>CM063511.1:137019968-137027468 GCA_032207245.1 Pardosa pseudoannulata
TAAATTTAATTATCAGGATCTGGGGAGTTATTCTTTATTCTAATACTTCATGGAAGTTAAGAGTTTTATTTTACAAACAGTAATTTAATTAACCAGGAAAATGTAGTAATAGACATTAAATTGGTTTTTATGCTCTTTAAATGTCATCAGGTATTTGTTAATAAACAAAGCAGGTAAAAAGAAGGTGTTCAAGGATTTTAAATTAATGTTTAACCCGTATTAACATCTAAAAATTATTAGAGTTTCAATTTAGGATTTATTCTTATTAATTATATTTTAGAATTTATTTATTTTTATTCTTCTGTAGACACAATATTTGATTCCGAGCTCTGCGCAGCTGATTTTGAGTCAAAAGTTAATGCTCTTTGATGCAGCAAAAAAACTATTTCTAAAGGCAATATTAAGCAAGAAATTCCTTTCTTTTCTCATAATTCTCATCTGTGACTACCCTTGTTAGAGAAAAGAGAAAGTCTGTATAAAGGTATACAAGTCTCGTCCTCTTGTGATGTGCATTTGCAATGGATGCCGTCACATGTAGATATTTAGGGTAAAGAGGAGGAGGGTGTTTTAGTGCAGGGGAGGCTATGGCTACATCTAATTCTCCGACTTACCTTGAGCTGAATTCTACCAGAAAACATATAGATAAAATGTCCTGGCTTGTACCTTCGGCACATCCTTGGTACCGTACCGATTCCCTTGGTGGATTACTAGCTATGAACTGCAACAGATGCAGCCAGACATCTCTCATTTTCTTATTAGCCATCTAAGAGGCCTTGTGTTCCAGGGTTGTCAAAAAACCCACCTGCTATGCCCTAAATATAACCAACTAAATATAACCATAATCTGAAGTATCTAGGTTAGTCCCACGATGAACTATCTGCTTTTCCTTTGCTAGTTTGTGACGTTTTGAGGGTGAATAAACAATTTGTAGATCTCGTCTAGCAGTGGCTGGGCTCGAAAATTAGCAACAACAACAGAATTTATAAGTCATTGAACCTTGCAAAAGTTATTTAAAAATGCCATATAAAACGTTATCTGTAAAATTCTTTTTTTATAAAAAGATTGTTAAAATACAGACCTTGAATCAACAATTATCGGGGACTCCTCATTCCCAAGCTTCGTGCTCTGCTTGGTAACTTTTTCTTTAAGGGTTTTAGACATGGTTAGATTTTTATCAGTAGATGTATCAGTGGATACATCGGGGACCTTATATATATTAAACTACTTTATCATATGTATTTCAAAATTAAACAGTTATTTTTATTTTGTAAATTCTAGTCTGCGCGTCTCTCAAAAATTTCAGAGTAACCCTCTTATTACAGCAATAAAAGATCATACAATTTCTCAGTAGTTTATATTCAGTTTTACTTCATAGAAAAGCTATTGGGTATTTGTTACTCACAAAATTGTTATAAACTGATTACTTAATGATATATCTGAATGGCAAAAAGGTAAACAATGGGTACATAATGATTTTAAATTAACATTTAATGGATATATGGAACATAGAATTAAAATATTAAATTTGGATTTATAAGTCACAAAATATTGCCAAAAGCTTTTAAAAATACCCGATGATTCAGCTTCTCTATAAATATTTTTAATACGTTGTCAATTTTTAACTCATCAATCTTCCTATAAACGGTTTTTACACGACATCAAGTACATCTATGCAACAAAAAAATCTGGAATTTACTCTGCATCATATGACAAAAGCACGTGTCAGAGTGAGGATGAAATTTAATTTTCTCTCCATACTTTCAGAAAAAAATGGCATTTATCCAACATCTCACGTCTTTTAAATTCACAGTGTACCATTTCCAAAAGAGACTTGCAGTAGAAATACATCGTTTCTTTTTTTTCATCGCTTAAAAAAGTTTGCTTGATATTTATGTTTTGAAAATGTAATTTTCTTTTGCAATCCAATTCCATCATGCACTTTTATTTGACAATTTAAACTGATCACTTCATCGAAACAAAACAGGTTTTAATATCGTTTCTTTAACAATTATCTAGAAACATTTACTGGGTTGGGGTTCAGACCCTCTAAATTAATAATCTGAAAGGAAAGGCCACAGATTTTTAATTTTTTACTTAAAAATTGGGCCTAGATTTACGAACTTGTATGTTATATTATAAATTGACAATGTAACAGCAACATATAAAAAAATTTAACTGTCTGCTGAGCTTTAGTGTATTAATTCCTCCCCCTTCTCCCATATATGAAGTCTGTGTGTTCTACCATTAATTGTATAATCTCAATTATTAGTTTGGTATTTTAAATAGAAGAGAAAATTAAACTGAATTTAGTTTTCAGAAATATGAGTTAAAAAATGTATACAATACTCAGGAAAAATTATAAAGACAATTTTCGTATGTAGTTATTATAATATTACTTCGAAAATATAAAAAAAATCTTTAGACCTTTTATTAAAGCTTTAATTGGAATATTCATAATTCCAAATTTAAAATATAAATCATAAAAATAAAAACAATATATAATATATATAATATATAGTTAATGAATTAATTTTATGTATATTTTTCAGATTGCAATCAAAAGAAAAGGAGCTAAATAAGATATTATTATAGCAATAAAAACAATATTTCGAACTTATTGTAAAATTTCTCAGTAATCTGTAGCCACTTTCCCTTCTTGGGGAAACTATTAGATATTTGTTACTAAAGAAAACTGTAAAGAATTAAATATTTAATGGTATATTTAAATAGAAGACAGATAAACACTGGGTACATAATGATTTTAAATTAACATTAAACAGATATAAGGAATACAGTATTAAAATATTAAATTTGGATTTATAAGCTATAAAATAATGCTATAAGTAATTAAAAATACCCGATGACACAATTTCTCAATAAATATTTTTAAATAGTTGTCATTTTTTAACTCATCAATATTCCTATAAATGGTTTTTACACACCATCAAGTACGTCTATACAACAAAAGATTCTGGAATTTACTCTGCATCATATGACAAAAGCATGCGTCAGCGTGAGGCTGAAATTTAATTTCCCCTCCATACTTTCAGAAAAAACCCATTTATCCAACATCTCATGTGTTTTAAATTCACAGTGTACCATTCCCAAAAGAGACTTGCAGTAGAAATAGATCGTTTATTTTCTTCATCGCTCAAAAAAGTTTGCTAGATATTTATGTTTTGAAAATGTAATTTTCTTTTGCAATCCAATTCCATCATGCACTTTTATTTGACAATTTAAAGTAATGTTGATTGCATATTGTTCGGAGTCCATGTTTTCTTCTATTCGAGATCTCAAGAGCACTAAGGATTTTATTTTGTTTCGGAATTTAGATTTAAAAAAGGATTTTATTTTAAACACAATACCACATTTGTAATCGGCATGGATGTAGCGCGATTTAAAAATATTGTTTTGTGTAAAGAAATAGGATTTTTAAAACTTGATTGAATACCATTGCAAATTTATGTAAGGTATCAAATCAGAAGAAAGAAATTTAATTTGTATTGAGATGTTTACAGTTCAGTATACAAAACATTTTACATCTTTTACTTAAAATACCATACAGAAATTATCAATTTTTTAGGAAGTAATCCACAAATTTACAAAACAACAGAAATGAAAATGTGTAAGATGTTAATCATAAAACTTCCTTATCTTATTGCGGCATAGAACATTTCAAATTTTAGTTGCCAAATTTAAAGAGCGAGAGATTTTAATACTAGATATGAAAAAGAAAAAGAAATAAGTATGAGAGATACCATGACAAACCAAAGTCCGGAGATCATAACCATACGTATAATCAACCAGTATATATACAATTAGATTTTACGATTAATAAGTTGATGATGGAATAAAACCTATTTCGAGACTTTATATTTAACCCCTTCCAGGTTCATTTTATTTCGGGATTATGGGTAAAAAAATGTTAATTTTTTAAGCTTATTTTCATACATACATAGTTTTTAAAACATATTAGCATCATTCGCATACAAAATTTCCTAAAAATTAATGTAAAAAATCAATTTAAATAAAGGAGTAATTTACTTGTATAGTTGGCTTTCTGTATCGCAGAAATCATTAGGCTTTGGAGTCAATTCACACTAACTATAAATATAAATCTTAGAATACCTAGCTTTTACCTTGAGTTAAATTTTATTTATATACCCTTTGCATTGATATAAATGATTATGAAATTATTAATCAATATTTGACCGTGTATGATAGAATCGAAAACACGGTGCTGCATCCAACATCGCAATCTGGACAATAGAACCTTGTTTCTCTTCTTACCTTCTTCCCTATACTGTTTCTCTTTGAGCAGCAAATAATCTAGTAAACAGAAAAGTAAACAAAGGCATTCGAAACCATTAAAATCACATGTGAAATAACTCGGGAACGATTGATTGCACAGTGTAAAATTTCACAGTGCCCGAGCTACACTCGGGATGATCCAGGATGGGACATTTCGCCTGCCCGAGTTCAGCTCGGGAAAAACCGGGAAGAGGTTAACCAGTATATAGAATGGAATTACTGAAGATTGTAAAACTGTGGATTGGTTTAACTTGGAGCTTTATTGTCTACTTTTTTGCAATGAGGGCTAACGAGACTGAGACCTACTGCTTAAAGTAATTCCTAATGGCTATTTTCATCCATGCAACAGTGGGATTTAAACGTATGAACTCTGGTACCAAAGATCAGTGCCTTGACCAACAAAATTGTAGAATAATGAATGCAATTGAAGTGTGCATACTAATAACAAACTGCAGCTCATGGGAATACGGTCATCGAAAACGAAAGAATTGAATAACACAAAAACTACGTCATGTCTCCCTTCTAGGAGACATGACGTAATACTCACTCGTCTACGAGTGGGTCATTGCAGATTCACCCATGCCCATCTCTTGCTAGGTGAAGGCTCTCCACAGTGTACGTATTACAAGACATCTTACACAGTCACTCATATTTTAACGTAATATGTTTTTCTTAGATACATATATATAAAATTATTTGGAAATCCATCGACTAATCTTAGATTAATCACAGGGGAAACTCCACATCCAAACCTGTTTCCCTTTCTTCGTCGTACTGGTTTTTACTTCGAAACCTGATTTTTTTTTCCAATTTTCTAATATCCAATTTTTGATCTTTCAATTTTCAATTTGTTTCACTTATTTCTTAAATTTTAAATGTAATATCTTAAATTCTTAATTTTTCACTTAATTTTCAATTTTTGTTTATTTGTACATAACTCAATTTTATGCGTGTTTTGTGTTGAATGTTTAATTTTATTGTTACTTTAATCCGTTTTAGAACCTTTAATTTTATTTTTTTATTTTTGTTTTAAAATTTTTTTATCTAAATTTCGTCTATAGTTTATTTCTACATCTTGTTTGGCGCAGTTTGCCCCTAGAGGATTTAGAGCCACTAAACTTCAATCAACCAACTAACCAAAGACTACAAATTCTGACGCCAACAAATGGGATGCATAAATAAAAGGATATTATATCGAAATTTAGAATTTAATGAATTTATAATGCAAAATTACTTTATACTTTTAAAACAGTGTATAAACATTTTGAGAGGCAGTTATTTTATTAAATATTTTGAAAATTACAATATTAGAATAGGAAATTGAAACAGAATTTATTTGCAGTTCTAATTCAAAATATATTCAGCAGAGTTGTTTAATATTTACCGACAGTAATATATTACACACATTTTGCAGTTACTACAGTAACTAATGCAAATACTTTCTTTGTAATATTGTTCTATTAGAAACTAGTATAAAAATGTTTTGCAAAATTGAGATAATGTTTAAAATGGCATTTTTTTACTTTAATTACTAATGTAATAAAATAATCTGAGATCCAAACAAAATTATACCGCAATCATACCAAATAGTACTGTAAAATGTAACAAATGTATCTTCTCTATTTATCTATATATGCTTATATAAATGAAACGAATTCTTTCTTCTTTATAAAAATACACAATTTTTGACATATTCATAAATTATAATTATTTTAAAATACTCCTCACTGCAATAGGCTTGGCAATAAAATTCTAAAGGCGTATAAAATATTTATAGTGACACTGGATATAAAAATGTCTGTATCACTATTGCTGGTTACTGTAATATAAGGTTTCACAAAATATCTCCTACATTTTCATTACATTCCATGCTTTGGCAGAAGTAGAATGGAGACATAAAAATAGCAAACCACATTCTAATCTATTTGAATGAAACTAGAAATTATATTTATTTTAACTATAAAGTATTACATTTACTCTTTATATTACAATGGATCAACAACAAGACCAAGATGGGAGATATAATTGAGAAAACCGTATTTTAATCTGCTTGAATGAAACTAGAAATTATATATATTTTAACGATAAAGTATGATTCTTTTTTTAGATTACATTGGAAGACCAAGAAAACCAAGAAGGGAGATATAAAATGAGAAAACCTTATTTTAATCTACTTGAATGAAACTAAAAACTATATTTTAACGATAAAGTATTGCTCTTTTCTTTAGATGACATTGGGTGACCAATAAAACCAAGAATGTAGATTTAAAATAAACGAACCTTATTATAATATGCTTGGATGAAACTAGAAACTATATTCATTTTAACGATAAAGTATTACTCTTTTTTTAGATTACATTGGAAGACCAAGAAGACCAAGAAGGGAGATATAAAATGAGCAAAACTTATTTTAATTTATTTGAATGAAACTAGAAGTTATATTTATTTTAACGAGAAAGTATTACATTTACTCTTTAGATTACATTGGAAGATCAAGAAGACCAAGAAGGGAGATATAAAATGAGCAAAACTTATTTTAATTTATTTGAATGAAACTAGAAGTTATATTTATTTTAACGAGAAAGTATTACTTTTTTCATTAGATTACAATGGATGACCACTAAGACCAAGAATGGAGATATAGAATGAGACACTCTTATTCTAATGTATTTGAATGAATCTAGAAACTATATTTATTTTAACGATAAAATCCCTCTTTCTCTTTAAAGTACAATGGATAACAATACGAAGTTCGTGTAACAGGGCCTTTCCATACCAAAGCTCACGGGTTCGAATCACGGTACAAAGTAATTTACCACACTTACCATATAAAATGCGTTTGTTGTAATTTGTTTGTATTATCATTTCTAATAGGAATGAGTAATAGTGGAAAAAATAAAAAAAAAACTCAAGAAATGTTAGGTACTTGAGATAGCTAGTGCACAATAAATAAATAATACAGTATTTCAGAACAACTGAAAAAAGTTAAAATTATATTCTCTAATATTTGATTCCTACCAAATTGGTACACAAAGTGTTGATATGTTTTAAAAAATATATTATTTTAAAAATCTTGACTTAATATTTAAAAATTAAAATTTTTCTAATACAAAATAGGATAATAAATAATATGTTTGAATTTATTAAATGGTAAAATTACAATGTAATATTTAAGATAATTTTTTTACT
>CM063511.1:137032468-137109968 GCA_032207245.1 Pardosa pseudoannulata
TCAGGTTAAATGAAGCAATAAAAATTTTATTTCCCTGAACACTTGAAATATAAAATGTAGTTTAACTTTGAATTTACAAAAATTAAATGATTTTGCTATAATTTTTAGTATATATATCTAAATACCTGCAGATGATATGTAAAATATAAAACTTCGTTTAATTTTTAAACAGAAATATCGCTTAAAATTTTTGGCACATAATCCGATAAAATTTCAGTCATTATTATATGCTCAAAGTGATGAGCACTCAAAGAGAAGAACGTTAGAAACTGTAGCAGCTGCAAAAAGCGACTTATTTACCGTAAGCGTGGATTACCATTTAAAAAGAGATTCGACATAAATTTGCCCCTTCAATCTCCCTATTTCTGCCTCGGGTAATGCAAGTTCCGTGTTGTTACTCTCGAGGGAGTATCTTAAAATGCAATCTTTGAACATTTTTATCATTAAGAAGTTCCCAGGAAATAGATGCATTGGATTTATGTTTTCGGTGGGGAATTTTTTTTTCTGGTGATTATAAAGTCCAATTGCTCTCTTTAAAGGTTTTCATATCTTCTAACAGAGTCGTGACGCATAGTGGAAGTGCATCAGTTTTGATACCTAGTAATTCGTTAAATACTTAATAAAATTTATGTAAAACTATGTGACACAGTTAAGACTGGTTTCCGCTCTTTTAAAATTACGAAATATTTTTTTAAATTTATAACAATAATAAAGCATCTATAACAATTAATAGATTATGATTAAAAAAGGTTTTATGTTATATTAATGTGTGCATAACAATTCAAAATAGAATGTATTGTAACGAATTCTCGTTAAGTTAAACTCCCAATTACACACTTATCCACTACCATGCGAAAAAACGGCATAAGGTAGAAATAACGAAAGCGCCATTTGTGATCACTTGAACTGAGCTCATCTTTACCTTGTGAAAGAAAGTTGTTTTGCGCAGAGTAGGATGCAGAGTAGAGGATTGTTAACACAGAGGACCATCTTAATTATTCTGTCTGAGAAATTCATTAGGATGCTGGCGAAGTGTTTCCAGTGTTAGTTTCAATGACATCCCGAAGAAAGAGTCTCACAAGACACATATCCTCTATATTGTAAGGGAAGCAGCAATACTTTCCTACCTTGATCTCCAAAGGTTTGTCCAGAGATATGGATTAATGATCTGTGAGATTGCTCCAGATTACTGCAAAATCCCCTTGGGACCGGACTTACACCTGTCCGGCTAGAGTTCTACAAGCGGTTCCTGACCACGTCATCAACTAGATTTTCGATCAGCTGAGATAGAAATCTGCGGGCCGACGGCAATATAAAAAGACCGGAGTTGATGGTCCAAGGTGAATTTTTGACCTATCGAGTGTCGTATGTACTCATCGGCTGGGAGCGTCGAGACGAGAGAGTGTGTCCTCTCCCCCCCCTTTTTTTCTCCAACCGATTAGGAAGCTGATTCCTGAAGGATCATTATTTCATTTGTAGATATTCATAGTTTTCATCTGTCTTCTTCATAACTTTAACATTTTGTGTTTTTAATAAAGGTCTTTAGTCTGTATGTAGGCCTCCGCTATCTTTTTTCCAGCTTAATTAGAGCTGAAGACGCTACAATATGTATTACACCCACATATTAAATTAAGTGACTCAGAATCCGAAATTCGTTGATCTATTCATTATATACATCAAGTTACTAATATAGAGAGTTTCGGTAAAAGTTTTAAAATATGAAAAATAGAATGACAGTATAGTAAAATAGTCTCTAAAAATAAGCGAAAAATTTAACTATTGGAATAATATCAATTCATTTTGTAGATAGTGTAAAAATATTAACAGAGAGCAAAGTTTAGTCTTATGTGTCAAGAGAATTTTTTAAATTTTACATACAATGATATAACGTAATTTTAATTTTAACTAAATTGATTGTTCTATACATTTTTAAAAATCTATTTAGCTTAGTAATTTATTAATTTTACAACAGATGAATTAACTGTTGAATAGCTTATAAATTTATTTTATAACTTTAATAAGTATTTAGAGTTTTATGATAAATCATGACTTGTTTTATCTATATGCATCGATTTCGTATTTTAGGTATGAGTCCCCTTAAGTGGTTTGATAAATGATAGTATTTAAAATGAAATTTGTATTTCATTGGCTTACATAAATTTTACTTCCATCAGAATATATAGCCCTAGGTATTTTTAGAGACTTTTATTAGGGATCTCATTCAAACGGAAACGATACACTAAGAGTTCAACCTTTTTAATATTTTGGTAAAATCCCCTTTGTTCACCAAAATCAATCAATATAATTTTACAGAACTAAAAACCAATAAAGACTAGTCGTATATAATACGTAATCGTATGGTTTCACTCAGAAAGCCAAAACCAAATATAAATCAAAATATAGGCACGAGATCTGGATAATAAACTAAGATCCAGTGATTAGCGCTTTATCGCCAAATTGGCGAAGTTACCCTGTTCTTATGCCAAATCAAGAATATAGGAAATGTCGTAACTGCAAAAAATATCAGTAATCAGATTTCAACGAAATTACCTAATTATTTGCCTGAATCAGTTTTTGACATATTTCAGTGGTACATCTGTACATTTATACAAAGAAACTTTAATTTTGAAACTATAAGTATTTATAATATTACTTCTAATTAAATATTGATTAGTTTCGTTGTGACGTCTCTATGTATATATGTATGTATCTGGTATAATCAAAAATTATTTACAGTAGAAGGTTGAGAATTTTTATTTAAGACTGTTATAATCTTATTGTACATTGAACATTGTTAATGCTGTTATAATATTGTACTTTTCAATTGTAATATGCAATTTATAAAGTTTAAAAATATTATAGCTATTATTAATACTGCCAGTCACCAACTAAATCATTAAAGTAATACAACATCCATGTACAATATTGATGTACCCAATTGTATATACTAATGTAAAAATGGTTTTTAAGTAGTTGAAAACTTTTAAAGTCACTTTCAAAGTGAATATAGCATTGTACAATGAAATTAATCAGTTGATATTGAACTTGATATCTGTAAAATGAAACTTTCAATATAATGGATATTCACCTTTCATGTCACCATCAAAATTTTTTTGTTGGAGCTCTTCTCAGGCAGGATCGTTACCTTGGTAAGCGAAACTATTTTATCCTTGTAGTGTAAGAGTAAATAATAAGAGGACATATTATAAAACTAAATAAAAAATATTGTGATTGATTTCACAGGAGTATCAGTAAGTCATGTGAAGCCCAGATCAGAAATTTTAAATAAAAAAAATTAATATATCCTTCAGCATAAATTTTTGCAGAATAGTTCATTTACTTTTCATTCTGCAGTCCAATAAAACGCTTTGCTAACTTCCTGTAGAATCACTGTACACGAATCACTTATTTAAAGTCCTCTACAACATAATGAAAGTATTGCTGACCCTGCATTGCTATGTGATACTGAATCCTCTTTGTGCACCTCTACTTTCTGTTTTTTGCTTTAATAGGGGAAATCCTTGTGTATGTATTGTCCTTTTAAAAACTATTAGGATAGAATTTCTTATTTACAGCAATCTAACGAAAATCAATTATAGTACTTTTAAGAAAGGTTCCTTAAGTTATATAAAACAATCATAAGTAATTCATAATAATAAAATAAACCATGTAGTGTGAAATGGAACTTATTTAAAGTATATTTGTATTTTAAAAATGGATTAATAAATGTAAACGTTGAAGAAGTTTAACATTCCAACTTTAGACATAAAATCTCATTTTAATATTATTTTATTAGATAGAAACTTCTAAAATTATTAATAAATTTAATTTAAAATTATGTCGAAATTTTCACTAAACAAATTATATTTATCCGATATAGTAAAAGAAAAGCAAAGGTTTAAAACGCTAGCGCAATGACAGATTTTAAAAAACCTTTAGTAGCAAGGATAGGTATTTAATAAGCAGTTTATTACTTCTGTTAACGTAATTTCCATTTTAAGATTATTACATTGATTGAACATTTGACTATTGTATATATTGTATTAAAAAAACTCAAATCAAATACATAATCAAATAAAGCATTTTTAAAAAATTAATAATGGTCACTGTGTAGAATATATAAAGCGTTTTAATTTAGGTGCTCTACTTGTAAATGCTGTTCGGGTAATATATTAATTTAGATTGATATAGATTAAAATTCATTTTACTTATTTTTTATTTCCTATAGTTTAAGATTTTTAATGGTTATATGTTATTTTAAGCTTTCTGTGCGATACCACGTGGAAAATTTGAGCAACGATATTTTCTAAATGCCACAGTATAATTTTCACCAGAGTATACCTCCAACTCAGTCACATTTAATTTTCTTTTTCTCTTCATGAAAACAAATATGAAATGAAGAATGACATGTTTTGCAATTTATTTTCCCGATATATGCAAGACATATTCCTTTCTGTGTTATTCCAGGATTTTCTACAGAAATATTGTGCAATGCATTCGAAATCGAATATCTTCCATAAATAACAGTGAACTTTTGAACTCCTGCATTTCCCCTTTCTTAAAACATGATCACCCCCAAATCCAGGAAAAAATTACTGTCATACTTCCCTGATTTTCCCTGGTGAATTTCCGAAAATTCCCTGACATCCTCGATCACGCGGCATTACTCGGAAATGTGCTAAATTTAGACCCAGCGGACGCTGCATTAAAATATAGGTAGGGATCATCCTCGTTTGCACTTGTATAAATAAATAAAATAATTTTATATATGTGTTGTTGCAATATTTCTATCTGGATGTGTTTAAGGTTTTTACCATTTCAAAATTCTATAAATCGTGGTTCTTTTTCCTATGAAAGCGTTTCCATGTGCAGTGTTTTGAATGCACACTTGATTTTTCCAAAGTAATCCCAATATTTATATATATGAATAATGACATCAAAAGTGTGGAAATGTTTTTATTAAATTGTTATTAAGATGAAAACACATCTAAATTATTTAAATAAAAATTTTTAAAAACTGAATTTCTTTGAATTGAAAATAGAATATTTCCTTACATTATTAAAATTACAATATTTTTTAAATATTGTAATTGTAGTTTGACAAAAAATACTACTTTTGATTTTTCTAATTTAAAAATATTTTTAAAATGATTTCCTATAAAGTTTTAGTTATGCTGACCTTACATTGGTAAATAATTTTATTTAAAAAAAAAATTCTTCTTAAAATTAATTTCAGCTGTTGGTAAAATTTTTCTGAATTTTTTTGTCTCATTTTTCATGAATTTTAAAACTACCCTGAAAATTTTCTGTTATATTTCATAATTGCAAAATAATATAAAAATTCAGTGATTTTCCTGTTTGTGAGTGGCCATCCAGAAAAAAATATGCATCATTTTCAATATGTAAATCACACTGTAATAGGTTAAAAATATTATAAGTTTATCTTAAGCATGCTTATATATAAAACTATGTAGTTGTTTAAAATCTTATTTATCAGAAAAAGTTTATTTTCTGAATTTTTCAATTTCTGAAACTCAATTTTATAGTGTTATAACAATCAACATCACATGAAATAAAGATAAATATATGATATAAAAATGTCACACCATATCGACAGTTATAAACGATTTTTACAAATTAAAAATGTTATGAGTTCATCTTAAGCATGCATATATATACAAGTGTATAATTGTTTAAAATCTTATTTATCAGAAAAATTTATTATCTGAATTTTTCAATTTCAGAACAAGAATTTTATAGTGTTATAGCAATCAAAACAACATGAAGATAAATATATCATATAAAAATGTCACCCCATATCAGCAGTTTTAAACGATTTTTAGAAATTATTTTCAATTATTTCTTATCACATTTGTTATTATTACATAAAAAAGACAAAAAAATATTATTACATAAAGACATAAAAAACTGCGGAATTTATTGCAAAATTAAATTTCATTAAATATCAAATACAAAAATTTCATTACAGATCAAAATTTTTTTTAACATTTTCGTTTTGTTTAAAAATAAATATTTAAAATCAGTTGTTATATATCTGAATTTAAGTAAAAAATTGGAAAATAAATCTTTAAATTTGCCATTAAAATAAAGTTTAATTTTATAAAATAAAAAATTATTAAAAAAAAATTTTTGTATTTATTTATCTTACTTTTTTAATAAATATATATATTCAAAAACCACTTTTTATATATCTTTTCTTATGTATAGAATAATTTACAGAAATATTTTTAATTTACTGTAAATTTAAACTTTAAGACTTTTGTTCTAGAAAAAGTCTTCCTTTCAGTAAATTAAATCACCTGTTCCAACTCAATAAATCGTGTAACAATAAAATGGCGGTCCTTCTCCCGAACCCGTCTCATAATTGACGTCAGAAGCTTTTCCGAGCTGCAGACAGCGCAGGTAAAACCTGCGCAGAGCAGCCACTTGTTGAGCTCTCCAAAACTTTGAGGCTGGAAGAATTGATTTTTAGTCGGGTTTATTTTTGCCTACTTGCGGTCGCTTTTTTTTTCTTTTACCGCTGTACCCGGAAAGGAAATGTATGAAGTAGATGCCCTCACTCTCTATCAATCTCTGGTTTAGAAGAATCCATTAACTTGGGTAGCAGTCGCATCAGGAGATGCGTTTTTCCATTCAGCTTTATTAAGGTGTTACTTTAAGCATTTTAAATTTTTCACACTGCTAAGAATAACTCTCTTTTTTAATAGAAAACTTTTCTTCGTACTATAACGCAATATTTCATCTCAATAGAAATATTAAAGTATAAAAAAATGCATAAAACAAAATGGAAAATCATGCTTTATTTAATTTTTACATTAAAATTTTCAAAGAAGGCTAAAGAATTTAGGACTAAATGAAAAATATAAAACATTAAGTTTTACATTTATTATATAAGTAACAGTTAACTATATGCAATTCTTTAATAAAAAGAATGGATTAAGTAGATTCCATAAACCCTCATTCCTAGGTGTCTGGTATATAAGAATTCCTTTAATTTAAGTTGCATTTATATGGCAAGAGTTTTTACGGTGCAGTTTTCTATTCCTCTATTTTCGGGTGTTATCTGAGATATTCCAAATTATTTACAATGATTTCTAAAAATAATCTTTTATTTTCCAGAAAACATCTCATTTTAAGACACACTGTAAGGCCAATAATGACCGGTAAAATACAAGTATAATTTTTATATAGAAGTATATGTGCTTATCCCTGTAAAAATGAACTCTGTGTATTACATAATGACTACTAATCATTACCTAAAATTTCAACGCTTTTCAGACGTTCATTTTTACAATGTTATGATAAGTTTTTCAAGAAATATAAATATAAATATAAAAAATATATTTCAAGAAATTATTGGTAAGAAATATAAAACAATAAGTTTTGTATCTATGAGTAAGAATTCATTACTGCCTAAATTCCGCACATCCTCATTCCTGTCTACATGGTTTATAAAAATTCCTTAATTTACGTTGGTGATTCACACTGCAGTTCTGAGGATGCGATTTTAAATTTAGAGTTATTAATGTGTTACTTTAAGCATTTTAAATTTTTCACACTGCTAAGAATAATTTTCTTTTTTAGCAGAAAACTTTTCTTCGTAGTATAAAGCAATATTTCATTCCAGTAGAAAGATTAAAGTATAAAAAATTCATACAACGAAATCAAAAATCATGCTTTATTTTAATTTTAAATTAAAATTTTGAAACAAAACTAAAAAATTTAGGTCTAAATAAAAAATATAAAACTCTAAGATTTGCATTTATTATATAAGTAAAAATTAGCTATATTCAATTCTTTAATAAAAGAATGCATTAAGTACATTCCATAAACCGCTATGTTTGTGGTATATTAGAATTCCTTTAATTCAGGTTGCATATATATGGCAAGAGTTTTTATGATGCAGTTTTCAGTCAGCGATTCGGAGGTGTTACCTGAGAAATTTCAAATTATTTACATTGATTTCTAAAAGTAACCTTTTTTTTCAGAAAATGTTTCGTATTAATACACACTTTAAATCCAATAATGACCGGCACTTGCTATTGTAGACATTTCACCGAATATCTGGGAATGTACAATTTATATATCGTGTATATCTGCTTATTCCTGTAAAAACTAACACAGATTATTACATAAAGTCTACTAATCACTACCTAAAATTTCAACGCTTTTGAGACGTTCAGTTTTCCATAACATATTAATAAAACACATTCATTTTTATTATATTTCTTGACTGGCTCCTATGCATTTTCAGGGATACTAAATATATGAAGTAGATAACTCTCTTTGAATATCTGGTTTAGAAGAATCTATTAACTTGCGTTGCAGAAGCATCAGGAGTGTTCTGGCGATAAGTTTTTTAATTCAGCGTTATTAAGGTGTTATTTTTAGGCATTTTAAATTACTCACACTGGTAAAGATAACCTTATTTTACAAAAACATTTTCTTGGTTATAAAACGTAACATTTAAATGCAAATTTGCGTTACGATAGATAAAAGTACAAAATATGCATGCTAAATATTTAAAAAAAATTAAAAAATATTAAAACTGTACATTACAAATTTGAAACAATGCTATAGAACTTAGGATTAAGATATTTAAACCAATAATTTTTGTATCTATAAGTCAGAATTCATTACTGAGTAAATTTTGTACACCCTCATTCCTTTCTGCGTGGTTTAAAAAATATTTAATGTAGGTTGGAGATTCACACTGCTGTTCTAAGGACGCAGTTATCACTTCAGAGTCATTAAGGTGTTATTTTATGCATTTAATTTATTATTTTTCCTTTTTAAACGCAACAGACAATAAGATATTATTATAACGCCTTAAAAGTCAGCGAACTGTACTCCTTTAGCACCACCCGGTGGGCACATGTAGCTTAAGGTATGCTACGGACGCCAGTAACAGTGCTCCTAATTTAGAAGCAGGGACCAAATAGAAGACCCCCAAGCTTTGGCCTACCACCCCCAGAGGAATCGTTTGAGAACTTGGTGGACTTTGTGACCACGAATATATTTGACGTTGCCCAGTCACCTTTAGCGAACACGGTGTATCTTAGGCTGTCTTCAGACCCGAAACCTTTCAGTTACGAGAGGATTAAATAATTTCATTGCTAAAAATAATCCTTTTGAGCATAAAAAATTTCTTGGTGATAAAACGCAATATTTTCATGAAATTTTTCGTTCCGATAGATAAACTTATAAAAAATGCATGCTTCCAATAGGAAAATTAAACTCTATCAGAATTTTGCATTAAAAATAGGATTATTAAAAATAGAAAATAATGCAATCGACTTTAGTACTGAATAGGAAGCATAAAACAATAAGTTTTGTATCTATAAGAAAAAGTTCATTCCTTAGTAAATTTCATAATCCTCATTCCTGTCTATCTGGTTTATGAAAGTTCCTTCATCTAGATTGGAGATGTAAACGAAAGTCTTGACGATGCGGTTTATAATTCACCATTATTAATGTTTTACTCCAGAAATTTCAAATTATTTATATTTTATTTTAAAGATAATCTTTTATTATTCAAAAAACGTTTCATTGTAATACACTTTATGGCCAATAATGACCGCTCACTTGGGATTTTAGATGTTTTGTTGAATATCTGGGAAAATACATGTATAATTTATATCTCGAGTATACTTGTTTATCCCTATAAACAATTAACCCATATTGTTATAAAAAACCTTCTAATCATTTGCTAATGTTTCAACGGTTTTCAGACATTCGTTTTTACAGGTCTATCCAAAAGCATATTCTTTTTAACACTAGACTGCCCAAGGCAATCAGTTTGACTGTTTTTTAATTTCAATTAGAAAAAAAATTATAAAATATAATGACACAATTTCTTAGAATTTGGTGACTTTTCTATAACATATAAATGGGTTTATGAACAATTGTGGTTACTTCCACCCTCCTTTATTATATAATATTAAAAATTAATTTTAAACAAATTTCTTTACATATTTGTTATTTTTTTCACAATGCAGTCATTTTGACTGTTTTTGGGCAATATAGTGATACAAGAAATCTCGGGCAATCTAATGTTAATAAATTTTTCGAGGTGTCCTATGAGATTTTCCCTACTCGCTATCAATACCTAGTTTAAAAGAATCCATTTGCTTAGGTTGTAGACGTAACAGGGATGTTCTGATAATGTTGGGGTTTTTAAATTTAGAGTTATTAAGATGTTACTTGAGACATTTTATATTATTGAAAATGAGATCTAAAAATAAATTTTTATTTTAAATAACACGGTTTTGGTGATATAATAATAATAATAATAATTTAATGCTAATTTTCATTCCCATAGATAAATAAAATTATAAAAAATGCATGCTACAAGCTTTATTATAATTTTATATTAAAAATTTGAAAAAATATTAAAGAATTTAGAACTATATAAAAAATATAAAACTGTAAATTATATATTCATTAGATTAAGAATCAACTACATTCTATGCACTACATAGTCCTTCTTAAAATTATTCCTATTTATCTTGCTTATAAAAATTCCTTAATTTATATTTCAGATATGCCACGAATAAAAAACCTTCTAATAATTAGCTAATGTTTCAACGGTTTTCAGACATTCGTTTTTACAGGTCTATCCAAAAGCATATTCTTTTTTAATAAATTTTTGTAAATTTAAAGTATTGACGATGAAGTTTTATATTCAGCATTATTGGCGTGTTACTTGGAAAATTATAAATTATTCCCACAACGATCTAAAAACTTCCAGATTCCTTTTCCAGTTAATGTTTCATGGTATTATACATTATAATGCAAATAATTATAGGTTACTTGTGATTTTAGACATTTTGTTGAATATCTAGGAAAATACATGCATAATTTATATAGAGTACATTCGCTATTCTCCTTATTACATAAGTCTCAGAATTATTAACTAAAGTTCCAACGCTTTTCAGACTTTCGTTTTTATAGGGTTATACAAAACATAGTCGTTTTTCTTCAATTCCTTAACGATTTTCTATGTCGTTTCGAAAAAAACATATTCACCGAAATACACTCATGTCCATAAATTAAGGATAATTCAGAATCACACAGAAATTAAGCTCTAAAATAAAAATTTCACCTGTAGAATTATCACACACATCTTGAAGAAGAATATGCAAATTGCAGGAAACCACCAGATGGCGCGGATAGTACGTCACAATGACGAGAGTGTATAAAAGGGGTATATAAGGAATGGTAGCAAAGAAGTAAAATTGTTCACAAGCGCTTTAAAAGCCTTTCAGTGCAATAACCGCATAGTTATGGCACAAAGGAAGCATTTGGATGATTTTTTACGTGGTAGAATTATCGGACGACTGGAATGTGGACGTACCCAGATGGAAGTATCCGAGGAACTTGGAATCGCCCAGAGTGTCATCTCCAAGCTTTGGCAACGATTCAAACATGATGGTAATGTGAGTAGATGTTACAGCACAGGTCGCTCCCGAGTTACTACGCCGAATGATGACCGGTATTTGCAGTTACTGCCAAAAGAAACAGACGGAGCACAGCATCCGACCTGTCTCGTCAGCTCTCTTCAGCTACCGGTACGACAGTCTCAAGGCAGACCGTGTACAGATGCTTAGGGAACATTGGTCTATATGCTCGTAGGCCTGTTAGATGTATTCCCCTTTCCGCAACTCACTGTCGCCTGCGATTATGCTGGGCTAGAGAGCATGCATTGTGGACACCGCAACAGTGGTCTTGTGTAATGTTTTCCGACGAGTCCAGGTTCAGTTTACATTCTGATTCTCGCCGGACCTTTTGTTTAATAAATAGACTTTATAAATAAGTCAAATTTGTTTTGCTTTTGTCTCTTTCATTGCCAGAACTTATTTATCCTTAATTTATGGACATGAGTGTATATAACTGCTATTTACCGCTTAATGATTCAAGAAATTTTCTAATGTATTTTTCTAAACATTCAAATAAACAATTAAAATCACAACCTCTTATCATTGGCCATAAAGTGCAGTAAAATTCTCCAATGCAAATTAATAGAATAAATAAATAATCAAAGTGCATATACTATATTAAACAAAAAGCTTTATTAGTTTTTTTGCATTAAATGTTATAAAGAATTATAAGGAACTTATGGCTGTATAAGAAATATAAATCTCTATGTTATCTTTTTATTACACGAGAAAGAATAACCTACAGGTTTATCCTTTGTAAAAAGAAACCCATGAAGAAGAACAAACACACACATCCCTAACTGTCGAGTTTATAAGAAACCATTAACTTGAGTTACAGATATATCTCGAAAATTCTAGCGATGCGTTTCTCAATTCAACGGTAATACAGTGTTACTTTCGTTATTTTTAATTTTTCATATCTGAGTGTTAAATGTAACCTTTTTTCTGTAGGATACTTTTCCTTCGGGTGCAACGCTGTTTTATGAAAAATTCCTCTTCATATATGTACTTATCAAAAACGAATGTCACATAAAGAATCAAACTTTAATTCCCTTACATCATTCAAATACGAACGGATAAAATCTATTTAGAAATTTATACCCTATAAGTAAGGAATAAGAAAATACAAAATTTTAAAGGAAATGGAAACAGATTGTCTATAAGAATCAATTAACTTGTATTAAATCTATTAACTTTATAAACAAGTAAGGAATAAGAAAATGCAAGGTTTTAAGGGAAATGGAAACAGATTGTCTATAAAAATCTATTAACTTTTATTAAATCTATTAACTTTATAAACAAGTAAGGAATAAGAAAATGCAAGGTTTTAAGGGAAATAGAAACAGATTGTCTATAAGAATCAATTAACTTGTATTAAATCTATTAACTTTATAAACTACAATTAAAGGATAAGAAAATGCAAGGTTTTAAGGGAAATGGAAAAAGATTGTCTATAAGAATCTATTAACTTGTATTAAATCTATTAACTTTATAAACTACAAGTAAGGAATAAGAAAATGCAAGATTTTAAGGGAAACAGAACCAGATTGTCTATAAGAACCTATTAACTTGTATTAAATCTATTAACTTTATAAACAAGTAAGGAATAAGAAAATGCAAGGTTTTAAGGGAAATAGAAACAGATAGTCTTTAAGAACCTATTAACTGGTATTAAATATATTAACTTTATAAACAACAAGTAAGGAATAAAAAAATGCAAGATTTTAAGGGAAACAGAACCAGATTGTGTATAAAAATCTATTAACTTGTATTAAATCTATTAACTTTATAAACAAGTAAGGAATAAGAAAATGCAAGGTTTTAAGGGAAATGGAAACAGATTGTCTATAAGAATCTATTAACTTGTATTAAATCTATTAACTTTATAAACTACAAGTAAGGAATAAGAAAATGCAAGATTTTAAGGGAAACAGAACCAGATTGTGTATAAAAATCTATTAACTTGTATTAAATCTATTAACTTTATAAACCACGAGTAAAGAATAAGAAACAATAGAAGTTGAACTAGTTTTAATTTAATTCTCTGGTAATTTTAGTATTAGAAATTTTTTTATCATTAACCCTTTCCGGTAAAATGACGAGTCTAGCTCGTCATTGGTTTTTCATTCCATACCGCACAATGACGAGCTACACTCGTCATGAGACTAAATTTACTGATAAATATGATAATTAATTTAGTTTAAAATTTCTAGTGTACTGAATTTAGCAACACTTTTGTTACTTGTGGAAATCCCAGGTCACTATAACATATTGTTTATTTAAAGTTTCTTGGTACAAGTCACTGACTAATTGATGAGTCAGAATAAAAGAAAGCCTACTAAGAAATGCCGTGTGTGTTACAAGAATCAAATTAGAAGTGAGACTCCTTGGCGATGTAAACAATTCAGAATTCCTTTGCACTTTGTTTTGAAAAGTACCACTGTACCCCTAGCTTAAAAACTATTATCTTAATTTTACCGTTTCTGATACTTAACACTATGTAAAAAGTGGATTTTATTTAAGAATATGTAAGAATTGTAAAGTAAAACAAGTTTTTAAATAAAAAATAAATGGTTACTTCATGCACAGTTTTTCATTATTAAATCGTACCGGAAGGGGTTAATAGTACATATTTGAAGTCCAGTGGCGTTGGGGTAGCGCTTCGTGTTTCCGAGATACAGGTCCTAGGTTAGATTCCCGGGCTGAGCAAGGTTAACTTAGCTTTTCATTCCTTCAGTGGATAGATGAACTGAGGATCAAGTGTGCTAAATGCTGATGTTTAGGCGTAAGATTGACCACCCAACCGGAATATATGCTTTGTTTTTCACCCCAGGGGCCTTGGTCTCGTAAATGGACATTGGCACCGTTGGGCCCTTGGCCATCTATGGGCTATTGCTTCGAGGATTTTAGTTTAATAGTATATATTTACTTTTAAGGGAACTATTCAATTTAGTTTAGCCGGAAACAACATTTGTTTTACGAAATATATTAATCTAAGATATATAGTTATAAAAACATAAAAACAAAAATAATCATTAATTTAACCCTCTCAGCGGTTTGCACGTACAATTCCGCCAAATCGATGATGTTTTCAAAAGCCGTTGTCACGTGCGGTTTTAGACCTCCAAAAACGTTTCGAAAATGGATGTAATATCCATTTCTGCAAGTGCTTTTCCCCATGCAATTCTGCAGTAGGAGGGTCAGGTCAATTGTTTAGTAACTGCACCCCTCTTTGACTAACATTTATTGAGGGATGCACCCTTACTCCCTGAGACACAAAGACGCTGATAGCTTTTCATGTCTTTGTAAATCTCTATTTCGAAGTATTTTAATTGCGGTAAAACATGTATCTCTAATTGCACCACTTAAATATATTGGATGACTTTCGTAAAAAATATAAATAAGTCTCTCAAAGAATATTTTTATTTGTACTTTTCGAATCCATTATTTCTTATGGGATGGTCTTCAAGACATGAGTAGCTTTATATGTATTAAAAATTAACAATTTATAATATCTATTTATAACCGGAAGTAAAGGGTCAATAACGAGGGTGGGTTTCCCGTATTCCATTCTAATCGACTAAGGGTGTAGAAAAAAAATCACAGAACACTTTGGCCACTGACACAGTAAACCTTTAGCGTATTTTTTGGAGAGATTTATTCCACTTGGAGGGTTAAATGTACTATGTTCTGCAAAATAATCAAATGTTACTACTAATAATAACTGAATATAGTCAAGGCATTTATTTTATTGTTGCCTTTTCCTTTAAAGAAATGATCATCGTCTCTTAATAACATAACATTGGCAAATTAGATTCAAGTGTGTTAAATCTCGTAAATAAGCTCTTTACGATGCTATTTTGATTTCAGTATGTACTTAAGCTAATTCAAATAATTTAAAATGCTTGCTATACACTTGCAAACAAATCCTTATCAGTTTTCCATTCTCTTTACCTTGTATTCTCCCAGGACTATTAATCAGAAGAAGTCTTTCGCTAAGATTAGACTTAAGAGATTTCGCGAATTTTTCCTTAATGAAGAAAGCCCCAAGCCGCCACTAGTAGAAAGATTTCCTATTCGAAAGAAGCAGCAATGAAATCTTGCTAAATGTGCTAACGCAGTAATTCGAAATTGTGTACTCGCCCGTCAATAAGATTTTACGCGATAAGTGCTACTTGATAATTATAAGCTAAATATATTATTTTGAAATTATTGTATGTATTTATATAACTTTTGCTTACTAAAATATCTTGTATGAGTTACTAACTTACAGAATTCTTCTCCGGAGACCCTTTATACTAAAATCTCCTTTTTAATAAATCTTCAATCTTCAGAAAGCCTTTATTAAACCTCTGTAACATACAATTACAAATAACTTGATATTTAATGAAATTTCTTTTTTAAATGTTCTCTATGATTATTATAAAAGTGAAATATATGGAAATATGTTTTACAATTCTTGTATTGAGTAGTTAAGGAATATGATTCCAAAAACTCAATCGTATACAAAGTAAAAATTATACATTTTTAAATTTTATTTTTTTTTGGATAAAGAATAAATAATTATAATTTAAAAGATGTAATAAATTTCATAGTCTACTTAATGGTAGATTAATAATCGATCATTAAATTTGCATATTTTTGAAGCAGCTAACAAGTTTTTTTTTAAAATGTTAGCATTAAAAGTTTAGCAACGGTACGAACAGTAAATTAAGTGGTTCTTACCGAGTCTGTATTTATGCCTAAGCAAGTGTTTGCCACTCGGGCATTGTGAGTAATTTCATTTCCTTGCATTGTGTGTGATTTTACACAGTATTATCCAAAATGTACGTTACGTGTTCAAGGCAGATAAACCTAGTTATTTACCTGCCATCAAACGTGTCGTTTCATTTGGGTTGTATCATAGTCAAATGTGTCGTTTGACTTTGATATAGATATACCAAAGTCACTACTGGGATAAATGTACACATCTCTATACTATCGTCCGAAAATTGACCACTGACCACAATTCTGTTATTAATTTATGCCCGAGTGGCAAACACTTGCTTAGGATTAAATACACTCTCAATAAAAATCACTTAATTTACGGTACATACAGCAGTTGCGAACAATTTAGTGTGTTTAGTAGAATTTCTAATGATATTTATTTATAGTACCGGTTTATGCTACCATTTTTAAAACGACTTTTTGGCTTCTTCAAAACTATGCAAAATTAACGGTTAATTGTTGTTAATCGACCATTAAGTAGACTTTACAAATTAAATTTCCTAAAGAATTCATAAAACTTGCCTACATTTTTTCATGAGGGGAGCGGAGGTATTAAGCAGGAAAAACTCAATGTCATATAAAGAAAGTTTAAAAGAGGGCATTTCTAAGTATGAAAACCGATTAAGTGTAGTGAAACAATCTTTTATTAATCTGCAGTGTAAGAAACATAAAAAATAAAGAAAATATTTACTTGTGTTTAAAAAGCAGAGAAATATTTTTAACGTTCGGTTTCACTTCGTAACCACCACTCGATATATTTATTGTTAAAGGGTGACATAACCCTTAAATGTTTTAAAAATATGCATAATTCCACAGTAATACTTACATTACATACTAATTAATTAATTAATATTAATTTGTTTATATATTTTTCGACAGTTTCTATTTTTAAATATGATAATTAGTTAAAATTAAGGTTAACCTTAATTACATTTTTTATAGTCATAACAATTTTTAAAATTTTAAATATATGTATATACGCACACGGTCATGCGCACACACACATACGCATATTCATATATGTACATATATGAATATGTATATATGTGTATATGTATATATATACATATGTAAAGATATGTATATGAATATATATGTATATATATGTATGTGTATATATATATCTATCTATCTATATATATATATATATATATATATATATATATATATATATATATATATATATATATATATATATATATATATATATATATATATATATATATATATATATATATATATATATATATATATATATATATATATATATATATATATATATATATATATATATATATATATATATATATATATATAAAGAAGTATGTATATATACATATGCATTCTTAATCAAAATTATATTTAAGTGCACAAATTCGAGATTTCTTATAAACTATGAATTATAACTTTATGGAATTTTATGGAATGATATAAAACATTAGTATACATAAGTAAGAGTTAAAAAATATAAGAGTACCACATACAATAAAAACTGTTGAGTTAAAAATTAAAATGGCAATAAAGAGTAACAAAGAGAATAAAAAATCTGAATAAAATTGCTCTTTTCTGACCACGGTGTATGATCAGTTTCTCACCATTCAAGCAATTTATTAAAGACGTTTGGTTGAAGTGGAAAAATATTATCATTCCCAAACATAAATTTGGAAGCATGTATCATATACTCTAAATGAAAAAAAAGTTAGAAACTTACTTACCTTCAAAAATATTAAATCTTCAAACAAGAAGAATGTCTTACAAAAAACAAAGCAGAGTCTTTCAATTAGAAAACGATAGACACTTTTAGTTTTACGAATATTTACAATTACGGAAATAAGTAATTTAATGAAATATTATTATTTAGTCTATATTTATTAAGAAAGTTATTTCTGTTACAAATTAAGTTTTTGTGATTTTTATTCTGTACAATATATGTTTTATGGCATTTACAGGTAAAATTCCAAATTTATATTAAATTTATTTCTACAGTTTTAAAATTAACTTATAGGACATTTTATTACAATTATTCAAGTAATTAAGTTTATTTATATAGAAAAATTATTTGTATTGAAGGCTTTTATTTCAGAACCAATATTGAATTTCCCTTACAAACGAAATCAAATTTTGAAGGTATCAACTATTATTACATTCATTCATGTTGGATAGAATGAAAGAAAGATTGAGTTATTTTCTTTGAAGAAAAAGGTGCTACCATTGTAACGGATAATATTTAACAATACGTTTTAATTTGTTATTTAGTAACAGTAATATACAAACTCTAAGTATAAATTATCATGCTTAAAATATGAAATAAAAATATGTCATTTTGAAATAAGAACTGTAAAATAATTTATAAAATTTCAGACGATAGTGGACTTCATGAAAGCCTGTGTAAATTTATTAGTTTCATGAATCTTTGTACATAGATACATAAAAAGTAAACTAAATTAATCACATTAATTTTTTTAATACATGTTTCATACAAATGATATTATATGATTTTTAATCAATTTCCGGATATTCCACCGTCTTTTATCCCCTTAAATCTAAAATTATTATTTTAAAATATTGTAAAAATTTAAAAATCTGTATGTATTTTTTCTAAATTTAAGTTACAAAGGACTCTTCAGATTTTAAATATGTAAATAATAAATATAAAGAGAAGAAGGATAAAATAGAGATAAAATTTCCATAAAGTAATAATAAAAACCAGAAATTAATTATGGTAATGTTTTTATTCAGTATTAATAAGAACGATTAGAAATGTCATATATACACATGAAATTCTTTAAAATTTAAGCCAATATAAAATAATGCAATTACTTTTTTGTAGAATTTCAACAACAAAAAGAGGATTGCTAAAAGATTATTTTATTATTAAACAGATTTCTGACCAACTAAAATTCTTTTTTGACTCATTTTAAAATTAAAATGCTATCAGAAATTTATTTATGGGCTGTCTTAGTGTGCAATACAATATAAGTTTCTGACAAAGTAGTCTTAATGCGAGAGTATTTAAATAAAGTACTTTAAGAGTTCATTAAAGTTATTTTTATCAAGGTATAGTTGAAACTTTTCAAAATTTCTGAAGATTGTTTTTTCACAAAAGAGATAGATTCATGAATCTTTGTACACAGATACATAGAAATGTAACTAAATTAATCACATTAAATTTTTTAATACATGTTTCAAAGAAATGAGATTATATGAATTTTAATCAATTTCCGGATATTCCCCCGTTTATTATCCTTTTAAATCTAAAATTATTATTTTAAAATAGTGTGAAAAATTAAAAATCTGTATGCATTTTTTCTAATGTTAAGTTACAAAGGACTCTTCAGATTTTAAACATGCAAATGATACAATTAAAGAGAAGACAAATAAAATTGTGATCAAAATTCTATAAAGTAATAATAAAAACCAGAAATTAATTATAGTAATGTTTTTATTCAGTATGAATTAGAAAAATTAGAAATGTCATATAAAATAATTATGAAATTCTTTAAAATTTAAACCAATAAAAAATAATGCAATTACATTTTAGTAGAATTTCAATAACAAAAAGAGGATTTTTAAAAGATTATTTTACTATTAAACAGATTTCTGACCAACTAAAATTTTTTTTGAGTCATCTTAAATTTAAAATGCTATCAGAAATTTATTTATGGGCAGTCTTAGTGTGCAATCCAATATAAGTTTCTGACAAAGTAGTCTTAATGCGAGAGTATTTTAATAAAGTACTTTAAGAGTTCATTAAAGTTATTTTTATCAAAGCATAGTTGAAACGTTTCAAAATTTCTGAAGATTTTGTTTTCACAAAAGAGATAGTTTCATGAATCTTTGTACATAGATACATAGAAATGTAACTAAATTAAACACTTTAAAGTTTTTTAATACATGTTTCGTACAAATGAGATTATATGATTTTTAATCAATTTTCGTATATTTCACTGTTTTTTATCCCTTTAAATCTAAAATTATTATTTAAAATATAGTAAAAATTTTAAAATATCTCTATGCAATTTTTCTAAAGAGAAGATACAAGGGACTCTTCACATTTTAAACTAAATAATAAATATGAAGAGAAAAAAGATAAAATAGTCATAAAATTTCTATAAAGTAATAATAAAAACCAGAAATTAATTATAGTAATGTTTTTATTCAGTATTAATAAGAAAGATTAGAAAAGTTATATAAACACATTATGAAATTCTTTAAAATTTAATAAAATATAATGCAATTACATTTTTGTAAAATTATAATAACACAAAGAATATTATTTTAATATTAAACAGATTTCTGACAAACTAAAATACTTTTTTGGACTCATTTTAAATTTAAAATGCTATCAGAAGTTTATTTATGGGCAGTCTTAGTGTGCAATCCAATATAAGTTTCTGACAAATTAGTCTTAATACGAGAGTATTTAAATAAAGTACTTAAATAATTCGTTAAAGTTATTTTTATCAAGGCATATTTGAAACCTTTCAAAATTTCTGAAGATTTTATTTTCCCAAAGAGATAGTTTCATGAATCTTTGTACATAGATACATAGAAATGTAACTAAATTAATCACATTAAATTTTTTAATACATGTTTCGGACAAATGAGATTATAGGAATTTTAATCAATTTCCGGATACTCCACAGTTTATTATCCCTTTAAATCTAAAATTATTATTTAAAACATTGTAAAAAATTTAAAATCTGTACGTTATTTTTCTAAAGTGGAGATACAAGGGATTCTTCAGATTTTAAACTAAATAATAAGTATAAAAAGAAGAAAGATAAAATAGTGATAAAAATTCTATAAAGTAATAATAAAAACCAGATATAAATTATAGTAATGTTTTTATTCAGTATTAATAAGTAAGATTAGAAATGTCATATAAGCACATTATGAAATTCTTTAAAATTTAAACCAATAAAAAATAATGCAGTTACATTTTTGTAGTATTTCAATAACAAAAAGAGGATTACTAGAAAACTATTTTACGATTACACAGATTTCTGACCAACTAAAATTATTTTTTGGATTTATAATTTTAAATTTAAAATGTTATTAGAAATTTATTTATGGGCTGTCTTAGTTTTCAAACCAATATAAGAGTCTGAGAGAGTAGTTCTAATGCGAGAGTATTTAAATGAAGTACTTTAAGAGTTCATTAAAGTTATTTTCATTAAGACAGTTGAAACGTTTCAAAATTTCTGAAGATTTTGCTTTCACAAAAAATATAGTCTTATTTTTAAACAGTACTTTTAACCATTTAGATGTTTTGATATCCCTGAATTAGTGTTAATGTATAATACCGTAACAGTTCATTGTTGTACCGTTCATTGAGATGTGAAATACAATCAATATTTTTTCATAGTGAGAAAAGTGTATATTTTTAAAATATGTAAACTATTCCCTGTTACAAGAGTCACTAACTTACTGCACTTCTAAAAATATGTAGTCGTAGTTAGCCAGCAATTCTTTGCATCGCAATAGGATTCAACTGGATGCATATAATTACATATGTTGTCATCATACCAATACATGTCATTAAGAATTTTCTATTCAGACCTGTAAATTTCCATACCGTTAACTGGACAGGACAAAAGTTAAATTTCAAAAAAGCTAATTGGGCTTCGTGATATATTGAGCTCTTCCAAACCATACAATCTCTTCTTAACAGATTATCCAATGTTCCAATACATTTCAAGGCTTCTCTCTGGACAGCATCTGCTGCAAAACTGACACCAACCAAGGTAACAGCAGCTCTCAAAAAAGATAAAATTGCAAACGAAATCAATTTAACTGTAGTTAAGCGATTTGGATTTAAAATAGCTAATATTCTTACGCACAAATTTATTAATATCATCAATAACCACACTGCCACAATTTGAGAAAATATATCATCCATCAGTTCGACATGTTTCGACAACATTTCAAATGAATTTCGGAACTTTCGGAAATCTTTTAGACTGTTAAAGTTGCTTCCACTTTCTGAAATATTGCTGTAATCAGTTTCAAAACGTTTAAACAGCAATTTTACATTATAGCATAATAATATATAAAAAGTAATAATCATGGTTAAATTCCCTTGGATGAAAAAGCTCTCCAGGCAACGATCAAATTTTATAATAATCAATCTCTGATTATAAGAAAGAATACTATAACAGAAATATAGGGGAGAGGTGCTAAAATATTTCTCGTGACTAGATGCCCCGCTGAATAGTATATTCTCAATCATAAATATTAGTACAAACAACCATACAAAAATGCATACTATTAAAGTAGTTAAACGGAATTTCTTTTTCACTTCTTCTGCTAATTTGTCTGTCTCGCACTCCACAATTCTTAACATCTTTTCAAAGTCTTTTCGTTTAAACCATAAGATATCCACAGTGCAGACAGCTGCCCAAACATTCACACTTTCTGCTAATGTATCTTCGTGGATTCGATTCTTCGTATACAATATAATATCTGAAAATGCATAGTAGTGGATACAAACGAATACAATAAACGTCTGTATATTAAGTATTGTCTTTTTAAAAATTCCACTTTGTGACCTGTTATCAATTTTAATACCTAAAATACATAAACTTTTCAGTATAGGATTCAAGGGACGTTTATACTTCACATTATCTTCACTATTTCTAAATCTCTCAAACGGTTGAACTGTCTGCTCAAATATTCTCATTTTTACAATTATTTTAAACAAAAACTGAAAATAAGCGAAACTGTACAATACTTACAGAAATTTGAATGATTAAGTATGTAGAAACTTCTATATTTCTAAAATATAAGCGAAATTATTTTACACAGAGATGCAAACAGATTGAACTACAACCAAGAATTCAACAGATAAATATTTTTCTTTCACACGATCTAATTAAAATCTTCATATCTAGAAATTATTTCTTGCCTTTGTGTTTATAATTGTAGCATCAATGCAAATTCTATTTAAATTGACTCGAGAGAGGTTATGAGATATTATATAAATTGATTTTGGTTAAACAAATCGAGACGCTTCTCCTATATTCTCCACAAAATATAATTTAGTCACAGGTAATGGAAACTAAGTAGATTTCTATTATCTCTCCATATTCATCGTCTCGATCACAAAAGAGCAACGAAAGTACTTCTGTAGCATTAAACATTCTCTTTAAATATATTGAAGTGCAATGGCATAGCTATCTAGTAATTACATATCGAAGAAAAAAACTGTTTTGACGTTGAAGAATGGGCTTGTTTCATTCTGCATACAACCAGTTGTATCCAGTGATAGTCATCAATGAAACGTATGTGTAAACTATTGATCCATGTTTCCATTCAGACAAATTTCTTTTACTATTTTTCAGGTTGATAGATTGTGGGGTTATTCATTTTACTTGTCTCCACTAGGATTATTATTTAAAAATTGATAATGCATTTTACACATAAAATATTGTACACAAAACAGCTTGAACACACATTCTCTGATATTTGAGTTGTTTTATTTATAAGTTCATTTTTGGAAAAAAAAATTAATAACAATGAATGCAATCAGTAACAAAGAACTTTTTATCTTTAAAGATCCAATCCTCCCCCTCAAAAAGTGATTTAACTTTTTCATCATTTCGCCTACATAAACTTTGTTAATGGAATTACAAATACAATTAACATGACAGTGGTCTAAGTCCACTTTCCACCAAGGCATAATATTTCGTTCAAAGTTGTCCTACAAGATTATACTTTATTCCTTTAATTAATACTTTAAAAGCAATCATATTATAATTTTAAATAAATTTAATATTTAAAAAATTAAAATAATTGCTCTAACACATACTAATCTTTTAGTGTTCATTGAAATTCAAACCCTTAAATAAACCCATCAATTTTAAAATGAACATCTCTTTAAAAAATTAATGGTTCATTTACTTTTTTGATTTTAGTCATTCTAATATTCATACTTTTCAGTTTATTTTATCTAGATAAGGAATAATGTATTTTTAATTCTTCGTACGGAATAAAGGAAGTATTACAATCTCGCTCAATTTGGTTTATAATGTAACATCTATGTAATAAAAAATCTTAAAATTACGCATAATAATTATGACGGTTGTTATTAGAAATATCAAAATGATATATCTAAACATTTATAATACAATCAAAATTAATAAAATCTGTATAATATTTGTACGATAATCCCATAGGGTGAAGATATTAAATTTTTATTTCTAACAATTAATTTATAGTGCTTCTTATGTTAATTTATCATTTTACATTTAATGAAACAGTCATTATTTTTAAACTATTCATCTTATTTTGAGTAAATTATCATGTTTATAAATTTGATCTGAAAAGAAAAAAAACTATATCTATTTACTATGAAGTTAATTATATAAGCTCTACTTCGTAAAAAAAGTTATTGAAATATCAAACATTTTTTCCAGGACATTCACTTTTTTAATTAGGATGTTTTGGAGACAGTTTCATAGAAAATTTAGCAGTAATATGTTTGTCTGAGCTTTTCTCTTCTATATCTTAAATAGTTACCATAATAGTCAATGATAACATTTCTAACGTCTGTCATTTTCAGTTTTTTTTAAAGAAATGCAAAGATAACTATTACGTTTAAGCTCTAATGTAATTTTATTTTACAATTTTATTGTTATCTGTTTAAAAGATATACATATCTAGTCAAATAAATGTTTCTGAGTTTAGTGACATACAAACATTAACTGGAATCGAAACACACGATTTGAGTACCACTGCTTTAACTGTTTACCCGCCAATATTCCAATAATGGAACACGATTTTCAAAATAGAAAATTCACATGTAAAAAAAAATCTTATCAATATCGCTTTTACATACAATTAAACAGGGCATTATAAAGTATTTTTTACAATAAGTTTTATTTTGTTTAGATAAATATTTATTTTTTTACATTTTTTTTTAAATTTTACTATATTTTGTCAATTTTACTCTCTCTTAATTTAATAAATTCCAGTTTATATGGAAAAACGCAATACTTTATAACATATCGTTAGACAACACACCCTACGGAAATACAACAAAAGCAAAATTTTGTTTTTAAATTTTAAATGTAATATTTACGGTTTTTTGTCTATGTTCCATTATTGGAACATTGGCGTTTCAAGCGTTTATTTTTCATTTGTGTGCAAAGCATTGTATGATATTGCAAACATTATTTTCTTTTGTAATATGATAAGAATAGCAACTTTTCTAAAGAAAATAAATAGATAAAGCTGCAAATAGAAGCTGCAATACTTCTAAAGAATTATAATAATGGCACCTGACATTGATGTTAACTTTAGTAAAGTTCTAACAATATAAAGACATTTTTTTTTGATAATGTGGGTGAACATGTGTGTCGGTGGGGAGGGGGCTTTCACCTGTGCATTTGGAGAGAAGTGCAATTTCCCGTAAAAGGTGTCTTTTTTCATATGTTTGTTGAAATAGTTATCAATATCCTTTGATATACTTTGAGTTTTTCTTATTAGTTTAGTTGGGCAACAGTGAAAAGAGTGCAAGTGTGCTTTCTAGGTGTTTCATTTATCAAGTTTTCATAAATTTAACACCATGTCTGAAAGATGATTTACAATACAACACAAGATGCTCTGGCCTTTCTAGAAACTCATTTGAATTCTGATTTGGCAGATATGGATATTTGCCAGTTAGAGCCAGATGAACCTAGTGATATAACCGATGAAGAAGAATTTGATGTAAATAATTTAGATGCTGTTACGTCATTCAATGTGTGTGGAATAATCGACGTCATTTTAAAAAAAGATCTAATATGAAGACAAATTTCAGAAACCGGGTCCAAAGGCCAAGAAGAAAACTAAAAATGAAATCATTGTAGTAAAATAAAAAAAAAGTGAAATTCGATAATTCCACAGAATTGGAAAAACCGGTACCAATATTGCATAAATACTGTAGTGTCATAATATTTATCACTGGTACATTATTTAAAGATAAATAAACAAAACAGTTAATATTAAAAAGATGTTACAATTATTAGACTTTAAATTAACTATTTTCCTGACCTTTTAAAAATATGAAAATTTAATCATGTAACACTTCAATGTTCCAATAATGGAACATGGCCCCAAATACCCTAAATTTTTATCATCTAATTTTATAATGTTATTGTATTTATATACTCTTAATTAATATAATAACCAAATTTCAAGTCATTAAGGTTATTCTTTCTTAATTCGGCGTTTAAATGGTTAATAAATAGTACAATATAATTAGTATAAATAAAGAGAAGCAGTTCTTAATTGGTGCAGTGTTTAAAAGTTTCTCTAAAACAAATTTGTGTTAGACAGCAATAAAAATGCTCAAAAACTGAAAAGAAACCAATGAACAAAGAAAACATTTGTATTTAGTTAGAAGATATTGAAATATATTCTCAATTCTTTTATATAATTAAAAATTAAGTAGTACAATACTCGTGTCATGAAATTGGAATTAAGGGGATATTGGAAATCTGCAATCGAACCACGATAGAGGAGAGATTTTTAAATCGCAAGAGATCTCCAATGTCCATTTCCAATAGATCTTTTTTGAGATTTATTATTGCATTTAAAATGAGACAGTTATAAATCACAGAGTAAGATGCAAATAAATCTGAAAGTAAAATATTTTCTGAGAAAACGAGTTATATAGTGTCGGACTGTAGTTTCCAGCGTTACATTTATCTCTTACTAGATATTGGTCTCAAAAGAGTTACGTCTCTGCTTTGCAAATATAAATCTAAAATGTCTAACAGTGAAACGTTAAAAGAGCTTTTACATATGATGTACATTGTGAATTGTAGCACTGGTTATAAATTGATGTTATATTTCTTTACTAAAGATGATATACAAAAGATAACGTTATCAAAGAATATAATTTTTAATCTGAAGAAATTCAGAATTTAATTTAAAATTATGAATTAGCAAAAACCAACTATTAACAGGAAACAATTTTCGTTCAGTCAAAATATTGGGTAAAGATATATAGAAAAATATCTGAGGAAAAAAATTTATCATTTTAAAAAACGAAACATATAATTATTGGGTGATATTATTTATTTAAACTACTCGGCGTAACAGCCCCTAGGGGGCCAGGGCCTACGATGTCAATCTCCTTACGCGTGCGAAGCATATGTTCCGATTAGGTGGTCAATCTTACGCGGAACCCCCAGTCTTTAGTTCCCTAGCACGCTTGGTCCTCAGTTCATCTACACACCAAAGGGATGAAATAAAGGGTCAACTTTGCCAAGCCCGGAGATCGAACCTCGGACCTGTGGCGTGAAAGAGCGAAGCGACTGCCACTGGGCCACTCGTATATGACACTGGGCACACGTATATTATTTATTTATCTCTTATAATTAAATTGCATTTCATGAAACTACAAGTAAACGCTTAGCTTGATAAAAATTGCAAGATACAAAATGAATTTAAGACATAACTCTGTTGAGCAAATGATAATGAAAAGATATCTTGCACAATAACAACATATTTATAAATTCACCTTCTATTTTCTTTAAATAATTCTAAAATTTTTTATAATAATGGATTTTCAATTTTATATCAAATGAAATTTATTTCATCTAATTAGTAATAGTTTCGTATACGCATGTTAAAAAGTTCAACGAATGATTTCCTTTTTTCAATAATCCACCTATATTTGAATAAATATCGTATATCAATAATCAAATATCTAAGATTTCAATAATTATGTTTATTATATGTATTCAAGTTATACTTGGATGGAATTTTAGGAGAACAAAGTTGATGTTCCACTTACTTATTTTTTATAAATTAAAACTTAATTATTTCTGTTCATAGACCTAAATTCATGCATTCACATTAAAAAATTTATAGTGTCTATTACAGATTTTCTGCAACCAGCTGAATTCTGGGTTCTCGTGCCAGTAACAAGTGCATGCCCTATTTACTGTGTCAATGAATTATCTAATAAAGTTTATATGATTTAAAACTTGAAAAAAAAAACATTTTATCTATTACGTTCAGAATATTATATTTCAGTATAGAGAATGTCTACGTTTTTAAGTTTAAAAAACATTAATAGCAAGCATTCCTTTTAAGGCAAAGATAAAAAGGTATTTTGTAGAATTTTTGTTTATCATAACGAGATTCATTTTTCTAAATATCTCAATAAATGTCAATCCTATAAATAATCTATCAAATTTCCTAGTATTTGCTATCCTTTATAATTTTAACATTTATATCGACATTTTATGTTTTGCACATAAATTTACTTTTTCGGCAGATACATCGACAAATATCATTCATTTCTTAGCAGTACGTTTACATGTGATACCAAATTTATCTCTTATCAGGAAAACTTCTTTGTTATAAATTGTAACTTATAATTTCTGAAATGACAGGCTATTACTCACGAGGAATGACTGTCAAACGTAATTAATATGCCGACTTTTTTACCTTAGCAATCGAACAATACTTAATACATCGATTAAGGGTATACAGAAATATATAAATAATGTCTTGACATTATGGATTCAAATTTATGTTGTTATAATCAATATGTCTAAACAGAAATAAAAATTTACCAATAATGTTTGTTCCTCAGATGATCTTTTCAAAAGCTGTATACATTTATAAAGACGTCTTATATACTTTGATTATTAAATTATGCAAAGATATATGGAACAATATCTGAGGAAAAATATTTATCATTTTAAAGAACGAAACACATAATTATTGGGTAATATTATTTATTTATCCCTTATAATTCAATTGCATTTCATGATAATACAAGTACACGTTTAGTTCGATAAAAATTAAGACTATAAGTGCCTTGAGCATTTTTTACATAATTCTAAATTTCTTTATACAAATGGACTTGTAATCTTATATTAATGTATTCTTAAATCAAATAAAATGCATCTTATCTAATTAATAATATTTTCGTATAATTATGAGAAAAAGTTGCAACGAATGACATTCCTTTTTTGAATAATCCACCATAGTATTTTTAAAACCCACAGAAGTTCAAATTTAGTGATCTTCTCTTTTTTTACTCAAGCTTTAAAAATTCTCAAGGCTTTCTAAATGATTTCATGATACTCTAGAGAATAGATTAAAATAAAATTGCATACAATTGAAATTAAGCTGTAAAAGTGGAATAGTATAAGCAAAACTAAAAATTTCTTTCCAAAGAAAATATGTCAAGCTAAATTCCACTTTTTTTATTTAGCGGTGATACTCATGTTTCCACTAACCCGATAATTATTCTAGTGTTATACTGCAGAAAACAAAGCTGAACTGCATTTCTGAAAGTTGACATAAATGCCAATTTGTTAAAAGGAATAAGATGACTACCAAAAATGCTGTTGTTTCTAATGCCACTTGGTAAAACCAAGCACAATTTTGCCACTCACTATTAGTATTAAGGCAAAGGGGTACGTCTTTAGTTTTAATGAACACTGCTATGGTGAAGGAACGACTTTGCTCAAGAGGGTCCTCATAATTTAGAAGCAGTGACCAAGCAGAAGACCCATAGGCTACTTCCAGAGGTATTGATTGAGAATTTGGAGGGCACTGTGACCCAAAACATATTTTATGTGCCCCAGTCACTTTTAACGAACAGGGTATAACTTAGGCCTGATTAGGCTCCAACCAAAAGTAGTATTGCTGAATAATTCTAGTCTTACAAAATTTCGCAATATATTCAAGTCCATGAAGTTGGAACTTTACTCCATTCTTTATCTCGTCGTAAGATAAAAAATATAACTTTTTTCTTGTCAATATTTTTACACTTCTCAAGAAGCTTTGCTCAGTTTTCAAATTGTGAGCTTCTTATGTACATTGCATAAACTTCACAAAAACTGATGCTACACATAAATTTTTAATCTTTTCTGACTGTTCAGAAAAAAGATAAAAAGTCAGTTACCATCTTCAAGTTAAGTTTCAGGACGACAGCATTTTAGATACGCATTATCTGCCGCACTTATCAAGAATAAATACATAAAAGCGAAGTCGAATATTTTCTGCTTGAAACTCTAAGTGCATTTTTATCAATATTTAATTTCCTTGCAAAAGCACTCTTCTCGTGAACGACGGATAAAATATTCAAAGTCTTGTATCTATTATCTTCTGAAACCATACATTTCCTTTCCTCGAGTTTAGTAATTGATCCCTTATTATGGTGTACTGACCCTCCGTTTCAGGAACGTTGTCTCCCACTGCGAGCTCTTTCTGAGCGACGTACAAATATAAAACTTTAATAAACTGTCACTTGCATCATGCGAAATGAGGTCATTTTGCATCATTTTCTCAAAGTTCCTAATGCACTTCAAAGGATTTAAAGACTTTCCAATTAATGGAACTGGTCGAAAAGTAAAATGATTCCGGATTGAAAACTACAATCATGATTTCTTTTTGATATATTGTAATTTTGGATAGTAAGTCTCGGTATATATGTGTTTAGAAGTTGAAATTTAATATCTTCGGCGTATTTCATTTTTCTTGTTGCCAGTCCAAAAGTATATTTTTTGATTGAATACGTACCTTTATTATGCGATATTGCTTTAGTTGCCTCTATCATGCAATGTATTCACTTTTGATTTTTTTTCCTACTGTACCGTAGAGTATCAAACCATTTTGGCTTGCCGCATGGTATCAGCGAGTAATATACCTTTGCAAATGTATATTACTGACGAATTCAGTTTTTAATCCTTTTATTTTTCGATTAAGATTACGCAGATGTTTTGTGTGAAATTGATAAATTTTCAACCAATTGATTTTTTTCAAATTAACTGGTGATAACGTTTTCAATACGTTCAAAATGTTCCGTTATCATATGAGAAATCCGTTCTCATTTATTGAGAAAAGTAATGGTCAATTTAATTTGTTGGGGGAAGAGGTTTTCGTGTGATAAGGTCTTAAAAATACCGATGACCTAATGAACTTTCGGTTTCCTTAGACAATTTGACAATTAAATAGGGTGTATGCCAGGGATGAATATATGATAAAATTTCATAAAGATAAATTATTACATATATAGCATATACGCTAGTGAAGCTCATCTGCATGAAATTACTGTAATACTATAAAGACGGATTTAAATATAACAGAAAAAGTACATGAACTCATTGTGGATTAAATTATTAAAACGTATTTAGTATTTTGATGAATTACGAATTAAAACAATTCATTCAAAACTCGTATGTTTTTGCTGATTTACATAAGCAAAAAATTTCATTAGTAAATGTCTTTCAATTTCACTCACTACTTAAATTTATATCGTGTATTTAAGACTAAATTTAGAAATAACGTAAATAATGATAAACATTTAGTTCTATTTATAACTAAAAGAGACCCAGCTAAGCAAAATCACAGTCTGAAACTGCATAGAAGTGGACATGGAAGATGTAGTAATATGACTGTGAAAACATTGTTAACTGTAAACTTCTTCGCAGTGTAAATTGCATTTCAATCGAATAATTTAAATAAAATATTTTTCACACAAGTCTTTATCAAATGTTAAGGAATTTAAAATTTAAATGGATCTATAATAAATGTATCGGAATTAATGAAATGGGGTTAAAATGACATAGTGCATTTCGAGAATAAAAATGTTCATTATAACAGTATTTTATCGGTTAATCATAAAGTTATACTTCTGCTTTACGATTAAGGTTTTTACAAGTTCTTCAATAACACTGTAACGTGTCAAAAAATGCTTATTTTTGACAACTGAAGTATACATATAATTTAAAATAGCATATGAAATACAAATTTTGATAACGTTTATTAGAAAATAAATTTTTGTGTCAAATAAAAGAAAAAAAAGAGCTGTTTTATCTTGTAAATCAAATTTTTAGAGGTAGCTGGTAATTTAAAATATATAAAATAATCAAAACTGTTCAGAAATTGGAAATTTAAGAATATCAGCTTTATCATGCTATAAAAATAAACATATTAATCGTATTAATGTGATGGAAGCACTCAGAATAAAAATTATGAATAACTTCTATTTGATGCAAATAAAATTATTTTCTAATTTAGAAATTTTGTATATTTTGCTAGTTAGTGGAATTCTATTTTTTTAATTGTGGATATATATTTCAAAATGTATTTAAAATATATCGTTTAGTATAACAAAATTAAATAATTTTAAACCTTACTTTGAAAATATTATTATAAACAGATTGGAAAATTGTATGGATTTATTGATTCAAAGATACGTTCTCATAATAAAGTATTTTTACCTCGAAAAGTAATATGTTCTCTTAATCAGAAATGTAAACATTTCATGATGTCACAGCCAAATGAAATTTTATTATTTTATAAATTAATAATGCTATATCTCAGTTAAAATTGATATGTAGACCGATTTCTTTCAATTGAATTTTACATAAGAAAAATATTAAGCTCTGTGAAGTTCTAATTGATGTGAATTCCCAATACTCTAAGAAATTTAAAGTAATTTTCATTCAATATTCCCCCGAGTTACACAAAAACTATCCAAATAAAGAAGCAGTGCCATTGTGTACATAGCCACTTTCTATAAAACTTTAAACCTTTCAAATGAAATCAAGAACGAATACCTCAATTTTCAGATGATGCATGGAAGATTTTTAATTTGTTCTATTCTAGTTATAATATTTCCGAAGCGAGTGTAGTCTTATTGAAAAATTATTTTAAATTCAAAGTAGATAGAAGATAATTTAGAGAAAATAAATTTCAAATCTCCATGGATTTATTGAATCTTCAAGGATTTATTTATATTTAAGGATTTTGTAATATTTAGAAAATTTTCCAAAATGAAACAATTTTGTGGTAATTTATCGTTCTCCAGATAGTATTAAATAGTAAATGAGAATTATGATCAACCTTGTGGGGTAATGGAAATTTTAATATTAAACTCTTTTGTTTTATTTACTCATAATATTAAAAGTTAATATTTTGATAAACTAATTATGATTTCTCTAAATCTAATTTGTCCCTATATTAAGTTAAAATTTAGTCTGTTAGCAGTGAAATACAGTTACTTAAAAACAAAATAAATTATAAAATATAAATTTCATTAGGGAACTTTAAAACTTAATATCTTTCACGCTTTAATAGTCTTCATTTAGCTGCTAAGCCTAGGACAATATTAATACAAAATAAACTGTTCTGTTCTGATTTAAATAGTAATTTTTCCAACGTCAGTGAAAACAATCAAAATTTGATGAAAGTATTTAATTTTGATACAGAAAGCAACCGTTTTTTAAAAAATGTAATAATATATAAATGAACTGAAAAATTTAGAAATCAATTTACCCGAAAAAATTACCATTGAAATTTGAAAATTAAAAATTAATTTGTATAACTCAAGTGGATGATAATTTTTTTTATCATGTAATCATTATTTGTATCAATATAGCCTGAGAAAGGTTTTTATTTTACATTTTCAATTTTACAGGAGCATTTAATTAATTTACACAATTAAATGCCACATACCATCACATTTTTGGTTTTTAGAATAAAACAAATCCAAACATTTAGTTCGTAATATATACGTTTAAAAATTTATCTAGCTGGTAAGTGCATATTTTAAATGGAATTACCTGTACATTTTCCATTATGTGTATATGTTTTTTAAAAAATGTTCAACTTTAAATGTCAAAACTAAATTAGTTTTGTAAAGCTAGAGTGTTTTTACTTGCAAAAATTATTTCAAATATATAAGAATATTTTGTTTTATGATGAATCAGAAAATGTTTCTTAAAATGCAGATAAGTTTCGAAATTTATTGTCTCCTTGAGAAAAATAAAAATTTACAGATTATTTATGATCATAAACACAAATTTAAGTCGAGTAATTTCAGTTTCCGAACGAATTGCATATTTTAAATGAAATTACCTGTTCATTTTCCATTATATGTATAAGTTATTTAAAAAAATATTCAATTTCAAATGTCAAAACTATAAATGTTTTGTAAAGCTAGAGCATTATTACTTGCAAAAATTCTTTCAAAAGAATTAGAATAATTTGTTTTATTATGAATCAGAAAATGTTTTTTAAAATGGAGATAAGTTTCAAAATTTACTATGTCTCCTTGAGAAAAATAAAAATTTACAGAGACATGTTAGGTGCAACTTTATTTATGATCATAAATACAAATTTAAGTCAAGTAATTTTAGTTTCTGAATCAATAACTAATCGAAAATAATTTAAATTTTAACATTTAATTTTTCCCAGTAGAAACTTTTACAATAGAAAAAGGTTATGAAAAACTTTAAGCATTGTGTATATTTTCTTTGCAATTGGGGAAATATGAATTAAGTTTCGGTTAAGACATCATCAAATGTCACCCGGACATCGCGATTATATTTTGGGCATTGAGAAATTTCTCTAACATGTGTGCTGTTAGTAATATATTACTAAATTTATTCCAAGCCTTATCTGAACTCTGTTAATAAGGATTAATGATTTTTATATATTTGTACGTGTTGTCTGTTACGTAATCGAAAGACGTATTCTGAATATGATTAAAAAGTTATTTCAAATTTGTTTTGGGAAAGAGAATTTTCTTTAAAGTTATTTTGGTAAAAATAGACTATGTTACTATTTTTGCTAGACGAGTTTCTAACTCGTCTGGGGAGTAGGACCACATTGGAAACCGTACACACGATTGCGGGTAGAATTTTATTTAATGACCGATTTTTGTAAAATTTTGTATTTATTAAAGAGGTACAAGTATGAAACAATATGTATAGTTTAATTTAGAACAATTATTTAGAAATAAAACTGTAAAAATAATATTACGTTGGCCTAGTGTTTGAGAAAGATGAAATCTAAACTCATTAAAAATACATGGATAAATATATCTTGATTAAATAAATGCCTAAGAAATACAACTGGAATCAACTTATCATTTGTAGATATCGAAAACTGCTCTCAAGTCGTCGTCAGCCCTAAAAAACAATATGCCGATGATTTTTATCAAAAGTTCTATGACGCAAGACACATGCCAGCAGCGTTTGCCTCCTACTCTCCTCTGGTCACAACATTGTCCTCTAAAAATTCAGACTTCCTCGCGGAGAAGAAACAGGGGTTTTCTCTAGAAGGGCCGAGGGGTCAGAATCCCCCAAACCAACGGACCCTTCTATTGGTTAAGAGAAGTTTGAAGTTTCTTTCTAGTTCAATCTGGTCCTGTTCTGGTATGTCTTTGACGCTGACTCAAGGGAAGAGGTAAAAAAGCTCAACCGAAAGCAACTTATTGTTACATCTCCTCCGGTCAAAAAAAAAATGTTCATACATCTAAGTATAAAAACCAGGAAGTGAAGATCATAATCATATTCTTTATGGCAGATTTGGTTATGATGAACCAGAAACATCCTTGTATCAGTGGTGAAGTTGCAAAGAATTATAAATATCAAGCTGATTTATGTAGGTGTTTCCTTAGGGATGTTTGTTGAATATTATACAGGTATTTATTTAGACATGCTTGCTGAATGTTAATTGCAATGTTAATTATTTAAGGACTGATTTTTGTAAAATTTTGTATGTAGGACATGGGTACAAGTATGAAACAATATGTATAGTTTAATTTCAAACAAATATTTTGAAATAATATTAACTTAAATAATTTTGAAACTCTTTATCATGAAATACATTTCTGGGGCTAATGAGTATTTATACATTTGAAATGACAAAATAAAAGTAAAGTAGGAAATCAAAATACAAGACTACTTTTGTAATTTTTAAGTAAAATAATTTAAGAGCTTATGATACTAATATTTTAAGAATGCACAAAAGAGTTAAATTAATATAAAGCTATTATATTCCATACAATTGAATTTTGAAGATAATCACTGAACAGTGCCAGTTTATATGAGTTAATTTTGTCAAATAGCAGTCAAGAAAATTACGTCTATATGAACCAAAATTAAAAATGTAATAAAACTTAAATTTATAACAGGATATTTTAGTTTAGTATTGGGGAAGGTCACCTACATCAATCAAAAAATGAGCGTCTACTACTAGCTTTGTTAATGGTAAATTCAAAAAATAAAGCAATGATAAATTTGCAAGTCAAGTTGTTTAGTATTTGTTTCATTGAAGAAATAACTGCGAAGTTACATTTTATTACTAAAAGCTTTCTTAGACCATATAAGGCCTATGGGCTGCCTGTTGAAAACCTCTGTGCTAGATTTCGTTTGGTTTATTTTGGAGCTCTACGGGCTACTGTATTGCACACGAGAGCTAATGAGACCAGGACCTACTGCTTAAAGCTGATTCAGAAAACTACGATGCCATAGTGGGATTCGGGTACCGACGATCAACGCCTTAACCAATCGGCCAGCATTCCTGTGCTATAACGTACAACTGATTTTCATCAGTACCGATTACATTACCTAGAACATAACATTTTGTTTATCATAAAATTAATTTTTACATTCTCTACTTTGATATTTACTTTTAATTATAAAGTAAACATCTAATCTTGAAACAAAATCAAATTTATAGGAATTTAAACCTTAAAGCATTATTTTAATCTTCCTTTTCGCATATAATTTTGGTATTCAAATCTCAAAATACTACATCTCTAAAAAATTAAATTTTTCACATCGGTAAATTTCTTATATACATTGACATGTGGTCTTACGTTTCAGCAAGCTGTAGTAAAAACATGTTTATAAATTTATTTTCTTGGAAGCAAACGTATTTATTTCCTGCAGTATTCAGATCTGCATTATAAATCAGTTATAATGACAGTACTTGGAAACAAATTGCTTTCTGTTTCGTTGGAAAAATTGTTTTTGAAGGCCTTCAAGATAATTCTTTTCTTTTTGGTACTTTAAAACTACAAATATTCAACCCCAAACGACAAATAAGATAGAAAATACGATCCTCTACTGAAATTCAATTCGTGGAGCATCAGTCCATTGACAAATATGCTAATTCTGTTCTGATAACGAAATTTTATTACGCTTCAGTTTTTCTGAAGCTCATACATGCATAAAATGTCTTTTCCAGGAATTGTTTCTTTAAAGATAAATACATAATGTCCGTTTGCTAGGTATCTAATGGCAAATTCTTATACTCATGGTATACGTTAAATATATATTTGTAATGCATTTTATTTGTATATTCAAGAAAGTTAATTTAATAAAATATTTAAAATATACTCTTATATTGCTAAGTAATTCTAAAGATACTTTCGCTTTAAACCAAAGATTATGGACATAATTATTATAATTAAATTTACTATATTTATAATTACTCATGGATGCATATTTGTTTATGTAAAATTTGTCGTTTTATTAACCTTTAAGCTTCGGCTGACCGCTGGCTTGCGTTTGGACTACAAATCGGGAACATTTTTGAAAATTCCTACCCTCCTCCTTCCACCTTCTCCAGAGGGAAACATGTTTTGTCCTATTGTCACTCTCTGCGAGTGGAGGACGTTACAATGCAGGGTTGCTCTAAAACCAGTCTGAAAGTTGTTATTTGATATCTCACTTTCAGAAAGACCGTTAAATTTTGGAGCCATGATCAGATTAAATAAAAAATAAACGACGAAGGAAAGAAACTTTGACTAGCTTCCAAACGGATTTGTTTCACAAGATAGAATGAATAGTTTACAAACAACTCCTGGACATGGACAAAAAAGTGCCAATTGTTCCACATGTTGCCAAACAAAATCCCATTCTTCCTTCCCGGTACTGATGCACTCAGCAAAACTTCAACAATAGGGAGGGACTGGCCAAATGACAAGTGAGTAATGACCCCTTCCCGGCAAAAGGGGAAAAATATCTACGGTACAACTGTTGTACCCTAGCCGACTTTTGGGTTTCTAAATATTTATGGTACAACTGCTGTACCAGCCGAAACCTAAAAGTTAACTATTAATAAGTTTGCAAGAAGTAAAATAACTATTTCTTTTTCCCAATAACTGCATGTCATTATTGATATTATTACTTTTATCGGTGAAAAGTATGATTATAGACCATTTCACTTGATATTAAATTTCATCCCAGATATCATGATTGTTTTCAGTTATACACAGTTTGATGTTAGTTTTAATATACAAACCAGTTTCATTCTTATTTATAAGGATGCTTTAGAAATGTTGCTTTAAAGAAAAGTTATTCGCTAGTTCATGTGTAACGAAGGATTCCTGAATGTTTCACTGTAACACATTCAGGAGAAATGCAGTATCTAAATCAGTAAAAACGTAATTTTCCCTTAATTTCCTCCAAAATAAAAATTTCTAATTTTCCGAAAACGAAATTTACTGACTCTCAAGATAACTTTTGAAGTACATATCTATCTATCTATCTATCTATCTATATATCTATATCTATCTTTATATATATATATATATATATATATATATATATATATAAACAGATATATAGATAGATAGATAAATAGATAATTAAAAAATAAATTTTTGTGTCAAACTGAAGTAAAATATCTGCTTTATTCTATAAACTAATACTTAAAGATAATCAGAAATTTAACTTAGATTTAAGTTTAAAATAATGTAGATTTTATTATTTATAAAGTAAAATATATGACTCATATTGATATAATTAAAGTTCATAAGATGAACTACCTTCTGTTAGTTCCTAATTTACAAATTTTAAAAGTGAGTTTGTGGACAGGTGGATTTCTATTTTCTTTTACTTGATGTATACATTTTATGTTATTCAGAAAGTGTTGTTAACTCATTACAGATGCAGGTTTTAATCATTAAACATATTTTAATGATTTAGGAAAAATTTTATTCTAATAAGATTTAAAAAAAGATTCTTATTGATTCTTGAAAAAGATTCTTATGAGATTTTATATCTAATCAAAATTACACTGCCTACAATATATGTTTTACTTTGGAAGGGACTATATGTAATTAAAAATACATATGAGTTTCATTGAGTTTCAATTATTACGAAGATGAAACCAAGATAGCTGAATAAAATTTGTTCTGTATAGTAATTTATCTCTATGTGCATAATATTGTATTTTACAATTATTAATGTAACTCATTTTTAAGGAGTAATAGATTGAAGTAACCCACAGAACAGAGAAGAGCTGAGAGAAATATACAATTCTGAATGGTATATAAGCAGGAAAAAATTAAGAATAACAATTAAAAAGAATTAAATCTGGATTATTGTCAACAGTAAGTAAATTTTGCTTCAGCGAAGTTTCTCTTTTCATAATTAAAATACTGCTACCATAGCATTGAACGAATACTCATTTTTCGTAATATGTTGTTGTGAAAAGTTTGCTTTTTCATTTTTCAAAGATTTTGAGCTATGTATCTGGGATGTTGTAAATCAGCTTTCAGAATACCTTGGATGTATTAAAAATCCATGAAGAATTTAGAACTATTTATCTTTTTTTTACACTAAAGATGTTATATTTTATTCAAATTAATTTTTAAATTTCCAGAAATATTTTTACACATTTTTACATACGCTCTTTAACATTATTTCTTTTCTAATGAGTAGCAAATAGTTAATTTAAATTAGTTAATAAGTTTTTTTTGTATAAATATTATATCTAAAAATTTAAATTTATTTAAAAGTCTATTGTTATATAATGTAGAAATAAACATAAAAAAACTCAAACTAACTCTGCTTGATTTGGTTTGCAGAGCTAAGATCTACTATACTGCACACGACAGCAAATGAGAACTGGACCTTCTGCTTAAAGCAAATTCCGATTGGCTACGAAAATCTATGCCCGCAGTGGTTTTAGTTTGGAATGCTACGGTCTACTTTTTGCAACACGAGGGCTAATGAGACTGGGACCTACAGTTTAAAGCCGATTCCGAACGGCTACGAACATCCATGCCACTGTGGGATTCAAACCCACGAACTCCGGTACCGAAGGCTAGCACCCTAACCGATCGGCCATCGTTTGGCCATTCCCACAGTGTGATTCAACCGACGAACTCCAGTTCCTAAGGGAGAAGCCTATCATCGTTTGGGAATTCCTGTTTGGATTATGGTATGTAGCTGTACAGTCTACTCGTTAGCCTAACGAGGGCTGCTTAGATAGGAAACTTCTGCTTAAATCAATTTTTGTATGGTATGAAAATCCATGTGAACACTAAGACTAAAACCCACTGTAATGATGAATAATGCTTACTTAAATTAAACTCCACTTGAATTTTAAAAAAATGTAAGCTTTATTTAAAACTTTATGACAAATATGAAGAATACTTTAAAATGTTATATTTAAATTTTGCTCGCAGTTATCAGAAGTAAAGGAATTTTCATGTATGATGTATTAATATATCAGTTTAATCTAAATCTAAATTTATTTGATCTGTTTAATGGTAAATATCTCTATTTCCTGACATCCATTTTATACATATATTTTCTAATGTGATATTTCTTCAATAAGTGATTTAAATAACTCTGCATTCCAGCTCATTAAATCAAATATAAACTTGTAAAGTTATTACATAATATGATAATACAGTAAACAGTATATTTCTTATTTTCTCAGGGAAAGAAAATATATTTGCACCAGATCTGCGTCTTTTAAATTGAAAAGATACACCCCTTAGGAATCAGGAACTTTATTGAAATAAACTACTTTAAACATCGAGCATTATCCATGATTTATGATGCATATTTACTCTTCTCCTCTGAATGTACTTCTATTAAAATTCCTTGCTGAAAATCTAAATTTAGAGAAGAAAAATGAAATTGTCACATGTAAATTTTTCTACATTAGAAATAAATTAATAGGTTTTTAGGAACCGGATTAAAACATTAAGGGTATACGATATTTAGAGTACGAACTGAATGATTATTAAAAGATTAAATGTTTCAGCTTCTTCTTAACGCATGTATTCAGAATTTTAAAATTAAACCATATATAGTAGACACTAGCATATAGCGGTTCATATGACAGTATCAGTAAAATGTTCAATTTTCCAGAATTGCAAAGTAGCCTATGAGGCAGGTAAAAAAAATGGTTTGTTTTTTGGCTAAGAATTATCTGGTATAAGCTCAATGATTTGTTTATCTTTACTGACCATATGTGAGTTTCCAACTTTAATTTAAAAGGATTTATTATTGTCAGTGATTATTTTTGGTGGTATGATGCCCAAAATTTAGTTGATTGCAAACCGTATGGTTATGTATAAAGAACAAACACAAAAATGAACTTAATTTTTATAGATATATAACTTAAACACTAGATATTTATCAGTACGTGGAATAGACTCCTACACTTTTATGAAAAGTATTTGTTGTTAACACCGGTGATAATTTTTATCGCAACTGAAGATAATTGACGATTAAATTTAAAATTATTATAGGGTATTTTTAAATATAGCATTGTTAAACTTTTTATTAGTGTACTTGAGATTTATTATGGCTTTGTAAATAAAGAGACCTATTGTAAATTAAGAGCCTAACATTATTTATGTGCTATGGTAGATGGTGGGTTGTGGTTTTTCTCCAGTTGACAAGCCTCCATGAAGCCACTAGAATAATTTTAGGCTGTCTACAACTTTGGGTAATTTTCCGTCCATCCCTTATTATTTTCGATTTTGCAGTAAAGTCAGAAATCCTATAATGATTACAAGTATCTATTCTACGTATTTACTAAGTATGGAGACAAGAAAGGAAGAGAGAGTGAGTAAGAAGAAAAGAAGTACAATTAATGTGAAGGATGGAATGTTAATTCTTACAGAAGTTGATAATAACCTTCATAAAACAAGTTTCAAGGAAAAATATGTTAATATTTTATTGTTACCCTATCCTACGATTGTGGGGAAGACAGACAAAATTCAGAGGAATATGATAAGGGCTGGTACAATAACAATCAGGAGAGCTCAGAGAAATCATGGCTGATACGTGGATTTTAAAAAGCAAATGGAGAAAACCAATTAAAATTACTCTTTTAACTCAGAAAATAGGCAATTTTATAAATATTAGGTAATTCATAAACACAGTTGCATATTTAGTTGCATATAACGTATCTTTGTGATTTTTCTTTTTATTTCAGAATATTATTTTGAAATTTTCTTTAAACTGATGAGAGAGTTTTTGTTTAGTTTGGTTTATCAATTTTTTATTGTAATGTAAAATAACTATATTATGAAGGCTTGTTGTTTATTTCTATATATTTAGCAACTATCTTTTCAATAATGCAATGTATTTAGTAGAAATAAAAAAGCTTTTTTTTATATCATACACTTAGTAAAATATTAAATTTTAACTTTTAATCTTATTAAAAGTTAAAATAGCTCTCCTTTCCCCTTGTCTTCTTATATGTGTATTTCCACAGTATCAGGATTTTAAGCATTGGTTATTTCGCTGTGCCCAAAATTCAAATGGATTAAAATATGTATTACCAATTCCCGTTATGATTAAGGTTTAATGAAGAAGAGAAGCAATTATTTAGCAACTATCTTTTCAATAATGCAATGTATTTAGTAGAAATAAAAAATCTTTTTTTTATATCATACACTTAGTAAAATATTAAATTTTAACTTTTAATCTTATTAAAAGTTAAAATAGCTCTCCTTTCCCCTTGTCTTCTTATATGTGTATTTCCACAGTATCAGGATTTTAAGCATTGGTTATTTCGCTGTGCCCAAAATTCAAATGGATTAAAATATGTATTACCAATTCCCGTTATGATTAAGGTTTAATGAAGAAGAGAAGCAATTATTTAGCAACTATCTTTTCAATAATGCAATGTATTTAGTAGAAATAAAAAATCTTTTTTTTTATATCATACACTTAGTAAAATATTAAATTTTAACTTTTAATCTTATTAAAAGTTAAAATAGCTCTCCTTTCCCCTTGTCTTCTTATATGTGTATTTCCACAGTATCAGGATTTTAAGCATTGGTTATTTCGCTGTGCCCAAAATTCAAATGGATTAAAATATGTATTACCAATTCCCGTTATGATTAAGGTTTAATGAAGAAGAGAAGCAATTATTTAGCAATCTTTTCAATAATGCAATGTATTTAGTAGAAATAAAAAATCTTTTTTTTTATATCATACACTTAGTAAAATATTAAATTTTAACTTTTAATCTTATTAAAAGTTAAAATAGCTCTCCTTTCCCCTTGTCTTCTTATATGTGTATTTCCACAGTATCAGGATTTTAAGCATTGGTTATTTCGCTGTGCCCAAAATTCAAATGGATTAAAATATGTATTACCAATTCCCGTTATGATTAAGGTTTAATGAAGAAGAAAATCAATTCCTTCTTATATATTTGAAGAAAATTATTAATTAACTTTACAAATTTTAAAACGATATCTCAAATTAAGATAAGGATAATAAAAAAAAAGAATATTTATAAAAATTTACTCTTTAACAGTAAGTACTTCTTATATTATAGGCTATTCTAAATTAAGTTTAGTGGAAATTTAAGTTTTAAAATTTAGACTAGGTTTCTATCCCTATCATTAAAATCCGATTTTATTATAATTTTAACGGTATGAATAATATGAAAAGTTAATTTACGAACAATTTGAAATGTATATATATTTTACATTTATAATCCTGTTATTCTCGTGAGTAACCGGATTCTGCGATACGATTGCAAACTAATTATAACATCTCAAACATTACAATCAAATAGCTGTGTGAAGCTTCATATGCATCAAATGTAGGTTTAGATACGAGGCAGCTGCTTCTCTTCCCCTGGTTAAAGTTGACTCAAGCAAGTCGATAAAGTTGTACTAGTTGGATTAAAAGGAGAAAGGCTTACAATCTATATAATGATCCGTTGAATTTCCACAATAACTATGTTTCCGATATTTGTTGTCTAAACGTAAAATACTAGTTAATTTGGTTAACTTACGTAATTATGCTAGTTATTGTAAAGACTAAGTCATTAATTTCAATAATTTTCATTCAGAAGAAGTAGTATAAAATATCCACATTAGTACAACTACTTTGATGTTGAATATTTTTATTACTATATTTACATATTACACAAAATTGTGTTTAATTCAAATATTACAAATATTGAAATAGTAGTAATATAAGGTAAAATGGAAAAAAAATTAAGGACTCATAAAATTTTTAGAAATGAATAATATTTAATACAATAGATTTTTTCTATTCAGTTTTAAGTATTTTGTTTTATTCTGTTTAAAATAAATGTTTAATACTTAATTAATGTCTAACTTTAGGAAAATTATTTAGTTTTGTTCTATGATGTACGGTGTTTAAAATTGCAACCGAAATATACGCATGAAATGAAAGAAGAGAAATACAATACCCTCAGAAAAAATTATTAAAATTTGCAGAAAAAAAAGAAATTTTAATAGTAAATAGAAGCCAATTATCATTTTCAATCTGTGCAACTTAATTATAGTAATATGAGTAATACGAGGATTAAAATTTTAATAGCGGCAACACCGCTGTAAAAACGCTAAGCAACCAAACCCAAGAATGTCGCGTGTACTACACTTTAGCTACATATCTACCTTACCTCTGAGCAAACAGACTCGCTCTTCCAACTTCAAGCTCATGAGGAGTGAAGCCAAGAACTGATTATTGTATTAGCTTAGTATGTTTTTCAGGATGTTTTCAAAACAAGAACAATGCATAGCGATAAAAATTTAATGTCGCACAGCACGACAGTGACATCGAGAATTAAACGAAGCTTGCAGGGAATCTGCACTGTGTTACGTAGTTGTAGCAAGATGGGTAAAAGCCTTTGATACAGGAAGCCAAATTTTAGCAGACATTCATTGGCCAGGTCATCCTAGCCTCAGCAAAGCAGAAGAGCATGCTGTTGCCGAACTAATGGACAATGATCAACGCCATCTAACGTGCTTTACCATCCAGCATACTCCCCAGTCTAAGCCCTTGTGATTTTCACTTAATTCTTTAGATGAAGAAACCACTTCGTGGCATTCGCTTCCAAACTATTCCAGAAATTCTTGCAGCAATAGACCGGTACATCCAAACAATCAACCGAACGGGCGCTGCTACAGGTATTTTGCGACTTCTACATTGTTGAAAACGGGTTACATACAATGATGGCGATTATACTGAAGGACTATAAAACTTGGAGACAGGAATCAATTTTGTATTCCATGTAAATAAATAGTTGCCCCTATTAAAGTTCTAACCTTCATATATTTTACTTTAGGAGTGTTAATGACTAATTTTGAATTTTTTAAAAATTATTAAGATAATTTAATTATTTATTTAAAAATGTTAGGAATGGTTTGGGGAAGGCATTTGGTTTTCTTACTACTCACTGTGCCCTTAGAAGACATCTTAACATAATGGGATCAGTCCTGATCCCATGTGTCGTGCCTATCGCCTTCAGAAAAAGACCACTCATTATATTTTATGTAATTGTTTTTCTCAGCTCTCATGTTTGAGCACATTGGTCGATAATATCTTAAGGGGTATCAGGATTATTAAACAGAAGGATCTCATGTTTCTGTAACTACTTTTCTGTAACTTTTTTTTAATTTCAGGTTAAAATGTCTAAATTTTTAAAGAAATCAGTTATACATTTCTTTAATAAACTAACATTAAAGGCTTAATAAAAAATATTTCTAAAAATTATATATTTATAACTTTTTTTTGTTCGTTAAAATGATTTTTCCTTGCAAGCCAGTTCACAACAAATATTTTGTATTTAAAATGTTAAAATTTAAGTGTTTTATGAAGAACACATTTATAAAATTGAATCAAACTAAAAAAAGTATATTTTATATTTTTAAAATATGCTTATAATTTTGCCTGTACTTTTAGGGAAATTTTCACATGTACTTAGCTCTCTAAATCAGAAAAACATTAATCTCATGGTAATAATTTTAGTTCAATTACAAAAAAAAACATCATTATATTGAAATGCTCAAAATTTTGTACAAAAATATTAAATAGGTTTTGAGATATCTCGCATGCAAAATTTGCATTATGAGAAAAATCAACTTAAAGTAATGTGACACGTGCCCTGTTAAAACATTTTATGTATAAAAATTTAATTGTCAAGCAAAGAATTCACTAGAGTGTCTTTTATATTTTTAATCAAAACTTTTAAACTAAGCGGAATTTTTTTCCTGCTTTTTTTTATAAATGCGTTGAGCATCCAGGACCTTCAGGATGGTAGGGCAACTGGATTGCCTGAGCCGAGGTCTCTAATCCAGAGATTTCTTACAGTAAGCAGAGAAATTGACAACGAGCAGAGCATTAAAACAACTACAAGATAAAAGAGGGGGATAGGATGGTGGATTCGTTAGTCCATAACACAATAACTAAAGAGTAGAAAGTTTAGGGATAGAAAACGCAAAATATTTTTTTGACCAGGGACATTAGTACAGTAGTGATAAATAGAAAATTTGATGTATCTTAATCTATAACAAATATGTTTTTTGAAAATCGAAAATGTTGCAGGTTTGAGATCTAAACATTGAGAGCTGCAGACTATTCTTTATAACTGTTTGTTGAGGTTTGATTCAACCTATTTTCTTAGGTTCTCTTGGGTTTTGTTTTCTTGGGTTTAGATACAATAAACCTCTGGTTGCAGTGTATTTGTTTTCGATGATCTTCCTAGGAGCTCCCTTAAAGTTGAAGCCTTTCATTCATAATGTTAGACTTTTATTTTTAATGATCTAGGAAATACCTTACTCTTAATAAAGCATTTCAATCTATAATATATATATATATATATATATATATATATATATATATATATATATATATATATATATATATATATATATATATATATATATATATATATATAAACATCTGAGATTCTTGAAGGTTTAAGATCTAAATCTTAAGAGCTGCACACTATTCCTAATTGCTGTTTTTTGAGGTTTGATTTCAACCTACTTTCTTAGGTGCTCTTGAGATTGTGTTTTCTTGGGTTTAGATACAATAAATCTATGATTGAAGTGTATTTGCCTTCTATGAGTTTCCTAGGAGCTCCCCTAAAGGTGAACCGTTTCATTCATAAAGTTAGACTTTTATTTTTAATGATCTAAGAAATATTTTACTCTTAATAGAGCATTTCAATCTATAAACATATATATATTTAAAAACATCAAATATTCTGAATGTTTAAGATCTAAACCCTGAGAGCTGCACACTATTCCTTTTAGATGTTTGTTGAGGTTTCATTCAACCTACTTTCTTAGGTGCTCTTGAGATTGTGTTTTCTTGGGTTTAGATACAATAAATCTATGGTTGAAGTGAATTTGCCTTCTATGATTTTCCTAAGAGCTCCCCCCTAAAGATGAACCGTTTCATTCATAAAGTTAGACTTTTATTTTTAATGATCTAAGAATTATTTTACTTTTAATAGAGCATTTCAATCTATAATATATATATATATATATATATATATATATATATATATATATATATATATATATATATATATATATATATATATATATATATGTAATATGGGCGAGACTCATTCAAAATCACAACACAGTTTATTTCTGGTGAGATACATGAAATCCATACAACAGGCAAACACTTTTACAACATCGTGCACATAGACAATGTGATCCCGTACATATGCTTTTCAAGTAGATATTCCTCAGGTAAAAAGACTACGAATAATCCCTAAGTACAATTGATCACGTGATAAAAATACCCATGTTTAAATAGAACGGGCTAACTATTGGCTAAAGTCGTACAGACAGTAGCTGAATTAAGTCTATAGCGTTTCTGGAGGAAAAAATCAGAATGACCGCGCAAACCCCGAATGTACTTTATGAACAAAAGTTAAATTAATATTAAATAAATATAAAAAATACGTAAATAAGGGATTTTGATATTACATATCTATTTAAAAACATTGGAGATTCTGAAGGTTTAAGATCTAAACCTTGAGAGCGGCAGACTATCCTTTCCAGCTGTTTGTTGAGGTTCGATTCAACCTATTTTCGTAGGTGCTCTTAGGATTGCGTTTTAGTGGGTTTTGATAATATAAATCTCTGACTGCAGTGTATTTGCGAACTCTTTCTTTCATAAAATTAGGCTCTTATTTTTAATGATCTAGGAAACAGTTAACACTTAATAGAGCAGAACTGTTATTTTATATTAAATCAAAAATAGGCTGCTATTATAATGACGACTTTTCAGCTAGAAATGTATTATGCACTCTTAAGTGTATAATTCATATCCAAGCTCTGCAAATTTAAATTTTTCCATAATAAACAGATTAGATTAAAAATAAACAAAACTAACAATATTTACTTTAATCTATGTGCAAATAAATATAGTAAAAATAAGAATCCTCAATACATTTAATTTTGAAATCGTTAATTAGTTTAAACCTTATTCGCTCACTTTTCGGCCATGTAACCTTTTTATTATTTTTAGAATTAACGATGCGGAATTTGCGTCGTATTAATGTTCAATTAAATTTTAATTTAAATTCAGTGAAATAGAAATGCTACGGCATACTTTATTTTTTATACTCATTATTTTAATAAGCTCCAACATAATTCTTTCCTTTTTAAAAAAGAAGCTTAGTTTTCTCTAGTACTTAAATTAATTTCAAAATGAAGTTATAACTTTTAATAAGGGCTATAATTACGTTAGATCATATTTATTTTCTTTCTGTGACATAATTATTTAAATAAAAATAATTTATTATATATACAACTGACTAATTGTTTGAGTAATTGCCCAGATATCCGATATTTTTCTAACTTAAGGTAAGATTAAATTTCGATTTTCATTATTAGATTGTTATATGACATTCTTTCCTCAAGAAAAAGGGTACCATTAGCATTATGTTTCAGATAAATTTGGTAGTTACTAAATATCTTTTCGTAAAAGCATATAATGCCAAATTAAATAAAGATAAGAATAATGTTTCCCATTGTTTAACGAAAACATATTATATGTATGTTTAAATATTTTCAAAAATATTGAAAATTTTTTCATTTTTTGTGAAATCACCTTTGTTGTTGCAAAAATTAGAACAGTTCCATTAAGAATATGTTTAATTTATAATATTGTAATATTTTTTCTCTTTCAGTCGTGATGGTCTCCGTGAAAACCCATGTTAGATACATTACCTATTCTAATGTGATGTGAATGTACATATATATATATATATATATATATGTAAGTGCATGTATATGTATGTATGTATATATTTAATATAAATATAAATATATAAATATATGTATATATATGTATATCTATATGAATATATATATATATATATATATATATATATATATATATATATATATATATATATATATATATATATATATATACATATATACGTATATATATATATATATATATATATATACACATATATATATATATACATATATGTACACACACACACACACACATGTATATATATATGTATGTAACTATACATATGTATATATATGTATATGTATATATATATATGTATATATATGTATATATGTATATGTATATATATATATATATATATATATATATATATATATATATATATATATATATATATATATATATATATATATATATATATATATATATATATATATATATATATATATATATATATATATATATATATATATATATATATATATATATATATATATATATATATATATATATATATATATATATATATATATATATATATATATATATATATATATATATATATATATATATATATATATATATATATATATATATAACCAAGAAGACTCCCAGGCTTGGCCTGCTACCTGTAGAGATTGAGAACTTGGAGGACATTGTGACTACAAGTATATTTTACATGCTTTAGTCAGATTTTAAGAACACATCGGATCTTAGGCCTACTAGACCCCCGAACCCGCAACCTTACGTTACGAGATCGTTGTCTTTGTTGACCACCATCTATTTACTCTAATGTGATTTCCGATCTTTTATATATAAATGTTATTCGTACAATTCCTTACCTAAATGTGTCCTCGTATTTCTTATGCTCTATTCAAACTTGCTAACAAGTTAATAAACAAAAATATTAGTATATATTCTGTTGAATATAACTCCAAAATATGTATATATATACGTATATATTCAACAGGCTTTTCATTTCCTAGCTTTCCATTTTCTATTATCAGTTAATATTTTTAAGCTTAAAATTCTTCTCAATTCATGCTGTCAATTCTCGAATGACAGCAATCATCCTCGCTTGTATTCCTATAAATATTAATGAACTCCGCATCATCACCTTTTTATTGTGTGCGTTATGATCATAATCTTCCATTACGATCAGGTCTTATTGACTTTCATGACATTTCCAGGTCAAGAAAAGATTTATACTTTAATGCAGTCTTCACCTCTTAAATCATAGGTATTATTTAAAACCATTTGTTTACCTACTTCCAATAATTAAAATGTGCTTAGAATACTCAACCAACAATTGCATTAAAAATTAATATCTCTCTTTTAAGAAATGTCATCCAGGAAAGTAATTTCATTGGTGTATTTATTAAGAATAATAGTCTGAATACAAAAATAGAAAACATTTTATAAAGAATCGCATTTAATAGAATCCTATTGAAAAGTTTTCATTCAGCCTTCAATAAAAAAAAAACTGTATATTAAACAAACTTAATTTCGTTGTCGGGAAATATGAGTTTACCCTTTCCAGAGTTAGAATTTCCAGAGTTGTGACACAAATAAATTTTTAATATGTCTTTTACCTAAATAATGTAGAAGTAATTAACTAGATTTCATTCGATAAAGTTTAACAATTACAATTTAATCGTTGAGGTACATTCTATGTCAGTACCTTTTGAATATTCTCAAACTTATTAAGTATATACATTAAGTTATGGAAACCAATTACTCGTCCTAAACATTTAGAGCAGGGATGCCAACCCAAAATCGGTTGGTGGGCCAAAAAACAATTTACAGATCTGAGGTGGGCAGCACATATAAAAATAAAAGAAATTATTCAAAATATTTTATTATCGTGAAATATGCAAAATATGCATTTTTTTTCATTCATTTATTTTTACCTTATAACTACTGATTTAGTTCATTCAGTTTCATTGTTATATCTGTTAAAAACATTAATCTAGAACCCATTGATCATCGGAAAGTTCATTTATATAACTACTGTACTGTTTTATACATCAAATTCGACATTTTGGAGGTTAGAATTTCAAACGCATTGTTAGCTTGAGTTTTCTAAATAAACAATACCATACTTATTCCTTTACAATTAATCATAACTTCACAATAGCCATAAGTATAATTTATAACTTTCTTTCCATTCAACGTCCCACTGACTGGTCGGACAGAGCACGTGCACATAACGCAAGTCATATGCTTCTATAAGTAATGGCCTATTGACAGAATATTCTAGAACACTCAAATTTTAACGTAACTTGTCCAACTCTGCTCAAAGACCAGATTTAAGTTGGTTACTATCAAGTCTTAACGTACATAATATGTGATGTTTATTATTACAAACATTAACAACTAAAAATCTATGTTTCATCTGTATATAGTCAAAATGACTAAAACTATATACACAGTTGAAAATTTCAATTGGGCCCAAAAATTTTTAAATGGCCAGCATGTGACCCATGGGTCGAGGGTTGGGCATGCCTGATTTAGAGGAAAATATATGACGTAATCTTTTTATTATATTGAGAAGTCACTAAAAGCAATTTAAACACAAAATATACAATCTATCTTATATTCTCCTAGAGTTTTTGAGTGCAAACTTGCAATAAAAAATGATTTAAGGGGGAGTGAAACATGTATAGATTTAATCAAAGTTAACGTAAAATGTGTAACCCAAACCTACTATTTTTCTTTCTATTTATCAAGAGTTTCATGAATTTCGTATACAATTTTTTAAGGTTTGAGCCCAAAAGTTAGTATTAATGCATGAATTTATCTATAATTGTAGCTTCTGTGAGGTTTAATATCACACCCATTGTTTAAACGTAGAGTATAGACATTCATGAGCAATTGCTTTTAATTCCTGGATGTACTATTAGCTTCTAGTAATTCGAGACGGAGTGACTTGTCTTTTTAAAACATTTTGTTGAAACAGTAACAGTTAAATTGAACATAAACTTAGACCAGGTAGAATGTTATGAATCAAAATTAAGTCGAGAATCGAGTATAAATTGAGAGCCCAATGAGCTCAACTTAGAACACAAAAGTCCAGCCTGGTCAGCAATTACACCTACAGATTCTGCTTTAAATAGGTTATAACTCGTATCTTGCTATGAGAGACAGCCAAAACTACGCCCACAATAAGAACCCACATAATCCTCAATATTAATGACGGAATACCCATTAAGATTTTTATGAAGCTCCACTCAAATTATCAGTAGACTATAAAGTGTAGTACAAATTATTTCCATTTAAAAACACTAGCTCTCCATAAATGAAAGTATTTTTTATAAACAACAGTCAAAACAGTTTCAGATGAAGATATAAAAATTATATCTTGTTTTTCTATTATATAAAATTTCTTAACAAGATCAGTGTTAGTAAAACCAAGCTAATAAACCTTTTATAAGGGGAATTTTAAATTGGCCAACTGTTACAGTAAAAATTTACTATGCAACTATAATTTAGTTTTTGTTTAATCGTTAATAAGAGGTGAAGATCAGAATTCCACATCTAGTAAATGGGAATTAGAAATACTTGGGCAGTAAGTTGTCCCACGAGTTAGTGTGCAAATACGCTTCACTGTTATCAGAATAGGTGTAACGCAGGTTTATATTTTCGTAAGTCATTTTTGTTAGTCTCTGAGAAATAGTGATATCATTTTACAAAGAACAATGAATGTACTGGAAAATGTGGCTTATCATGAAAATATTTGGTACTGGTATCTTACAATGCTTCGATCTTACAATGAAGAAGTACTAAATATGATTTATGAGAGTTGTAATCATTTTTCTCAGAGTTGCAAACAATATTCATGTTTTCTTTCCTTTCATTTTTTAGCATGGCGACAGAGGAATGTGAATTTTATACTTAGTGAATCATTGAATATAATAATTTGGAGTAAAATTATGAGTGGAAAACACAGAACTGTGGTTTTTCATATTTATTTTCTGCATTACAACAGCGATAGTTAGCACGCTACTTTCTTCTTCACTAAAGCATCTTACAGGAACTGCCATTGAATCTCTATGGGATACTTGGACAGTAAGGTGACCCACGAGTTAGTGTGCTAAAATGCGACTCTGTTATCAGAATAGGTGTAACGCAGGTTTATATTTTCGTAAGTTATTTTTGACAGTCTATGAAAAATCATTTGTGATATCATTTCACCAAGAACAATGAATGTACTGGAAAATGTGTCTTATAATGAAAATATTTGGTACTAGTGTCTTACAATGCTTCGTTCTTTCAATGAAGAAGTATTAAATATGCTTTATGAGAGTTGTAATTATTTTTCTCAGGGTTGCAAACAATATTCATGTTTTCTTTTCTTTCCTTTCATTTTTTAGCATGACGACAGAGAAATCTGAATTTTATACTTAGTCAATCGTTGAATATAATTATTTGGAGTAAAATTTTGAGTGGAAAACCCATAACGATGGTTTTCCATGTTTATTTCCTGCACTACAACTACAGCCTTAGTACATTACTTTCTTCTTCACTAAAGAAGATTATAAGAATTGCTTTTGAGTCTCTATGGGCTATATGTAACAAATCTCCCTCCCTGAAGTAGGTTCTTTCTAATAATAAAGAATGATCTACAAGGTAAGGGATTTTAAGATGTTGTAAAGATAGCTTATCAGTGTGAATGAAGATAATCTGTAGCAGATACATTCTGCAGCAATTTTAAATGATGCCAATTAAAATTATAAAAAGATTTTTCATCAAATAAAGAGTAAATTCGAGGAAAAGAAGCTTTTTTGTTAAACAAATGTCCATAAATTTAAAATATAAACGAAAACAGTTGATAGGCAATCTCATTGACAAAATACTTCATAATTCTTGGAATATACGGAAACACCAAAATAATCTGATGTTACTTTTTTTCAAATTAATAGGCGATTCCATTGACATAACTCTTCATAATTCATATAATATATTGAAACAACAAAATAATCTGATGTTCGCTTTTTTTCAGATTTATAAGCGATCCCATTGACACAACACTTATACATTCTTAGAATATACTGAAACAACAAAATAATTTTATATTTACTTTTTTTCAGATTTATAGGCGATCCCATTGATATAACTCTTCATAATTCTTAGAATATACTGAAACAACAAAATAATCTGATGTTTACTTTTTTTCAGATTTATAGGAGATCCCATTGACATAACTCTTCATAATTCTTAGAATATACTCAAACAACAAAATAATCTGATGTTTATTTTTTTTTCAGATTTATTATGCGAGTAAGGATTACAAATTTGTAAAGAAAGAATAGAAAAGACCCGTCAGCAAAAAATGATTTTACACCCCTTTCAAAATTTGCACTCCCATTTAATACTTGTTCCTGAAAAATTAATTCTTCCCTACCGTACATGAACTCTGCGTTTTTACTTTTTTACTCTCTAATAGTACCTCTTAATGGCATCATATTTTTTTTATACTTTCAAAAGTGATAAGCTGTACGGTGACAGTTAAATAAGATAACTGACTTCAAGTTGTCTAGCTACAATAGCTAATTGCTTCACGGATGGTGGAAATTTCTCTTGATTTTCATTAAGGCTGTTTTTATGTCATTCACAGACTTTTTATTTAAAAAACTAATATTTTTTTTCCAAATTAACCCTTCTCTTTCGTTATTTCAGTGAGATATAACTTTTGTATTGTATGTTTTAGAACAAGATACCTTTAGGGAGACTTTAAAATTAATTAACAGAATTAATAATGCTGAAATTAATTTAGTATTCTAATTAGTTTTTATTGTTCCCCTTCAGAATCTTTAATTTAAAAGAATAAATCAGTATTATTTTCTTTTTTACTAAGGAAGAAATCATTGGGGAAGAATAAATGAGGTATCTAGATTTTGGTGTTCCATGTTTTCATTCTGAATAGAACCAGTAAATGAAATAAAAATATTCAGCAAGAGATCATTAAATTGCAGTAAGATAGTAGTTTGTTTCGAGATAATGGTATATAATTAATGGCTTCATTTAAATAAGTACCTTTTTTCAAATATTAATATGTGCCAAAGTATAAAAAATAACGTAATTAAAATAATAAATATAACAGTCAAAACAGTAATGTATGTATAGTTTCCGTTTGTATAAAAAACTCTCGTAGATTTTCCTAATATACTAATAATGTTTCATTACAAAAAATCATATTTTGTTTATTCTTAACAGTACTAAAACAAATAAGTGCAATACATTTCAAGCAAATTGCATCTAAGTTTTCGTTTTGTATCTACTGATATCAACTGCTAACATACAACATATAGTATGTTATACTTATATGTTGTACTCTATTATATGCAATTTATTTTATATTATATTTATCTTATCGTATTGATTTACTTTTTTTCTAATATTTAAGGAATAGATTTTCTTAGATAAATCATCAAAAATACTTTTAAATTTCAGGTGAAAACTATCTTATCTTTGTAAAACTTAATAATGCATTTTTTACAAGATTGTCCTCTAAATGTATAATTTGGTAAATAAATATATATTTTATACAAATGTTTATTACCAATATAATAAAAAATTTTTTTTCAAGTGTATTCCTATTTTGAAGATATCTCAAAATTTTAAATTATCCCAAAGTAATTAAACAATATTGGTTGCACAAATCTCAAAAATGTAGGTTATACATATTCTGGAAATTCTGGGGGTTCATATTGGATAACTCGACATTTTTCATATAAAAAATTGTTAATAATCATTTTATGAGGAAAATTAATAATTAAAATTTAAAGTTTAATACAATATAACTATTTATATTTATTTGGTTCAAAATGAAATCAAAATAATTCTAAAATCCTAATCGAATAGTAAAAGTTTTTAAAGCTTTATTTTGCATCTGAAACTCTAAATTTTGACCAATTTCTAAATAAAATTTATAAATTTTTTATCACTTAGATTTCTACAGTTGTCATTAATATACAATAAGTTTCATACTTCATCACAATTATTATTAAAATGGGAAAATCAAAAAATTTGTTATACTATTTTCAAATAAAAGAATTGGGCATGAATTATCTTTTCTAAGTTATAAGATTCAGTTCTTTCGATAATACACCTAATGGAAAGATTTAACTTTGCTTTATCTTCCATTGGTCATTTATTTAGGATTCAATAAACTTAATTTTCCATTTAGAACTGTAATTAGAATTTGTTGGAAAGATAATTAAGCCTAGAAATCTCCCGAATGTTATGTCATACCGATCGCTTTCCTGTTTTAATGTTTCTCCCCAATCTTGATTCGAAATTGGATGAATCCCCGTGTAGATGACTTTGAAGTTTGAAACCTTTATCTGGAGGATCGGTTGAGAAATTCTATAAATCTATGCATTTAATATCCTCGAACGAGTATGCCATACCCTGCTCGACCCTTTCTCTTACATTGAATGAATAGGGGAGCATGTTTATATACCTTTTCTTATTTCATTTTATCGCAAATATGATGTTAAAATGCCGTATGTAAATGATTTAATAGATACTATTTAACCGGGGAAAGATATTTTCAACAAAGGAGATTAATAGAAAGGAAAATAATAGTAATTATGAATCAGTAACTGAAATCAAAGCAGATGAATAAACAGAAGACGTTGATTCAAATGAAAATAATTATTTTTAAGAAAGTTGACTATGACAAAATAGATCGAAGGAAAATACAGCTTTAGTGTTAGGATGCTTGTGAATAGAATTTTTTAGAAAATTTTCTGGAAAAACATGCTGGAAAAAAAAGAAAGACTTCTCCTTTAGAAGCTTAGAGACTACTGATATCTGAGTTTATAGATAGATACTAAAAATACATTAACATTTTCACTGATCCAATAAATCCTCCCCCAAACAAAAGTTTTACAAAAGAAGTAAAGAGTATATAAAGCATGTGATAAATAAAAACAAGATATATGAAAATGATAGCTCTAAACTCTTCGACGCAGCAGCTCCTAGGGTCCTCCAATCTCCGCTTACGTGACCAAGGGCCCTGGGGTGCGAAGCATATATTTGGTTAGGTGGTCAATCTTACGCGTAACCAGCAGTGTTTAGCTCTTAAACACGCTTAGTCCTCAGTCCATCTACCCACTGAAGGGATGAAAAACTGAGTCAACCTTACCCAGCCCGGGAAACGGTCCTCGGACCTGTGTCGTGGGAACGCGAAGCGCTACCCCAACGCCACTGGGTTTATAAAAAGATGGGAAAACTAATTTTTGGAAGATTGGGGCAGAAAAATCTAGGTGCAACACATAACATGTATTTGGAGAGAAAGTGAATACAAATAGTATTTATAAATACGTTAATTAATGTATTTTGATCTCCTTTTGACTTCTTTTCCTTTAGTTTGTTACTTTTTTGAAAAAAAGGGAGAAAACAGAATGAGCCTTTGCGTTTATAAGGTTCGTTACATTTGAGCATGCTATGCTGGGTTAAAGCTTTGTGGACTGAATGAGACGTCTACTACCATGTAAAAAATTTAACAAATAGACTGCCAATTTCACGCCAGTGCAGGATATAGTGTTACCATCATAGTGTCAGTCACGCGCTAGCGCGTAGCGTGGGATCAGTATCATCCATGCGGTGACTCTAGTAAGTTCTTCCATTCTTCAGTTTATTTGGCATTGTATGCAAGGCATTTCTGCTCGTATTGGCATGGCGCGTCTGTTAGAAACTAGGTATAAATAATCGTGGTTTGTAAATTAATGCTTTTTTTATAAAAAATATAAACTCAGTTTGGGATTTGAGCCCAATCTACTTCCATGAAAAGGTATTAACAATCAATATAAGTCTATAGGTCACTGCATAGGTGTGTTAAATACGGAAAAAAACTGAGGCAAAGATGGAACGAAAGATGGATCCGATGAAAGAGAGACATCGGTTTGATGAATTGGTAACCCAATTTATGTTTCAGTTAAAGTTTGTCGAGCACTTAAAAGCAAACATCTGATTATAAGGGGATAAAGTAATTTCGCTTCAAAAGGCTTTTTTATAATAGTGGTTTTATACCCAAGATATAAAAGAAGAAATTTGTTTATTTCCAAAAGTCTTTTGAAATGTGTAAAGTAGGATATAATGTGTATATGAAATGGAAAATAATTTTCTTTTTGATTTTTCGAAATTCAATTAAATAAATGGAAGAAATTTATTTTTTTAAATTATTTGGCTGTTTTTATTTTCAAATTATTAAAATATTTTAAACGTAAAAATATTCCATATCTTTATAAATTAAGATGAACAGAATAAAATAGATCATTTTCTTTAATTTATCATAAAAATTTTGTATCTAATACACATCTTTCTAAAATAATATTCAACTTATTTTTTTAGTACTTTGGTGTATATTTCCCATGTTATTTTGAAAGATACACAAATTTAAATGACAAGATAAAAAGTTTATTTCTAGAATGTTAATTACAAAATTTATTGAGAAATATTTTCTTTTATAATGAATCAATAAAAAACTATTATAATAAAAGCTTTAAATCTCGAGGGGTACTAAGTTCAATTAAGGTATGAAATTATTTTATTACTCTTCCTCCTTGTACTTCATTCAAAACCAAGCACAATCTTCTAAGATATGCATTTTTAATTAACAAAAGAAAACATATTAGCACACATATATGTATTCAAACAAATATGCGCACACTATACAAAACATGGAATAGGATATTTAATATCTCGGTAATACTTATGAAGTGAGAATCGAAAAGAATAAACTTTTTTATTAATTTTAAAAAACCTTCCAACTGGGATTTTTTATACTGTAAAAATAATGTTACGTTGGCCTATTGTTTGAGAAAGAAAAAATTAAAACTCATTAAGAAACACATGGACAGATATGTCTTGATTAAATGATTTTATACAATTAAATAAATGACTAAGGAATACAACTGGAATCAACTTATCATTTGCTGATATCGGAGACTGTTCTCGAGTTGGAGTCGGCCCTAAAAAACAATATGGCGATGATTTTCCTCTTTCTCTTGTCGCACCAAAAAATGTCTATCCCTGAAACAGCGGATACCAGCTGCGTTGACCATCTTCTCTCCTCTGGTAACAACCTTATCCACTAAAAAAATTAGACTGCCTCGCGGAGAAAAAACAGGGGTCCACTCCAGAATGCCGGGGGGTCAGAATCCCCCAAACAAACGGACATTTCTATTGGTTGGGAGAAGTCCGAACTTTCTTTCTAGTTCAAAACGATCATATTCTGGTATGTTTTTGAGGATGACTCACGGAAAGAGTTAATAAAAAAGCTGAACCGAATGTAACTTATTGTTACGAATACTTATATTGAGATATTTAAACTTCATTAAAAATATATTGTGTTCATTATTCGAATAAGTGTTTTATAATGACTTTTATATATTCTCTGCATTAAATTGTAAAATTTAGAGTTTAACTCCTTCCCTATGGAATATATATGTGAAAAATGTGCTAAAAATAGAAATATTTTTCTCATTAAGTTTGTTATTAGTACCAAAATGTTAGTTTATTTTTGAGAAAAAAAAATTTAAAACGAAATAATTATTATTTTCAATTTTTTTACTTATAAAGGACATGTTAATGGATTACTGCGATTTTTGCTCAAATTACAGCAAAAATAAATCAAATGACATAATTTTCTTGATAAATATAATAAATAAATACAATAATATTATTCAGTATATGCACTGTCATGAATGCCATGTCTCTCAGATTCCTTTGAATTTCACAAATCGTTTAAATTATCCGAGAAATAGCGACAAAGCGAAACTACCAAACTTTTCACTATAATGTATCTCAATCTACTGGATAGAAAGGCAAATTAAATATTATGCATTAGACGAACTAATTTTAGGCTTCACGGAATTGAAATACCGTTTTTCTCTTGCCCAAACACGGTCGGGCATTCCAAACTTGGATCGTCTGTGTTGCCCTAAATGAGTTCGGGAGTCATAGGGAAGGATTTAATAAACAAAATTTTAAAATTATTTTACAGTAACACTACAAATACATTTACAAATGTTATATATAATAATATATTTACATTATACATAATTTAATATTTATGCAGTCAATTATTTATATGAAAATTATATTATAAATTAAAATGTAACAAAATAACATAATTATTTAGCATTTAAAATTAAAACTTAAATATTATATTGCCAATAGTATAATTAGCTAATGTATAAATTGAAAAAATAATAATTAAAAGAAATTTTCGTTTTTAGAATAGCTATGTTCAGAATATGTTGCTACTGTGGAACATATGCAGTAGAAAGCTACAACTATCGAAATACGCTCAGTCTGACAAAAACTTGCACACGTAATTAAAATCTAGTGCATATCTAATATTTGTTATAAGCAACAAAGCTATTTTGCATATCAGCATTAAATTCAATTCATTATCTAGTTCAATAACGATAACGCTGAAGGAATTCAGAAAATGCTTCAAAGGCATTAAGAAGCTATTCTAGGAATTCAGCCTTTCAGGATTACAGGTATGCGATATTAAATAACTAATGGTTAGATAAAATTGTCAAGCGGCCGTTTATAAAGCTTTTGAATGACAGGTTTGTTAAGAGATCCTCGTTAAACCCTCATCTGAATAAGGTTTTTCAGTTAAATCTTTACTTGTTTAACACGTCATAAATGATATATTAAATTAATTCTTCTGCATGCTTTAAGCCAGGAATTTCATAAAATATATTTAAAAATTATGTATTCGGAAAAGACTGAAATATCTAATAAACAATGTTTTTATATTTCAAACTTAGTGTGTAATTACCTCTAATACTATTTATATTAATTTTTTGTGGTAGTTATCCTACTAGAAATTATCTCAAAATTTTCTAAAGAAAAAAAAAAAAAAAAAAAAAAACTTTAAGAGTATCTTAAGCTATTTGGCCCACATCTTATACCTACGATCTTAAGATTTTTTTCAGAATACAAAATGCAGAAAATTTTAAAAGGTAATCTACAGCAAATCTTAAGATTATAATGTGAAAAATTTCTTGATAATGTTGACTTATGTGGGCCAAATAACTTAAGATATTCTGAAGAATTATTGAAATTTTATACATTGAAATATTCTTAAGATATTCTGAAGAATTATAGAAATTGGACACATTCATATATTCTTAAGATATTCTGAAGAAGTATAGAAAATGGATACATTGAAATATTCTTAAGATACTCTGAAGAATTATAGAAATTGGATACATTATAAAATATCTTAAGATATTCTGAAGAATTATAGAAATTTCATACATTCAAATATTCTTAAGATATTCTGAAGAAGTATAGAAATTGGACACATTCAAATATTCTTAAAATATTGAGAAGAATTACAAAAATTTAGAATTATAAAAAAATGTTTTTTTTCCTCTGGAAAAGTTTTAAAACTGATTTTTTATGCATTTTCCTCCCTTGCACATAATCATTAAATTTTTATAATAGCATTAATACTAAAATAATTTCATAATAAAGCAATTTCCTATACTTGTCACCTACAAATACAGTAGGGGTTTTCATTTGATTGCTATTGGAATCTTTATTAAGATGTTATATAAATAGCATACCAACTTCAATGTACAAATTTCTAACTTTTTTCTTTTTCTTATTTTAAATTATGAGTTCATATTTTTATACACATAAACAGTAAAATTTGAAAATTCATAAAGATATTCAGGAATTTTGCTTATCATTAATGCAGCATTACTCAAAAATTACTTAGAATAAACCTAATACAGACTTGTAACAACTAAATCTGAATAACTCTGATGTTGTCTTAGTACACACTTTTATTTCATCCTGTCAACAGTATAAATAGTTTACTATTTTTTTACTATACCATGCAGGTATATTGAATGTACTAACAGTAAAATTAAAAAATGCAATAATCTATTTAGGGAGTTTCCAGAATTACTCAAAAATTACTGAGAATAAATCCTTTACAGAGACGATCTGCATTACTCTGATATTGTGTTAATAGGCAATTCTTTTGTATACTCTTAATAAATAACTCACTATTTTTATTATATCATGTTGTGATACATTATAATATACAAACAGTACTACTATAAAATGCAATAAGTCTATTCAGAAAGTTTACTTATTCGTAATGTCGCATTACTTAACAATTACTGAGAATAAAGCCAATACAGGATTATAACAACTAAATACCTATTACTCTCATATTGTGTTAATAGGCAATTCTTTTGTATTTCTACACAGAGGAAAATTAGGCTTGATTTAGTCATTCTCTTTGTGACGTCTGTCCTTCTTTACGGAACTCTTTCATGACACTCTCAAACATGTTTTTCTCATTTACTGTCTGTATTACGTAATACTCATATTAGTAGCAAATATTTGTTAATAGATAAAATAAAGAATTAGAGAAATAGAAATAAAAGTTCAAGTTATATGTCTACAGAATTTGATACCATTACTAACTTTTACTTGAATACTGCTTCATCGTAATTCAAGTCATAACTTTTAGTAAAATTTTTTAGGTAACCGACCCAACACTAAATTTAAAATATCTATTATAAATTTCCTTTTTGAGTATATTTGTTCACTGCAAAATATATAAATTGCAGTGATTATTAAACCTTTAATGATTAGGGAAGTATACAAGATGATTTTTTGTAATGTATTGTTAATAACTGTATTCTGAACAAAGCTCCTTCTTTTATAAAATCGACACTTTAAAATGGTGATTTTGGGTCTATCGTTGACATTTTGTAATACTGCCTCCATACATTTTCCGTCTGGTCAGTTTCCATGGAGTTTAACTTTTTATGGACTACAAAGTCTAAAACATAAATTGATTACTAGTAAACAGACATTGGTTTTGTCTTGGAGCACTAAAGTCTACTTTTTTGAAACACGAGGGCTAATGAGACCGAGACTTATTGCTTATAGCCTATTACTTCTAAAACATAGATAGTTAACCGGCTACGAACATCTAGGCCGTTGGATTCGAGCCCAAGAACTCCGGTACCGAAGATCAGTGCGCTAATCACTCTGCTATCGTTCTGGTATAAACCGTCGATGATTAAAGTTACACATTATACCTTTCGCAACCTCTGCTTTTAACAATAAAGTCTGAATAAAAAGATGTACTATTTTCAAACATTTCTTAAAGTACCGCAGTATGTTAACTGATGTAAATAGTGAATCATAATGAAATATTACCAAAAGTATTTCAGTGTGAGGTTTCTTAAATATTGCTCGATGCTGAAACATTTAAAACACAAAATTAGACAAATATTTATTATTCACTATGATCTCCTCCTAGGACACAAGATCCTAAAAATGAAGCAAAAAATTAATAAAAGCAAGGTAAATGGTTCCAGTTTTATAACATTTTAAATAATCTATTATTGTCTTAATTTCAATTTAATATTTAATCAAATTAAAAACTGCTATTATACATGTAAATTATAATATTTATCTATAATTAATTATTACCTATATTTCATACCTATATTAATTACCCATATTAATTATTACCTATATTTAATATATTAAATATGTAAATGTTTCAATTGTCATTTTCTTTGTTAATCCTTTAGCGTTTTATTTGAAATGTATTTCTTCTCAATTTTACTTTTTGATTTTTAAGATTAAAAATTTAATAAATATTATCTTTTTGGACCTCAAATAATCAGTGTAAATATATATAATTTGAAGCTTAATGATCTTGATTCAAACTGTTATTCTTTCGAATTATCTACATAGATATTCAGCTAAATCTTTTTAGAAATCAAAGTATAATTACATTTAAAAGGAGTTTTACTTTGTAAATCCCAATTTTTTGAGCAAAACAAAAATTCCTTCTTTAACAAAATGTATGATTGCGCTTAAGTGATAATTATTTCCATTGTAATCAATAAACTTCTTTGCATCATTTTGAAATTTCTTAAATAAAAACATTTTTCCTATGTTCAGCTAAATCTCTTAAGAAATCAAAGTATAATTACTTTTAAAAGAAGTTTTATTTTCAGAATCCCTATTCTTTGAGCAAAACCAAAATCCCTTCTCTAAAAAAATATATGACTGTGGTTAAGTCATAATTACTTCGATTGTAATCAATACACTTCTTTGCATCATTTTGAAATGTCTTCAATAAAAACTTTTTTCCTATATTCAGCTAAATCTCTGAGAATCCCTATTCTTTGAGCAAAACAAATATCCCTTCTCTAACAAAATATATGATTTCGGTTAAGTTATAATTATTTCGATTGTAATCAATACACTTCTTTGCATCGTTTTGAAATTTATTTAATAAAAACATTTTTTCCTAACTAAAATCCATCGATCGCTTTTCATTTTGAAAATTAAAAACCTAGTTAACTAGTCAGTGCCCATTAAGTATTCATTTCTTGTAACTACTTCCCGAGTAAACATACTTATCAATAGTCCCTGCATATGATTAAGCGACAGAAGTCTGTTGCTCATTCCAGAGAGAGAATTTTAATTAAATTCATTACGCCGTGCACGCTGATGGCATACTTGATGGATTTCTCTACATGCCTAACAGTATTAGCAGCCATTTCATCGGGGAATTCATCTGAAGTAAAATTCAGAATATCTTGAAATCATGCACGAGCATACGACTTACGCAATTAATTATAAGATTAATTCGAAGGTCGGGAAAAATAGTTTTGGATTTTTCGCACTTAGGGCTTCAGTTGTAATAGGTCGAGATTTTTAAAGTTAAATGAATATTTAGACGGTTTGGCTTTTATTGCAGAGGTATTTTAAATTTTAATTAAACTTACAGACAACATATTTTAACTTTCACTTTAATATCGTATCAAAGATTATATTTTTCTACATATGATAATTGACAGTCATAACAATAGAAAATAAAAAATAGCCGGTAGTTCACAAAAATGATATTATTTAGAAATTATTATGTGTTACTATGTTAAACACATTGTTATACAAAAAAAAAACTTTTGTGCAAGAATGCAGTAGAAAATTAAATCTAAACGCAAATAAAATACAAATGGTCAGATCAGGTATGCAAATAGATGCTTTTCTTATTTAACCCGTCAGTAGTGTAATTGTAACTACTACTTTGCCAAGAGATTTAAATTTTTTGGCTATCACTTCATTGAGCCGTGGGAATTAGCCAACTTCCAGGTTAAACCGCTGCTTAGATTTACCTCAGCTATTGGTCTCTCTGAGACTTAATTGTTAATATTTCTTAACTGATTGCTGGGACACTTTTGTTCCAATAAATGGGGGGGTCAGTACAATAGGCCTCGGGTGGCAGTGCTGATGCTCTTATGGGCCGCCCCACCCTAAATCTAATCTAATCTAACCCGTCAGTATCTTCTAAGAGAGAGAACTGAGTGTCTTATAAAAGAAGACTGAGAAGATAGAAAGAAAACTAACGACTTAAATAGTCTTGTAAAACTAACAAAAATATTTACAAGATACAGAACAAGTGGCACATACTACAACCATAAAAAACAATAAAACACTAAAAAAGGAAAAATTTTGTTATTATTTTTTAACTTACATTTATTTTTTATTTCATCCTTTAATTATTTATTTTTTATGACGAGCAAAAATAGGTGCATATTTTTCAAATCCTAGAAAAGTCAAGAGTGCTATTTATATCATTAATTTACATAGGAGCATTTTTTTAAAAATGGAAAGCTATCCAGAAAGATCAAGATGTAAACAACAATTTTCATTATTTAATTTTGTATTTTCATTATACATGTTTGTTTTAAATAATCTCAACATTAATTTAAAAAAATCAAAATACTTGCAGAGAATATTTATGTTTATAAACTGAACACAAATCCGGTTCTTGTGGCATTTGTCAGAATTCATAGAACACATAATATGTTTATACTATTCTAAAAACATTCACGAATATTCCTGGTTTGAAACTAAAGTATCCCCTTCAATTTCTTTCTTAACCCTCTTGTTTACTTTTCATTTGAAAATATACTTTATGAAATGTTACTCTTAAAATAGTATTCGGTTTTATATACAAAATTAGTTTGTTCAGCAAAACTCTATTAAATAAAATTCAAGGAGTATCATACCAGGATTAATTGACTACGATGAGAGAGCTGCAAATTAAATGCAGCAAACAACTCATTTAGATGCCAAATGTTAAACTCAAAATTAAATTTTACGACAAAAGAAATTAGATTTAAAATGCAAAAGTGCAATTCGAATACAGTATTTTCTTCCTGAATTCACTTCTTCAAGAAATATGACTTACCAGGTTTGCATTTTTGCTACCGAAACGTTTCGAGATCTAAATGAAATTATCTGCACATGAACTCTAGACTTATAATAGATATCGAGGAGGATAAAAGTTTTAACGTAAATAAACATACGATGTTAGGGTGAAAGAGGGAGCTGTACGTAGAGTTTGTTTTGATAAAACCTTAATTTTATCATATCCAACTTATATTACAACTTATTGTGGGTTGTTACTTTATTAATATATAATAAATAATATTTATAATATTATTATATTATTTTATTTAACTATTTAAATTTAATTTTTTAAAAATTAAATTTAAATTTAATTAGGCCAAAATTAAATTGGGACCACAAAGGGCTGTCGAGTCAATAAAAAAGGAAAAATGCTTGAAATAACTTTACTGTGTAATAAATATCTTTTTAAAATTAAGACGTGCTTCACTGAGTTTCCTTGCTTTAAAATAATATTTTAAAAAGTTGCCCTGCAGGTATAACAATAATAAGACCATTCGAGAAAACAAGTATATCGTTATATTCTAACCTAGATCATTTCTCTCTAACTCCATTACTAACTTTCTGCCAATCTCCCAAATTCTGCAAGTCGAGATGCTTTCTGGTCACCCACTCTCTTACACCCACAATATTCTAAACTCCTTGTATTCTGATCTTTTAAATTGTTCTTATTTTCAATACTATCTTTTGATTGCATTGGGGCTTTTACTTAGCTTTGTAAAAATGGACTTTTTTTATTAAATGCTTCTTTTTAACATCAATCGAGTGTGAGTTGATATTTTGAAATTAAATTTTAACACTTCCTGAGTAGATAAAAATCTGAAATTTTGCACATTGGGTCACTTCCGGTAACAATATATACACAATCATAACAGATTTGATTGGAGAAAATAATCAGTTTGGTAAATGCAAAAAGGTGTTCAGTGTACTTAAAATACTAATTGCAGAGATATTAAACTAGTAACGCCATCTATTTGGAAGCAGCATAACTAAAAATTCAAACAAAATACGTTAACTTTTAAATGCATTTTTTTCAACTTTCTTGTTAAATAAAATCGAATTCTTTTAACTTACACATTTTTATATTTAAAATTCAATACTTCTACTGTCATTATTTCGTCACTTTAGCCACTTAAGAGAAAATCATGTTTTACAAGTGCTGCTACTAAAATATAGTTTCCGTACTTTTTATTAACTCGTAAATACTTGAGAATAACTTAGAAAAAATATATATGTTGCTAAATTTGCTATAATTTTAAAAATAAGCATTTAATATAATTATTTTTTAAAAGTTTCCAATTATTATTTGACAAACATCAAATTAAATAGCAAAAATTAATATAACACAATTTGTTATTTAAAAGTTATAAAAAACATATAAGTTCTTGTTCCTTCGGTTATGTTCAAAATTCTCGAAGTTCTTAAAACATTCTCATAAAACAACTGATTATTATATTATTGTAAATATAACAGAAATATTTGTAACTATATCATTCAAAATTTCTTTTCCATTACCTTATTAAAACTGTATAACAAACCATATTTCAAGAAATACAGAAAAGTAATTCTTAAAGCAAACGATTTCATAACAATGAAATATTGATCAAATTTCCTCATCGGAGTAGTTTAAACGTTTTTCTAAATTTCGCTTAAAATTACCTCAATTGCTCTTTTATTTGCGATAGACAAAACTGTGTTACGTGATGTTCTATAACAATCGAATCTGGCCATAAAAAGCGGGGTCGCCTCAAATCCCCTAGTAATCCCCATTTCCATTAATATCTTCTGTAACATATATCACACGAAATATTTCATTTTCTTTTTTCCCTTCTTCGTTATTCACTACAGAATGATAATCTTCTTTCGGGTATTATGTCCGTAGATACAACTTACGGCGCTGCATTCTTATTCTTCTACAAGGTATGTTATTAGTGCCTTTGATCCCTTGACGCATACAGTTGGGTTGATATTTGGCTTGCAATATTTACGTGTTTGTACTGCTGAGGAAATAAGAATATAGATTAGTATATTTAGTTTGCTAAATTTTCTGTTCTTTTATTTCTAGACGCTCATACACATCCCCCCCCCACATATATATACACATATATATATATGTGTGTGTGTGTATGTATATGTATGTATATATATGTATGTATATACATATATATATATATATATATATATATATATATATATATATATATATATATATATTTATATATATATAATATATATATATATATATATATATATATATATATATATATATATATATATATATATATATATATATATATATATATATATATATATATATATATATATATATATATATATATATATATATATATATATATATATATATATATATATATATATGTGTGTGTGTGTGTGTGTGTGTGTGTGTGTGTGTCAGTTTTAAAAATGGAGGTTTTGAATAAAGCGAGTTATAATTAAAAATATTTGGAACTAATTAACGATAACGTAATAGGAGAGAGACACACCCTCTAGGGGAACTATACAGAGTGAAGAAGCTGACTCGGAAGTGGACAATAGGAATTTTCTTAGGAAGCAGGGTTATATGAATCAAGGTTATGTGAATTCGAGGTTCTAGCCTGACAGAGATCTTTTGTGTTCATTAATGGGAGATGGAGAATTTAAAATAGTTTCATGGTAGCATTGCCCTCCAATTTCCGAAATAAAATCTCTGGAGGTGACTAAAGAAGCCTGAAGGTCTTTTCTATGCAATGATAAGATGACAGCATTTACACATTCACTTTCATTTATCACTATATTTTTTGTAATTAAATCTAAAGCTAAGTATCATTTTATAATTGTTTTATTTCTTACGTTTACATTCAATTCTAATCTATTCTAAAATTATCATATTCCATCCAAAATATTTTATAGTTTAATATAATAAATTGTTAGTATAACTGTTGTTTTACCTATTTTAGTAACTATGATAAGTCTATATATTTTGTAATTAAATATAAAGCTAAGTATCATTCTATAACTCTTTTATTTCTTACGTTTGCATTTAATGAAAAGTATTATTTAAAAAAAAAACTATTCTAAAAATGTCATATTTCATATATAATATTTTATACTCTAATATAATAAACAGTTGGTATAAATATGTTAAGTATTTTAGTAACTATTATAAGACGTAAGATGTAAAATATAAATATTTTATAGCAAATACTGATATATATATATATATATATATATATATATATATATATATATATATATATATATATATATATATATATATATATATATATATATATATATATATATATATATATATATATATATATATATATATATATATATATATATATATATATATATATATATATATATATATATATATATATATATATATATTTATATTTATATTTCTAAATCCACCGAGCAAGTTAGGAAAATATACAATAAAATATGCTATTTTTATGTAAAGCAATTGATGCGAGACACAAAGATACTAATACTTTGAAATTCTGGAATGTCAAAGTTATGTATTTATAGTAAGCTATAAATAGCAAATAATACTTTTTGCTTTTACTCCTTAAAACAATAGGAAAATATAACACTTCAATAGATGTGTTGTCTGAAACAATGATATAAAATACACATTCTAACAAGTTAAGCTAGACAAAACAAAATAGAGAACGGAAGGAGATGAATTTCTGTGAAAGTAACCTATGCGTATTGGGGAGGATTGTAATGTCTGAAACTATAACTGCAACCATAGTGATCTCAGAGCTTTAATCAGCAACTGATTTGTTCAAGAAGAATAATTAAATTTATGATTAGCTTCCATAAATATAACATTTATTAGCCACTTGTCACAGATGTCATTGCCAAATGTCGTCTACATTGGTATCAAAACTAGACAACTTGATCGATTGAAACGTGAAAGACAGTTATATGAACCATCTTCCACACTTATCCTCATAATAGGACAGGTGTGCATTTAAAGGACATCTTGAGAAGCACATGATCCTAATTGATCATGATTACCTCTTTGCATCTGTCAAGCACGGATGTTTATATGGCATGGTATGGTCAACCATCATGGTTTTGTGCATAAGCAATCCTTACATTTAAAGGAACATCCCTGGGGAAAAGTATAGAGAGTATATAGCTGACCAGATCCATTCTAAGAGGCTAAATCTCTTTTTTGAAGAAGATAGAATTTTCAGGATGATAATGCTCCTATTTAGGCAGCGAAACATACCCAATCATCATTTGGAGAACATGAAGAAGTAGTGAAACATCTACTTTGGTCTGTGTAATCATTCGAAAATAGTCAAATAGTACTGTTATGATTTATTTGAAAACTTTCAATACGGAATACATATCCTCCAACGGAATATATCTAGGGACTTTCACTCTATCACTCACGAGTTGTACAATAATAATCTAAATACTGTTCAGAAATTGTATCATTTGATTCCTAGGGGAATTATAAATAGGTCGGAATAAGTAGGTCCTATGCCATATACTTTAAATAAAGTATTCCTTATAAATCTTCCCGCTGTGATTACCATTATCTAGATAAACTATAGCACTTCAAACGAATCAGTCAACTTTAAAAACTTAGGTGTTTTTGTTATTTTACACTTATCCTCATAATAGGACGGGTGTGCTTTAAAGGACATTTTGAGAAGCGCATGATCCTAATTGATCATGATTGCTTCTTTTCATCTATCATGGAAGGATGTTTATATGGCATGGTATGGTCAACCATCATGGTTTTGTGCATAAGCAATCATTACATTTAAAGGAACATCCCTGGGGAGAAGTATAGAGAGTGTATAGCTGACCAGATTCATCGTAAAATGCAAATTCTCTTTTCTGAAGGTGATAGATTTCTTTCAGGTTGATAATGCTCCTATATAGGCAGCCGAACATACCCAATCATTATTTGCTGAATATGAAGAAGTAGTGAAATATCTTCTTTATCCTGTGCAATCGTTTGACCTTAGTCAAATAGTACTGTTATGCTTTATTTGAAAACCGGAATCGATATCCGGAACGGAATATCTCTAGGGACTTTTACTGTATCACTGACGAATGGTACAATAATAATCTAAATGCTATTCAGAAATTGTAGAATTCCATGCCTAGGTGTAACGTGAGTTACACTGTTGACCGAAAGATAAGGGCGACGTCAGTGACCCACCCTCTTCGACCCTATTAGACAGGAGGGGTACCTGATGCGGGTCAGTCGTCTTATGGCCTTGGCAACAAGAGTTTTTTCGGATACTTCACTCACCAAATTTGAACCCTCCTTTAGAGAAGAATATTAAGCGAACGGAGAATTTGAGCAGAGGCAGAAAAATTTCAACTCTTGCATCTGAGAAAAACGTCATCAGCGTTAGTTGCTTTGATAAGTGAATCAGGTTCTTCATCTCCAAGAATAGCAAATTGTAAATGTCTTGCAGTTATTTTCTTTACTTTCGGATCTTTGCTGGCTTTTCCAGCCAATTCTAATACCTCAGCAGTTTAATACTCAAAAATTGCAGCACTGTAAACTGTGGCTGTAGCATCAGCATATTTTTCCCTATTCCATCGACTTAATATTAACATTGCATAGATTTTATGTGCTTCACCAGATTGTGAATAAATAAAGATATAAATAAAAAAGTCTGAAAAACGGTGTCTCATTTGTATCTGGTGTCTTAACTCTTTGTATTATATCAACATGTCCTAGTGTAAGTCATTGGTACGTAATACTAGGGAAATCAAGTCTGTATAACTTAACACAGAAGGTTCTATGCCATGTACTTTAAATAAAGTATTCCTTATAAATCTTGCCTCTGTAATTACCACCATCTAGATAACCTATAGTGGTTCAAAAGAATCAGTGAACTTTAAAAACTTAGGTGTTTTTGTTATTTTTATAACCACATAATAGAATGAGTATATGCTTCTGTGTCTGCCTCAACTAGAGCGGTATCTTTTTTTTTTTTTTTTTTTTAAAAAAAAAGATTTTCAGCTGTATTTACCTCTGATAATTCACATATAAAGTACCCTTTATAGTCTGAAGGGAAACAGCCAGTGAACTCTTCCTGGAAATTAGAATTATTCCTCACAAACTTATATTTTAAAGCACGCAATCTGGTAATATAAAAGATGAGGACTAATACCTATCTATCTCGGTATCTGTATGTTTTCTTTAGAATCATAATTCTAATGAATATGAATCATTTCATTTTATTCAGTATGTATTTATAAAATGGTTATCTATTTAGCATAAAATAAAATATGAATCACCAAATTTTTTAAAAATTTATTTCTGAAATGAAGAAATAGGAAGAATAAGGAAGAAATATATAAATGACAATTTTTAATATTATTATTTTTCACTATATTTACGTTAATTTATAAAAAAGTAAAAGTGTTTGATTTAAAATCAGCAAAACCAAATTATTAAAAGGATTGTCTAATGCTATATATTTAATACAGTTCAAAGGAAAGCACCTGAAAGTATTGTTTAAAATGAATACAGTTTAAGTAATGAAAAAAGTTTAAATTCTAAATTTAAATCTCTGTTATTTAAATAATTTTCTCTACCAATTATGTATAATTATATCGTATATTATCACTTTCAGTGATGTTAAGAAATATTTTCCGTAGTAAAAGGAAATAAAGAAATGTTAAAAATAAACTAATTTATAATACACTTATATTTATGAAAAAAACACAAATTTCAAATATTGTTTCTATTATTCTTCACAGCATATTTTAAAAACTTTAGTTAAGTAAAATTTTACATATTGACAACTGCAGCAAGGAAAATTATTATGGAATTCAAACATAGAAAAAACATGTTATTTAAATTAAATGCTTCCCTAAAGCACTGTATTTTTTATTTTGGAATAAAATGTAACTAGAAAACCGATGTAACTAGAAAATATTTTTGAAACTGATATTTTTTTAAATTGCCCCTTTTTTAAGATTGTAAAAAGAAATTTTATTAATGATTTATATTAACTTTAAATACATTATATCAGAAACATAACATAAAAAATATAACATAAAAAATAGTACTTTACTAAAATTACTTTTTACTGAAATCTTCAATTATAAAATAATGTTACATGTAAAAATTCTGTCTATAAAGCATATATTACAGAGGCTTTACATATTAATAAAGCAATAAATTTTAATTTTACAAATGATACATCATGATAGTTATTTACCTTTCAAAGGACGATAAACTGTAAATCCTGTCCTGAATTAGGAAGACTTAATAATGTAAAACTTTAAACAGATAAAAAAAGTTATATTCTTTTCACAAACAGTCAAATAATCGAAATCAAACGTCGTCAATAGTTAAAGAACCTTTTTAACTTAAGGAATTATTATTTAAATAAAATAGTTTTATTCAAACAATACCTGTCATTGAAAACGTATGATTAATTTTTCGCTAACAATGTCAAAGTATTTATTTGCGATACAGTATGAAACATTCTCTTCATATTTCTTCTAGACTGTGACTTAGAAACAACAAAAGAAATTATGAATGGGGAGAAATAGTGCTTGAGAGAACGTCATTAATTTCTTCTAAATCAGTGATTTTGCTTACAGTAAAACATAGATTGTACAAACTGATACAACAATAGCTGGTTGAAATTTATTGGATGCCAATGTCAATTTATTACTTTTACCTGATATCGGCTTATAAAGATAATTTTTTTTTAATATTTTAAGCTTACTACAATAAATACAAAAAAATAACTAAATTAACATCATTTACTAGTAAGGGTAATGGATACACAAAGTTATGATTTCTGTTTTAAGGTCAATTTTCACTTCAGAAGAAAGAAAATTATGATATCTTTCAGAAGAAAGAAAAATATCATAAATTACTTCTATGTGTGCTTGCAGACTCCTCTAAATAAAGACCATATACGTACGAATGATTGCTTACCATCTGATTAGGACATTTTGAACACAGATGAATATCATGAAGTGAAAATTCAGATTCTAATGTAGCCTCCCCACTATGGCCCAATTGTTCACCATTTCCTCTGTGGCGACCTTGAACGATTGTTAGCTGGTTGCATCCACACACTGTGTCACTAAATGAGCCGAGTGCGTGGATTCATCCATAAGGTTTACAGCACACTTCAGTTGTGCATCTGCCTGCCTTTGGTATTTGGATAAAAACCACCTCCGAAGACATCGTCCAAGGCTATTTTATCGTATGCCACCATCGACCACGATAAGCCACACCCCCTCCTGACGGTGGTACCGGCTTGCAGTTGACCATAGTGTGGATGGGGCCTTAAAAGAAACCCAACAACTCAATTGCCTACTGCATCAAACCTAAGAATATCTTTTGTTACTATAGGTAAAATCGTTCACAGATGCTTCAAGAGCAAATAAGATGTTTAAAAACAAAGTTCATATGTTTTCATAAACCATACTACTTAAAAAGAAATTGTAGCAAAAAATGTCATAAAAGCACTTAGCCACTGAAAATTTGTGGTAACACTGGATGAGACAGGAATATATTTAAAGGACTGTTATAAGAAACCAAAATTTTATATTGTTCAACTGACGGAAATGGCCATATGTCAGTGTGCACAAAAGTTACAAAATTTTCATGTTAGTTGTAGTATTTGTTACAGCCTAAAATTTAAAAAAATGTTTCAAATAAAGTTAGTACACTCTTTTATTACTTTAGAATTCAAACCTTTTTCAAATTACTTTATAATCAGTACATTTATAACCAGTTAATGTTGAGGAATTTCCAGCCATTTATAGAAATGACACCATTAAGGTTTATCTTTATCTGGACATAGGATCTAGTATATATATATATATATATATATATATATATATATATATATATATATATATATATATATATATATATATATATATATATATATATATATATATATATATATAGGATTAGAGATCAACGAAATAATAACAACACAATGCAATATAATAAATTAAGTAAAACTAGACTACTCTACATAAATATTTAGATCTTTGTGAATTACTCCACGACAAATATCTCTTCATAAAGTAAGAAAAATTAGAAAATAGGGAAAAGATTCACAATTTCAAAAAAATACTTCCGTTAAGAAGAGGAATTCTTCTGTCATGGGAGCGAAAGACAAATCATGGATAACTTCTTACCTCCCTCGCGACAACACGGTGCAAAGTAACAAAAGTCATAAATTACAAAATAAGGACACGATCTTGACAAGCAGGCAGCGATAAATGGGGCGCTGTTAAAAGGAGATTGTTTTCAATTGCAACCTTGTTGAAACATCCACTGTAAGGACAAATATTTGAGGCTTCAAAGAAAAGGATCAAGATATTTTTCATTATTAACACTAATGGAAGAGACAATGCTTCGCTATTGTTAAATTTTAGAAAATATATATGCACACATATATATGTAATATATCAAATTTATTCAACTTAAACGTTTATTTAAAAACGTCTTCTCCTTAAAATCCTAATTTAAATCAAAAGTCCTAATTCCTTAAAATCTTTTTCCCAGCCTCTAAATATCTTAATCAAAGAAGTGTCCTAGACTTAAAATTCTTTCGATACACTTCCCAAAGATTTCTGTAGTATACATGTAAATTTTCTGTCTATTCAACACGTTTTCCAGCTGTAGCAAGCAAATGACTCCGTGGTTTTTCTGATCTTACACTTAAATTCAATGAGTAAGTGTGGAAATTCTTTCTGTCTTTGCTCTTAGGTGCACCTCTGTTCGAGAAGAGAGATTTTTGTGTCTTTCTCTTGTCTGTCGTTGACTAGTAAAGATGCTCGTTTTAGCAGCTCTAAAATAATGTTTTTAATTAGACTTGTGCCGGTCTCTTTCAATGTGGCCAGACTGTATCGTTCGTTATTACTGCTAAGCTATTTAGGCTTTTCCTTTCCCAGTAACCAGGGGTTACATAATTATTGTGACGAGAGGAAATAATTTATTACACACACACACACACACACACACATATATATATATACATTACATACAGTTACATATATATATATATATGTGTATGTACACATATATATACACAAATATATATCTACACATACACATATATATCAGTATGTGAGTGAATATTTCATAATCATGATGTATTCACATCCATCTAAATTGCAAATAGATTAAATTACGTAATGTATCTAATGTGATAGCTGATAGTATATTTATAAATGAAATTTGATTGAGAAAACAGAGTTTTTTTAGTTATCACCCAAAATACATTACCATAAAAAACTAGTATCAAGTAGTGGCAGTTAACCCTCAGTTAAGAAAACCCCCTACAAAAACAGCAGAACTACTCACCAGAGTTCAGTAAAACCCTCTTAAAACTGTCTCTGTGCTAATAAGAACAAACTGTGAAATTTAATTGAAATGAGCCGAAAAGATTTGAATTTGTGTCTACATTTCACAAACTTTGAAAGTTGTTTGTTGAACCTATATATTAGCTGGTACAACAATCTCTGATTGGGCTGTTCAGAGTATTTTAATATAATACTTATTTTCAGTAAATAATTTTCGAAGTTAAATTTATTATGGGAAGCGTGTAGCCATCCGGTAACAATAATATCTCAATATAGATGATATAATGAACATAGATGATATGTTTTTGAACTCAAATTTTGGGACACAGTTACTCATATTAATTTGCATATTTATAAACATTGATCTTTAAAAATAAGGGACACTTAATTGCACTCATTAAATATCTATATATTTTAAATAATATCAATTCTATAACAAAAATTAGACTGATTTTAAAATGCTTATATTATGACATAAATTAAAATGTATTTTGCGTTGTTCAAAATGTAATTCTAGACCTATTATGTAATATTATAGAGTACTACCATATTGTTGTCATAATGACGTCAGTAATAGCCAGGAATGAGAATATGGTA
>CM063511.1:137117468-137134968 GCA_032207245.1 Pardosa pseudoannulata
TATGTATATATATATATATATATATATATATATATATATATATATATATATATATATATATATATATATATATATATATATATATATATGTATATATATATATATATATATATATATATATATATATATATATATATATATATATATATATATATGTATATATATATGTATATATATATATATATATATATGTTATATATATATATGTATATATATATATATGTATATATATATATATATATATATACATATATATATATATATAATATATATATATATATATATATATATATATATATATATATATATATATATATATATATATATATATATATATACATATATATATATATATATATATATATATATATATATATATATATATATATGTATATATATATATGTATATATATATGTATATATATATATATATATATATATATATATATATATATATATATATATATATATATATATATATATATATATATATATATATATATATATATATATATATATATATATATATATATATATATATATATATATATATATATATATATATATATATATATATATATATATATATATACAGAGAGAGGGAGAGAGAGAGACTTAAAATATACAAAAAAGCAATTTTTTAATCGATTTCGGCCTACATATTGAGCAGTTAAAGGGTTAATGCATCAAAAGGAATTGATTGTTTTCGTGTTTCCTCATAAGTATATATAGTAATCGTTGGCGTTTGAAAGGTGTAGATAGCAAACTGATCTAAAATTTAAGTATTGTTTTGTTAATATATATTGTTTCATTGATATATTCATACCGTATGGACTAGATGTATAGATGAAGGTATCGATTGTTTTTATAAAACTTGGTAGAAGACTATTAAAGATGACATTTGGAAAGTTTTGACTGATGGAGGAATGGAATTCGATGGATTTTATTTGGGCATCTAAATTTGAGTCTGAAAAGTGCAATGAGCACTGTTTATAAGATATCGAATATTGAACGAAATTGATTGCAAAAGTGGTTGTAAAGACCTTTAGGATGGTGGAATAAGGCATTCAAAACAGGATATGAATATTTACAGATCCACGTTTTCAGATTTATCTTCATGACTCTCTTGATTCTATATTGTAATAAGTGTTCATTGAGAGGGAATCAACTTCCTTATTGTCCTTTCTTGTCCTTGTATTTTCTTCGGACATTTTTCGATTCTCTTTCTTATTGGGCAATTTTTTGTTATGGAAATCCAAGACATTCTTTGCTCTAAAAAGTCTAAGCGGATGATATTTAAAAAATTTAATATAAAAGTTGAGTAAACTAGACTGGACTAGAATGTATAGATGGTGGTATCGATTTTTTATTATAAAACTTAGTACAAGTCTATGAGAGACGATATTTGCAAAGTTTTGACTGATGGAGGAATGGGATGCGATGGATTTTGTTGAAGCATAGAAATTTGAGTTTCAAATGCGTAATGATCACTTTTTATAAGATATCGACAATTGAACGAGATTGATGGCAAAAGTAGATGTGAAATATTATAGACCTTTAGGGTGGTGGAATGGGCTATTCTAAACAGGATATGAATATTTACAGGTCCACAATTTCAGATTTATTTTCATGACTCTAGTGATTCTATATTCTAATGAGTGTCCATTGAGTGGGAATATACGTCGTATGAATTAGAATGTATAGATGGAGGTATCGATATTTTATTATAAAACTTAGTACAAAGTAGGAGAAATGATATTTGCAAAGTTTTGACCGATGGAGGAATGGGATGCGATGGATTTTATTTGGGCATCGAAATTTCAGTTTCAAAAGTATAATGAGCACTCTTTATAAGATATCGACCATTGAACGAGATTGATGCCAAAAGTGGATGTGGAAAAGTATAGACCTTTAGGATGGTCTAGTGGGACATTCAAAACATGATATGAATGTATACAGGTTCACGTTTTCAGATTTATTTTCATGACTTAGTGATTTTATATTGTAATGAGTATGCATTGAGTGGGAATCAACTTTTTTCTTGTCCTTTCTTGTATTTTCTTCGGACATTTTTCTATTGTCTTTCCTATTGGGCAATTTTTTGTTATGGAAATCCAAGACATTCTTTGCTATAAAGAGTCTAAGCGGGTGATATTTAAACAATTTAATATCAAAGTAACGTAAACTAGACTGGACTAGAATGTATAGATAGAGGTATCGATTTTTTTACTATAAAACCTAGTAAAAGTCTATGAGAGATGATGTTTGCAAAGTTTTGACTCATGGAGGAATGGGATTCGAAGGATTTTATTTGAGCATCGAAATTTGAGTTTCAAAAGTGTAATGAGCACTGTTTATAAGATATCGACCATTGAACGACATTGATGGCAAAAGTGGATGGGAAAAATTATATAACTTTAGGATAGTGGAGTGAGCCCCACGTTTCCACGTTTTTACATGACGCTCCTTATTCTATATTATAATGAGTATCCATTGAGTGAGATTCAACTTCTTTCTTATTCTGCTAACAGGCTATATTTTCTTCAGACATTTTCGATTGTCTTTCCTATTGGGCAATTTTTTTAATGAAAATTCAAGATAATCTTTGCTTTAAAGTGTCTAAGAGGATGATATTTAAACAATTTAATATAAAAGTAACGTAAACCTTATAGGATCTATAAATAACAATTGTTTTAATGGAAATTATCTTTAGTTTTGATGTCTTTTTGACAGTTTCCTTCCGTTTGAAATTTTCTAAAATTTTGAAATTTTCTAAAGTGGTCTTGTAATTCTACCATATAGCTTTTCGTAGGTATTGTTTGATAATTCCTCACGTTTTAATTTTTAAAGTGCATTAGAAACTTACACAGCTTTTCGGTAGGTAATGAATTAGGTATCTGTAAGTAAAAATATCTATCTTTTACTGTTATCTTTTGGTAATCTTATAAGAAATCGAAATGTAATATAAATGAAGTAATGTAGAGATAAAATAAAAACTAAGCGCAAAATATCCATTAAATTTTATAATAGAAAATCCCGTATTGGATTTTAAACGAGGTTACATAATTTTCATACAACCATTTCATGGACACATAAAAGAAATATGATCACCCAGTAAATGTTCAGTCATTTATTACCCGTTTATCTCATTTCCTTGAAAATTATTTACTTACTTACCCCTAGTTGAAAAGATACATAAGGACAGTTTTTGTACTAATTTTAAGTAAAAAATATCTTTACATCTCTTTATTCCCTTAACAATGGAAAATATTTTTCATAGAAATGAGTTATATTTTAAAACACAATTTCACCTTAAATCTCATACTTAAAGAATTTCAGTTAGTTTCTCGTTATTCTGAATTGCTTTCAACAGCCTTTATGGAAGATGTTATAAAGGATTAGAGGATGGAAAAGCGATTATTTATCCTTTAGGCATTGTGAGTTTTAAATGGAGATTTTCCAGAAAATAGCTGAGATAAGATTGCAAAACAAAATGAATGCAATATTAGTGGATATAAATATTCATTGCAAAGCCATAACTCTTTAAAAAGTATGTGTGAAGGGAGAAAGACACATAGTTAAAATAATAAGCCATTTTCATCCGTAAATCCAGATGTGTTGAAATATGAGAAAACTAAAAGTGTATAATTTACTCCTGAAGAGCTAATAATTTAGTTTCTACTAAAGAGTTTGATATGCAACATACTATTAGCTTTAAAAATAGTGACTTTCAAACTCGAAATAAATTGCAACGTATAAACGCCAAAGGGGAAAAATATATTAAAGTTTAGCCCAATTTTGTTTTTAAACAAACCACCTATAAATGGTTATAAAATCCATTGCAATGTAAAGACAACCAATAGATTGATGCTTATTTGATTTTAAATGTATGTGAAATTTCACAAATCTTTGGACTTACATATATGTTGCCACGGCTGTGATTTTATTAAGACTTATCTTTACCTATTACATACAAATTACAAAATATGGAAAAAGTATGTGTAAAATTTTTATTCATACCTAAATTGTTAGTTTATACATACTTTCCTTATGTCCTGAAAAGTGGCACACACACACACATCTATGTGTGTGTAGTATATCAAAGTAATTACCCCTAAAAAAGATATCTAAAATTTCTCTTTTTCTCTACTTATCATTTTACCCGTTTTTAATCCTTAATACCTAATTTCCTAGACATAAAATAGCAGATTTAAAGGGCTGTTCGAACGTAAATTCTTTTTACCGAAAACTAACGATAAAGGAAATGATGTACGCTTACCACAATTTTCAGCTGTCTCAAGAAAATAATTTCACTCATCCAATGTCTAAATTGCTCCATATGGGATTTTCAAGCTAACCCAAGTTATCAAAGTTCATTTCTTTCAGTAATCTCTGGGGTAAAATCATGTAATCACTCGCTGTTGAGGAACATTTGGGAAAGGATTGTATAGTCGTGAGAATTTGATGATGAGCTCTTGTCTTGTAAATACATTCATTTTTGTCGTCAATAAAATTACATTACATAATGTTGGACTTCGCAGTTTTTTAATAAACTCACGACTGCAAATCACTTAGATCTTCTAATTGTCCAATAAGCCATATATATATATATATATATATATATGTATATATATGTATATATATGTATATATATATATATATATATATATATATCTATATATATGTATATATGTATGTATATATATGTATATATATGTATATATATATATATATATATATATATATATATATATATATATATATATATATGTATATATATATATATATATATATATATATATATATATATTATATATATATATATATATATATATATATATATATATATATATATATATATATATATATATATATATATATATATATATATATATATATATATATATATATATATATATATATATATGTTGAGTTTCATCAAAAGGAATATTTTAAAGCATCATTAAACAAAGTGATTGTTTTGTACAATTATCATATCTTTGTACTGTACAATCTTTATGTAAAAAAAATGGTAAAAATGAAAACAATGCTACAACGCTAAATAAACATGTATTAGACAAAATAACAGTTAGGAAAGCAAACCGTGAGTACTATCAAGGAAATGAAAAAACAAAACCAGGTTTAAAATATGAAAAAGGAAGTCAATTGATACGTATTTTACTATGACAATTTAATTATATTTTAACAGCCAAGAGTAAAATAAATTATATTATTTAATTACATTCTTGAAATCTACATTACTAACATTATTATTATTTGTTATAAAATATTTTAAGAAATTATGTTAGGTGTTTAGCCTTTTTAAAGATAAACGAGAACGTAAAAGGTTAAAATATTAGGTTTATATAGTTATATTTTAAAATATGCTTTCAACCTAACGTGTATTTAGCGTTTTAGTTTCTCCGTAATATGCAGTTTCCTATACCATTATTAGGTCGTTAACTGTTAAAGGGAGTGTCAACCCTCATCATCATACAATCAACATTTTAACCATGACGTTCTTATTCGCTGCATATCAATTAGAGGAAAGTGCATGACTGAAATTTGAACTAGTTATGTTCGAGTGTTAACAGTGAGAATAATATCATGTAAAGGACGCTAAAATCATAGCTGAAAATCAGCAATGACATGCTAATTGGAATACGATTATGTTATATATTGTACATAAAATATAAAAATTTGTGCATAAATGATATAGGTTTGTACAATGTCTATGAAAATAAATATAAGATTCATTTGAAATATTTTACGGAACCACTTAAATTTATTTTTTGTCATGTTGCTTCTGAAAATAAATAGTTTTTTTTTAAATAATTGCACGTTTACTATTATATTGACTTTAATCAGATGTCTAATTTATTTCAAATGATGGATTTTGGTTAATTTTTATTTCCATCATAACGAATTAAATCATCATCATGAATTAAACACTTATCGACTTCGAAAACGAATGCGATTTTTGGATTTTTATAAATGCTCATAGTATTGATAATAGATTAAAATACCAAAAAAGCGGAAATAAAAATTTATTCTTTTCTCGTTTGAAAATACATAATAAAAACTATCTTCAAAACTCTACATTTGTATTTCTATTAAATGTTTTTTGAGTCATCAAAATTTTTGTATTAGAAACACTAAATTAAAACACTAAGACGACCAGAATGGTTATTTAACAATTTTGAGAAACAATTTTCTCTAAATCATTTACATAAGCTCACCTACTTTTAACGACTTTTTTTATTGATGCTTTAAAATACTTAACATAGTTCTTTGCGATATTTAATAACGAAATTATAAGGCAATGGTAATCCATAGGGGACAAAAAGCATTGCTATATCTATTGTCTGAATAATTTCCATAAGACAATCAGATCAAAAAGGCATGGCCAACTGCCTTTTGGAGCTACTCTCTTACATTTTAATACTCTTTCCCTACAGCAAATACTGTCAAACATCCTCTTCTGAAATTTCAATGTGTAACAACGAATTACACTACTGGACAACGCCAGCGTAGGAGACTGACCGAAGGACGAAAGCGATAACAGTGACCCCAACCCTCTTCGACCCATTGGACAAGAGTGGTTGCAAGCGCGTGTCAGTCGTCTTTGACCCTGGCAACAATAGTCATTGGATTTTGCTCGGCAGATTTGAAGACCCCTTCAAAGGAAAAGGAAGCCAAGACGAAGCAAACGGAGAACTTCAGAAGAGGCAGAGAATGCTCAACCATTTTTTCATCTGAACATAGCGTCATCAGAGGCAGGGAGTTGCTCCAAAATTCTAGAAATTTACGGCTTCTCTATATTGGGATATTTTTTTTGCGTCACCAATTTGTTCAAAATTAGAATTGTCTTCGCCCAATTAGTCTTCGCTCATTTGTATCTGGTCTCTTAATTCTTTGTGTTTTCTCAACAGACCTGGTGTATGTCTTTGGTACGTAATACAATGGAAGGTTTTTAACTAAACCTCCGAAGAGTCCAGATCTGGCATTCTTCAGTATTCACGTGCTACGGGAATTTAAAAAAACATGTACATGGAAGATTTCATTGAGATGATGAAATGCAGTCTGAAGTTTGAAATTGCTTCTAGCAACAAATGAGGACTTTCTATGAGAGGAAAATATTCCAACTTGTTTTACAGTAGAATATATGATTAAACCTACAGAGTCGTTATCTTTGAATAAAAATAAATGCTGTAGTCACAGGTACACAGGTCTTCTTATTTATAAAATACATGTTATAAAGTTTGATGTTTAAGATTAGATGATATTTTGATAATAAAATAGACCATAAAGGTATTTAAGGTTTAGCATTTTTAGTTAGAGATTTTTAGTATTTCTTAGTTTGAGGTTTTTAGTATTTATAAGTGGAAATTATTCACAGTACAATATATGATTAAATCTACAGAGTCAATATGTTTGATTAAAAATAAATGATGTTGTCACAGGTACTCATGTTTTCTTATATACACAAACATGTATGCCGTATACAGTGGTAGGCGAATGGAAGTAGTCTTTCTTGTTACATAACACCTTTATTCAAAGTATATTTTCAATTTTACGCGTCACTTACGCCATTTTCATTTCCTTCATGGTGGAGCCGCGCGTGGAGGGTGCTGACAGTTCTAAGTTTTCGTGCCAATGCCTCTTATCGGTTTGCTTACTCATCAAATTCCTATCAATATCCTTTCGCTTGAATGAATTATGGTAAAAGATTACGCGAGCGTGAGTTTTTCATTTGTCTTGTTGATATCAAAGAGTTCCCTTTTAAATCGTTTACAACTCACTAATTTTTTCCAAATCGCCCCCTTTTTACACCTGACATCTATCTATCTATGTATCTATCTATGTATATATATATATATAAATATAAATATATATATATATATATATATATATATTTATATATATATATATATATATATATATATATATATATATATATATATATATATATATATTATTTATATATGTATATATATATAAATATATATATATATATATATATATATATATATATATATATATATATATATATATATATATATATATATATATATATATATATATATATATATATATATATATATATATATATATATATATATATATATATATATATATATATATATATATATATATATATATATATATATATATATATAATAGAAATCAATAATGAGAAATGAAAACATAGGAAAACATAGATCTCGCAATCAAAGGTTTAATGATGTTGAGTTTCATCAATAGGAATATTTTAAAAGCATCATTAAACAAAATGTTTGTTTTGTGCATTTGTCATATCCTTGTCCCTTACAATACTTATGTAAAAAAAGGAATAATGAAAACAATCAATGTTATAACGCTAACTAAACATGTACTATATCAAATAACAGTTTGGAAAGTAAACCGTGAGTACTATCAAGGAAATAAAAAAACAAAATCAGGTTTAAAATGAGAAAAAGGACGTCAATAGATATGTATTTTACCATGACAATTTAATTATATTCTAACACCCAATAGTAAAATAAATTACATTATTTAATTACATCTTGAAATCTACATTACTAACATTATTATTAATTGCTATAAAATATTTTAAGAAATTATGTTAGGTGTTTAGCCGTTTTAGAGATAAACGGAACGTAAAAGGCTAAAATATTGGGTTTGTATAGCTATGTTTTAAAATATGCTTTCACCCTAACGTGTATTTAGCGTTTTAGTTTCTCAGTAATATGCAGTTTCCTATATCATTATTAGGTCGTTAACTGTTAAAGGGAGTGTCAACCCTCATCATCATACAATCAACATTTTAACCATGACGTTCTTATTCGCTGCATATCAATTAGAGGAAAGTGCATGACTGAAATTTGAACTAGTTATGTTCGAGTATTAACAGTGAGAAGTAATATCATGTAAAGGACGCTAAAATCATAGCTGAAAATCAGCAATGGCATGTTAATTGGAACAAGATTATGTTATATATTGTATATAAAATATAAAAAATTGTGCATAAATGATATAGTTTTGTATAACGTCTATGAAAATAAAAAGTGAGAATAATTTGAAATATTTTAATGAACCACTTAAATTTATTTTCTGTCATGTTGCTTCGGAAAATAAGTAGTTTTTTTTTTTAAATAATTGCATGTTCACTAATATATTGACTTTAATCAGAAGTATAATTTATTTCAAATGATGAATTTTGGTTAAATTTTTATTTCCACCATTACGAAATGGGATTTGGTTCATGGATTTGAACACTTGAAGACTTCAAAAACGAATGCAATTTTTCGATTTTTTTATAAATGTGCATAGTATTATTAATAGCTAAAAATACCAAAAAACTATCTTTAAAAAATACTTACATTTGTTTTGCAATCAAATTTTTTTTTTCGCCATCAATGTTTTGCACTAGAAACACTAAATTAAAACACTAAGATGACCAGAACGGTTATTTAGCAATTTTGAGAAATAGTTTTCTCTAAATCATTTACATAAGCTCACCCACTTTTATCGACTTTTTTTATTGATGTTTTAAAATACTTAACGTAGTTCTTTCATATTTAATAACGAGATTATAAGGCAATGCTCATCCATAAGGGTAAAAATGTTTGCTATATGTATTTGCTGAACAATTTCCGTAAGGCAATCAGATCAAAAAGGCCTGGTCAACTGCCTTTTGGAGCTACTCGCTTACATTTTAATACTCTTTCCATACAGCAAATACTGACAAAAATCATCTTCTGAAATTTCAATGTGTAACAACGAAGTTACACTACTGGACAACGCCAGCATAGACTGACCGAAGGACGAAAGCGATAACAGTGACCCCCCCCCCTCTTAGACCCATTGGACAAGAGGGGTTGCTAGCGTGGGTCAATCGTCTTTGACCCTGGCAACAATAGTAATTGGATTTTGCTCGGCAGATTTGAAGGCCCCTTCAAGGGAAAAGCAGGTCAAGACGAAGCAAAATGGTGAACTTCAGTAAAGGCAGGGAATGCTCAACCATCTTTTCATCTGAACATAGCGTCATCAGCGGCAGGGAGTTGCTCCAAAATTCCAGCAGTTTCCGGCGTCTCCATATTGAGATATAATATGTTTTATTTTCGTCACCAATTGTTCAAAAATAGAATTGTCTTCGCTCAATTAGTCTTCGCTCATTTGTATCTGGTCTCTTAATTCTTTGTGTTATCTCAACAGGCCTGGTATAAGTCATTGGTACGTAACACAATAGAAGGTTTTTAACTAACCCCCGAAGAGTCCAGATCTGGCATTCTTCAGTGTTCACGTGCTACAGGAATTAAAAAAACATGTACATGGTAGATTTCATTGAGATGATGAAATGCAGTCTGAAGTTTGAAATTGCTTGTAGCAACTTTCTATGAGAGGGGAATATTCCAAATTTTTTTTTACTGTAGAATATATGATTAAACCTACAGAGTCAATATGTTTGAATAAAAATAAATGCTGTAGTCACAGGTACACAGGTCTTCTTATTTATAAAAGATATTTTATAAAGTTTGATGTTAAGGACTAGATGATATTTTGATGATAAAATAGTCCATGAAGATATTAAAGGTTTAGTATTTTTTAGTTATAGATTTTTAGTATTTCTTAGTTTGAGGTTTTTAGTATTTATGAGTGGAAATTATTCACAGTACAATATATGATTAAATCTACAGAGTCAATATGTTTGATTAAAAATAAATGATATTGTCACAGGTACTCATGTTTTCTTATTTATAAAAGATATTTTATAAAGTTTGATGTTAAGGACTAGATGATATTTTGATGATAAAATAGTCCATGAAGATATTAAAGGTTTAGTATTTTTTAGTTTGAGTTTTTTAGTATTTCTTAGTTTTAGGTTTTTCGTATTTTTAGAGGTTATATTTTATTTTTTAAACTTTTTTTATTTATTTTTTTTTTGCAGATTTATGCTAACAAAAAAGAATTTACGTTTTGTTCAATTACCTTTAAGGTTTTACATGCTTAACATTCAAGATTTATCACATCAAGACAAAAATCTATATAGTAAACAAATATTTAATGTAATCTTATAGGTAGTACATCAATCCTACACAAAATCTGAAGATTAATAAATACAAAATTACTCTTCGACCACAATATAAGATAATAATGAAAAATAAGTTAAGAATAAACTATATTTCTGAATTAGTCACACAAAGTTAACTGCATATTTTTTGCAGATTTATTTTAACAGAAAATCGGTTAGAGTACATGTAGTCCCGTGATGTAAAGCTTATTGTAACCATATTTTGACACTCACAATCCCTTTTTATCATATTATACTAAACACACTACACAAAATATTTTCACTACACTACGAAATTTTATTTCTAAACTCTATTATATTTACGTTGTGTAGAAAATCTCATTTTTTAATGGTGAAAAAAATATAAAATAGAACAAAGTAGAAATAGCACTATCGCGTGAATAAAGTTGATAACACAAAATACTGAAATAAAATTTTGTGTGCTTAACTACACTTTCTAATACTGGTTATATGATTATGCATATATTAATATGTATGGTGGGCGTAATTACTTTCGAGTTGATTGAAAATCTTATAATATATATAAATTTTTTATATATATTTATAAAGTTTTAATATAAATATTACATTAAAGATTATTATAGATCGATGCAGAATTGGTTTTTAAGTGATCATTATCAAATGGAAGAATATGTATAAAACGGATTTCAATCAAAAAAGTAGTATTTTAATAAATAAGTCCAGCTTGTTTAATTGATTCTACAGTTGAAATCTCTGTTACACAAAGTAAATATTTTATATATATAAATATATATACATACATACATATATATATATGTATATATGTATATATATATATATATATATATATATATATATATATATATATATATATATATATATATATATATATATATATATATATATATATATATATATATATATATATATAATATATATATATATATATATATATATATATATATATATATATATATATATATATATATATATATATATATAATATATATATATATATATATATATATATATATATATATATATATATATATATATATATATATATATATATATATATATATATATATATATATATATATATATATATATATATATATATATATATATATATATATATATATATATATATATATATATATATATATATATATATATATATATATATATATATATATATGTGTGTGTGTTTGTGTGTGTGTGTGTGTGTGTAAGTAATATCTTCACCATTAGAGCCATTTGTTTTTAACATTTTTTTAAAAATTATGTTATTTGTGACATTGGAATTCCTAAAGAATTTCATTAAATAAATATCTAATTATATGTAACGAAACTTTTTTATATACACATTTACATGTTTAAAAGTCAGTGATATTGTAAAAAATATTTTTCACAACTATACATTTTAAAAAGGGATAGTTCTGTTGCAAACAAACATACAGTGAAACAGTACATTTTATATATTTTTATTTACTACACAAAACAACATAAGCTTATTTTTACATTCAAAAATAAATTTTATTATATTTTTATCTTTTTATAAAGAATTGAAGTATATAAATGGGAATATGTAATTTTTATTTTACATTGATGTAGAATTATTATTTCACCAATTTCATTAAAATAATGGTACGGAATTTTTCCTTTTCTAACTTTCTGATAAATTCCCGTAACAAATTTAAACTCACATAGGGAAATCATGTTTAATGATTCCCCATGACTTATGGGAAATGTCTGTAAGCTCTTTTGGCATCCATTAGCGTACATTTATCATAGAAGAATTACGCTTAGAACATAGTTTATCAAAGTTTAAATATTGGGTCATGCCTCGAAATGTTCCACTACTGATTCATGTGTAACATATTATTTGACAAAAGAGAAATTGGAAGTCTATAATTCCGTAAACTTGTAGTGTGTTTCCAGTTGTTTATTAAACAGCAGGGATTGAATCTGTTGACCATACCGTCTTTTACACAGGGATATCGAACGTTGTCTCATGTGAGATATTTAGTTTGCATAACTGACATTTAAATATACGCATGTATTAATGCAATTGAAAGAGTTATACTCTTCAAATATTTGAATAACATTAACAACTCCCACACACACATATATATACAAATATATATGTGTAAATATATATATATATGTATATTTATATATATGTGTGCATATATATATATACATATATATATATATATATATATATATATATATATATATATATATAAATATATGCGTAACTCTAAATGCACATATTAAATATCTCTTTCCCGTATGCATGTGATATTCAATGTTTGTAGCTAGAAAAAGACTGTATTGATCAAATATCTAAAATAAATAGCATCCCAAGTTAGTCTGATATTTCTAAGGTGATAAATGGTAGATTCAAATAAACAAATTAAATATTGTCTAAAATGTAAATTAGTACTATGACTTAATTTGTAATATTAGATGTCTGAAAATTTCGTCAAGGTAAAATGAGTACATTTAGATAACTGACTTTAGTATGACTTGGTAGCTGATTTGAAATATGTCATCCATTTGAGTCAATTTTGTAAGAAGTTTTACAAAATGGGTTTTAATATATGGGCAAGAAAATCATCTGTATATATTAGTAGAAAAGAAGGTATTTTCAAAACATATTTCATGTTTTTTATATAAATTAATGTGTCAAACTAATATATCAAACAATTGGAAATGATCTGATAAATATGCAATATTTTTATATTAATTAGCTATTACATTAGTTAGTACGTATATTATCTACCATTGTTAATATATTCTTGTTTCATAAATCTTAAAATGTTTTTCCCCCTTTTTTCTGAAATTTCAATTCGAATTTTTGTCTGAGATAATTAGTGAATGGGCCTCTTAAGTTTAGCATCCAGAAATAGTGATAACTACATTCCATTGCCTACATATAACACTCTTCTTTCTTAACTGAAACCAATATATTTTACATTATAGTTTATATGCGAACTTAAAAAAATTGTTCTTTTAAGTTTATTGAATAACTCAAATGGTAGACTTTTATAAACATGCTTTCCACGATAGATTTATAGTTGGGGTCATTAAAGTTTCCGTGGAATTTTGTGACCGTTTCCATGAAAGCTCTCCATGTATCTTTTTCACTCGAAAGCATTTTACCTTTAATGTAGTCTGTAGAAAGTATCCTAATTACTGGATTTACGAAAATACTTGTTTTTACTTTTGGAATTACTTGAAATTTAGTGCCTAATGTTTGAAGGATTCTTCTTCTATGCGTATACCTATAGAAAATTGTTCGAATCTAAGCTTGATGCAAAGTGGAGGCAACAGGACTTTCATGGAATGATTCCTTTACTATAGTTTTTGCCAGGCTTTCATTTAGTTGGCTACTCCTTTTTGTTCGAATACTTCTTATTTAAGCTGACGCCTATTTACACAAGAATCAAGCGTATTTGGTGAATTCTTCCTGTTGTTCAAGAAGCATGGAAAGCAGTTTTAGATTACTACAAATCATCCATCCATGTTCTTTATATTTCAAATGGGTAAGAATTAAATCTAAATTCTCCTAAAATTTCTCTTAAGCATACTCCCAGGTACTATGCAGAAAAACTGTTTTGGAGTTTCCTTTTGAGGAATCAAAAAAATCCTAAAATCGATCGGGTTATACTGTATATTACAATTCTCCATCAGTCTGAAGGAATTGTTGAAGTAAACCGAGCCATTATCGTGAAACAAAGTATTTAAATGGGTGGTACTCCAGTGAATTACGACACTTTACAATTGTGGAATGCTCTTAATAATGATTATTTTTTCATGGAAATTTTTAATAAATGCAATCGATGAAGTGCCATTTTTAAAAAAATTAAAACAAAATGTATTCAGACATAGTGATAAACTTGAAAATTGTTTCTGTTTCCATTTTTCTTCGTACCAGTGAAAAATAAATTTCCTGTTTTCTCTAGCAGGGATGACTTTACAGACTCATCCCCGTTCATAATTAGCACAGTTATCTGGTAGATATAAAAACAAATTTTCAATTTTTTAAATTTACAATTTTTGTAAAATTGATACTAATTGTAAAATAAGACAGCTATTTGTAAAACGTTTTTTTTACTTTCAGGTCTGTGTAATTTGTGGTGACAATTGCAATTTATCTGTAGAAGAATAAATTTTGAAAGAAAATAAAATAAAGAATGAAAATAAAATGTTGTCCCACTACAATGCTCTAAGATTTTAAAGTTAAGTTGAATTAACAAAAATGCATTCAATAGTTACTATTCACATTTAAAACAGAGCTACATCTTAGGCTATTGTATTTACATGATTCACAGAATTTAGCTGAGGTATCTGGTGGGAAGACTCTACAGGAAATATCTCGTTTGCAGTAGTCTCAGAATTTTTGTAGTCCATAAGAAAAATTTTAATCTATGAAAATATTTGCACTTATCAAATGAGACAAAAGGTAACTTAACGTTAGATTCATTGATTTACATAAAGTTTATCATAAAGGACTGAATATAATAAAATGGGTTTGTTGATGGCCCATCTATACTTTAACAGATTACCAAATAAAGGAGTGTGTCATAATCTGAATGGAAACCATAAAGAATATAAGAGATGGTGAACATTGCTTTATTTATAAAGTCATAACTGCTAATGTAATATACATAGCGTTTTATGACTGTCTAATTTGTCAAAGTATGGGTGTTTGAAGATGATGCCCAAACCCTCAATATTAGAAAGACAACCAGCAATGAAAAAAGTAATGTATGAAGATTTCTTTAGAAGTATAGAACTGCTCAACGAAATGAAGATTGAAGAACAGAAGACAATTATATTTAATTAGTACACTACTAAATACTAAGTGTCCCACAAAAATTCTTCAAAATTTAATGAAAAAAGACTCAGGTTTCATCATGAGGATATATCTTTTCATATAACAGGTTTGGCAGCCAAATGTCTTGAACAAAAACACATCAAAGTGATCCTAATTCCCTCATAATGTTATGTGCGATATTTTACTAGTTTTCAATCTAAAGAACACTTTGGTTACCTTTTTTTCTGAATATGTGACTGTTGATGGTATAAAAACATTTTGTATCAAATCTAAGAGACGGGTTACTTAGGTGTTTTAAATATAGAATAGTCGCTTATAAAATTACATTGATGTTAAAATCAATTATATTAGCGCTTCTAAACTTTGGTATGTATAACTTGTCACATTTACGTGAAATTAAAAAGTTTCGGAGTGAACCTTATATTTGTAATAATAAAGAGTATCTTAGCAGTTAAAAATAACGTGTATTTCATTGCACAAAAAAGTATATGTTACTGCATTTTAACTTTAAAAATTTTTCTAAACATTAAATTCAGTTATAATTGCAATGTTATTCATAGCCTAATGTTGTGTGTTGTTGTTGATTCGATGAGTAGGAACCGAAATAAAAAAAAAAGGTTTTTACAGTACGCTTAAGAGGACTTATATTTTCTTGAACTGTAAAATCTTTAAATAAAAACTTTAAACAAAAGAAATCTAGTATGGGAACACATAAACAAGGACAAGTAGGAATTAAATATTTAAGGAATTAAACCCAAATATTATATTTAATATTAAAATAATACAAAACATATTTATTTTTCTTTAAATCAATGTTCTGAAATTCTTGTAAAAAAAACTAATGCGCTAATTGATATTGCTTATTGAAATTCCCCGACTTTCAGCCCGTTTATTTCTAGTAACATATATCCTATACAGTGGTGGGCAATGACGCAAGAGTTGTTTAAATTTGTCTTGATAAGACTCATCTAACACAATAAGATAATGTTAAAGCAGCAAAAATATTCAGTCTCTTATCGGTCAATACAAAAACGATGCTTCAGATAAAAGAAATTCCTAAGTAATCAATAATTTCTAAGTAGTTTATTTGAACTTAGGATGTGGTTTTATTTGGAAAATAAATATTTTAAGAAGAGTAACCTTCATGTTTAATGCATATATTTGTATACTTTTCTCTCTCTCTCTCTCTCTCAATATATATATATATATATATATATATATATATATATATATATATATATATATATATATACCTTTAAAAATTATACTTTTGAAATTAAATATAAATTTTTTATTCTAAGTACTAGAGCTAACAGATCCTTATTTTTATTTAATCTTTACTATAAACTAGACTCTTTGCGACCAGCTTTCTATCTGGATAAATATGATTCCTAAGTAAAGATTATATTTATTTCAATATTTCAATTAGATTTTACATTAAATTTCACTGAAAATACAGGCAATTTTGCTAGAAAGAACCTATTTATTTCCTAAAAGAAATAATATTTTAATTTTTTTAGAACAATTATAGGGTGTCCATATTAAAAATTATTAACTTTAAAATTATCTTCAGTTAAAAATATTCTTCATGAAAATAC
>CM063511.1:137139968-137157468 GCA_032207245.1 Pardosa pseudoannulata
ACTTAGAAGTAAATTAAAATTGCGTTATTTGCCCCTTCTGAGACATAAATAAAGGAGTGAGGTATTGCTGCTTTTATTATTTTCGATATTATCTTTCTTTCTACGAAATAAGAAATTTTAGGTTTCACTGCAGTTTATATTCGTTATAATAAGTCCTATAATTCCTCTGATTTAGTTGAAGAATTTTGGATACAACTTATATAAATATTATCTGTAAACATACATATACATACATACACACATATGTGTTTCATTATGTAATGCGTGTATGTAATCCACAAAAATTAATTCATGACGATTCATTTTTAAAAAGGAAAAGACAGTCAGCTATCAGCAAAATCTCTTATTTCCTTCTTAGACGATGAAGTACTTAAACTCACTGTTAAAGTTGGCTTCTAGACACTTTTAAATATATCGCTGAGGGACAAGGGAAATATAGAACAAAACAAAAGCCCAAACCGCATTTATTATGTCATTCTCATGCTCTAAGCTTAGAAAGCTTAGCTTTCTATGATTAAAAAATTTTACTCCCTGTGGCAATATGTATGTAGGATATCAAAACACATTCATTCTCTTGAGTTATCTACATTCCTAAATTATATTTTATATTTTATACACTTATAATTTAGAGGATAGAAATAAATACATTCGAGATTACAATGGTTAAAGTCTAGCTCTTTACATTTCTTTGGGGACCTTTTTTACGTTCTCAGAAATTGTTTTATTAACAATTGTAAAATATGTATGCAGATATAAAAGAACTAATAAAAGAAAAATAAGCCAAAAAATAAATAAACAGTAGCTTAATTTTTCTCTTACAAATTCAAAATGTTATTTTCCTATTAATGTGATATTTTGATATAAATCCCGTTAGTTATTGCAATTATTGTCACAATAGTTATCACGTTATAATTTAGCTGATAATAAAATAATTGTATTGCCTGTCTTTATTACGCAATATATCGCCTATCCTTCTTGTTTTCCTTTTTTCCATTAAAAATCATATATCCAGCTAATAATTATGTATCACATACACTGTAAAATCCTTTAAATATTTTAACTTATTCAATTGCAGAACTAAACAATCTGTATTAGTTTTAGAATTTAATAATCGATAAACTTTTATTATACAGTAAAAAAGAACTAAGCATCGGATCATCATTAAACACTCACTATCATTAAACAAATTAATGACTTTTTAATTATATATTATAGTCTGGGATATTACGAAACAATTATTTAATTACTAGGACATAGGTGATGATTTTAATCGCAAGTTACTTACGTTGTTTTTTAGTTGATTTTTTGCTTTCTTTTTTTATTCTTTTTTTTAATTTTTTTATCTTTCGATAAATATATTTTCATTTTCAATTGAAATGTGCTCAAGAAAACATAATAGCTTTTAATAAAAATATTTCTTGTTTTAATATACACTGAAATTTTTTTTTCATATTTCAGTTAATATATTAAAATATACGATAATGTTTTTAAGAATATAAAGTAGAAATAGAAATGTAATGTTTATGTAAAATTGAAGATAAATAAGTTTTTCCTTCTGAGAATCTATTATATTCATATGAATAATGTGTTTCAAATTTTGTTTTATGTTTAAAAATTTTGATGACTTTAATTTATCATAATGTTATTGTAAGGGTTATTGTAAGGGAATATATTTTCCTTCAACGGGATATAAACCTAAGTTGTAAATGAATTTTTTTCCTTTAGTGAAAATGTATTTTCTTAAACACACGTTACTTCAAGTGATAAAACTAAATGCTTTTGGAGTTAAACTTTTATAAAGAAACTAAAGTCTGAAGAGGGAGTAAACTTTATTCTAAATGATTTTTTTTATGATGAGCGAATTATTTTTTGGTTCGTTAAGTGCTACTTTTGGTCTACTTAAGTGTCACATAATTTTCTAAATTTTAAGTAAACATTTCTTTGAATTATAAACATAACATAATTAAAACATAATTAAACACGTTTCACCAAAATGTCTTAAAATATTTATAATTAGGTAAATTTTATAACAACTCATTTCACAATAATATATCTAACTGCCGAGTTTAACTAAAATCTGAGAATCTTAATTTGAGAAATCCTTTTACAAACAAATATTCTGCTCGAGGAAAATAACAGCATTCTGAGTTATATCAAGCAATCAATTTTCTAAGTTTTCTATTTTCAATATAAATATCCTAAAATATTTATATTTAGGTAAATTTTATAAAAGATCATTTCTCAATAATATATCTAACTACCGAGTTTAACTAAAATCTAGAACTTGAGAAATCCTTTTACAAGCAAATCTTCTGTTCGAGGAAAATAACAGCATTCTGGGTTATATCAAATAATCAGTTTTCTATGTTTTCTATTTTAAATATAAATATCCGAAAATATTTATATTTAGGTAAGTTTTATAACAGCTCATTTCACAATAATATATCTAACTACCGAGTTTAACTATAATCTGAGAATCTTAATTTGAGAAATCCTTTTACAAGCAAATCTTCTGCTCGAGGAAAATAACGTATTCTGAGTTATATCATGTAATCAGTTTTCTAGTACTCCCTCAATGTGACAAGTATTTTCCTTCATTTTGACAAAGCAGGCTCCCACTCATTTTCCGAAAATAGCGCACTAACTATGCTTCTTGATATCTGTGTTAGAAATTGCGTGATTAAGATGATCAAAGATGCCGAAAGTATTTCATTTATTTTCCCTATTTCTGCAATCTAATGGGCTCTAGCCCTATTTGAACAGGGTTACGAGGAATTGAATTAGATCTGCTTAATGAAATTTGAGCTACCGTATTAAAAATTAATTTCTTTAAATATAAAAATATGTTGTCCCACATCACTCAAAATTTTCGTTATATACTTTTAAGATTGCAATCCAAAGAGATGTGCAACTTTATTCTATGATATACCAAAATACAAAATTCTTTTATTTTATGACTAATCGTTTATGAATTAAGCCCCACGGAGTTAATATACTTCATATCAGTATTTTTCTTTATATACTTTATAGATTGCAATCCAAAGAAGATATACACAACTAAATGCTATGATGGTCCTAAATACAAAATTGTTTTTATTTTACAATTAATTCTTTACGAATTATGCTCCATGACGTTAATATAGATTAGATCAGAAGTTTTCTTTTCCTATTGAACAGAATTGCAATCAAAAGAAGAGTTACACATCTAAATGCTATGATAGTCTTAAATATAAAATTCTTATATTTTACGACTAATCATTTAAGAATTATTCTCCATTACGTTAATATACATTATATTCGAATTTTTCGTTATATAGAATGGAGATTACAACACAAAAGGGAAAATGCGCAAATGTATAATTTATTATAAGAATCATCATACAAAACTTCATGAAAACAAAAGTAAAAAGAACTAACGAGTCTTTAGAGAATTATTATAAAATAATTTACAATAGGAGTGGTGATCTTAATAAACTTAATTTCTGATTTTCATTTTTTTCCCTTTTTTTAAGGAGAATCTTAAACAAATATCTTGAGTGTAATAATTTTGATATAGTATATACATACATACATAAATACATATATATATATATATATATACATATATATATATACATACATACATATATATATATATATATATATATATATACATACACACATATGATACACACACAAATAATACACACACACACACACACACACACACATATATATATATATATATATATATATATATATATATATATATATATATATATATATATATATATAAATATATATATAATTCTAATTAGATGTGAATTTGGAGATAATAAGTAAATATTAATACTGTTGACTCATAATCCAAAATAAAAAAATTCTTGCTATTTAATACGCGTGCATTAGGAGTGTTATGCCATCAAACATCCTGAATGTTAGCTGTAAGTATATCAAATAAATGTTTCATTTTTCTGCTATCAATTATCACCCTATATCTATAATTTAGCGTCCTTCTTGAAGCCTCTTCATTCAGACACAGTTTAATTCATTTTAAAAATTTGGTTTTTTGCAACTTGCTCCCGTTTTATTTTCCGTATCCTAACATATTCCACAGGCTATTTTAGCCCATTTTTGCTGCTTATATATTTGACGGCGGAAATGTTATGATGCTATCAGTAGTGCTTATAGCTATGTATGGAGGTCATAAAATGGCGGACGTGAAAGATATGGAGAGCAGAAACAGTCTGTTTTTCTTAGATATCTTTCAAGAGAAAATTGAATTCTCCAGTGGTAATATTTCCGCCAGGTCAAAACACGGTTTTAGGAAATGCGGACAAATTAAATTTCTCATGCATGAGGTCTTTTGTTTTTCTCGTATAAAATTACCTATTATATAAACTTCCTTGTATGGCTGCATATAATATAAAGCCACGTAGTACCTCTTATTTACACATAAACATAAAGGATTAAACAGGGAGAAAGTAAAACCTATAGATATATAAAAATGCTATAAAATAAAAGTCTAAATTCACTAAGTAAAAAATATAATTTTAAGTATTTTAGAGACATTTGCTAAATATATGCATTTTAAAAGTTTACACAATATAATATGCAATATACATATTTTCAATTTTATTTTAAGTACTTTAGAAGTAAACTTGCTAAATATAATATATATTAAAGAATATATTATGCGCATAATAAAGTATGCACTTCTATATTTTAAACGTTATTTTAATTTTATATAAAACATTTGATAAATATCAAATAATCAAATATGTAAACGTCACTAAAGAAAAGTTTTTATGAAGGTTGAGTATCAGAAATAAAATTTCTGATAAATACTGCATTATGTATATGTATATATATATATATATATATATATATATATATATATATATATATATATATATATATATATATATATATATATATATATATATATATATATATATATATATATATATATATATATATATATATATATATATATATACATATATATATACATATATATATACCTGCATAAATAGATAAGTATTTACAATGTATCGCACACACATATATGTAATATATCGAAATTATTACACTTAAATACCTTTTTAGAATTATACATATTCATGCATATATATATACATACATATATATATATGTATGTATATGTATATTTATGTATATATATTTACGTATATGTATATATATATATATATATATATATATATATATATATATATATATAGAGAGAGAGAGAGAGAGAGAAAGAGAATTGGAATTAGCCGTCAATTTGTAGATTATAAGTACATAATAATGCTGTTGACTCATAATAGAAAATACAAAAAAATCTTGTTATTTAATAGCTGTGCATTAGGAGTTTTGTGTCCTCAAAAGTCTTGAATGTAATCTGGCATTATATCAAATAAATGTTTTTATCCTTTATCAATTATCACACTCTATAGAAAATTCAGCGTCCTTTCTGACACATCTTCATTCAGTCTCAGTTTCATTCATTTTAAAAATTAGATTTTTCGCAATATGTTCCCGTTTCATTTTCCGTATCCTAACATATTCCACGGGCTATTTTAGCCCATTTTTGCTGCTTATATATTTGACGGCGGAAATGTTATGATGCTATCAATAGTGCTTCTAGCTATGTATAGAGGTCGTAAAATGGCGGACGTGAAAGATATGGAGAGCAGAAACAGTCTGTTTCCCTAGATATCTTTCAAAAGAAAATTGAATTCTCCAGTGGCAATATTTCCGCCAGGTCAAAACACGGTTTTAGGAAATACGGACAAATTAAATTTCTCATGCATGGGATCTTTTCTTTTTCTCCTATAAAATTACCTATTATATAAACTTCCTTGTATGGCTGCATATGATATAAGGCCACGTAGTACCTTTTATTTACACATAAACATAAAGGATTAAACAGGGAGAAAGTAAAACTTATAGCTATATAAAATGATATAAAATAAAACTATAAATTCACTAAATAAAAAATATAATTTTAAGTATTTTAGAGACATTTGCTAAATATATGCATTTTAAAAATATACACAATATAATATGCAATATACATATTTTCAATTTTATTTTAAGTATTTTAGAAATAAACTTGCTAAATATAAAATACATTAAAGAATATATTAAGCGCACAATAAAGTATGCAATTATATATTTTGAACGTTATTTTAATTTTAATTATTTAAAAAAATATATTAGGACATACTCAAAAGATTATAAATAATAAGGTATATCTCATATTTTTTTTTAATTTCAGGCAATATATTATGAAGAACCTACATCATTGAATAATAAAGCATCTTGAAATTGCTTCTTTAATAATAATTCGTTAGATATAAGAAATTTCACTGCTTGTTAAATTTTCTTTTTAACATGATTCGAATATTCATGTTGCATATGTTTTATTAAAAAGCATGTTTTGACAATGTCTCAGTTTTTGTAGACAAAATTTTGAATAGCTTTAAATAAAATATTTGATAACTATCAAATAATCAAATATGTAAACGCTACTAAAGAAAAGTTTTATAAAGGTTTAATATCAGAAATAAAAATTCTGATAAATAATGCATAATATATTTCTCTCTCTCTCTCTCTCTCTCTCTCTCTCTCTCTATATATATATATATATATATATATATATATATATATATATATATATATATATATATATATATATATATATATATATATATATATATATATATATATATATATATATATATATATATATATATATATATATATATATATATATATATATATTGTAGCGAAAATCCTTCCTTTCATCAAGGGCGCCGTGGTTCATTCGGTAAAGCGGCGGCTTGTGAACGGGAGGTGCCGGGTTCGGAAACAAGCGAGGCAAGCTGCCTTTAAAAAAACTTTTTATTTTAATTTGGATTTAATTTATGTTAATATAATTTGATTATGCAAATTTATGTAAATTATAGTTGCTAATTTTCTGCGGGACAAGTCTGGAAGGTTCTAAAAGTGTATATAAGCAGGATTTCCTTCAGTTGCGGGGTAATAAAATCTTGAACTGGTCTTGAGCGTGTATCATTCAATTCCCCAAGTTCAGCTCATCTCATCTACGCGACAATATATATATATATATATATATATATATATATATATATATATATATATATATATATATATATATATATATATATATATATATATATATATAGTATACTGTACCGTCATAATATATTTATACTAGACGGGCCGACAGAGTCTGTCCTGTTTTAAAGCTGTAAATCAATAAATTGTAAAATATATTTAAATAAATTACACATTGGACCGTTTTCATGTAAAAGTAAGAAAAAAGTTATTTTAAGTATACTCAAAGCCAACACGCATATAATCTTCACAAACGTAATTAGATTAAATTAATATTTCTGCATCGCCTGTACTGGGATTCGATCCGATGACTTCTCATACTGAAGCCCATTGTGCTGACCACTGCTGCACTGACACGTCTTGTGTAAAGGGTTTCAAGCGGCATTATAATAATCTCAATAAGCGCACAATTCTGGATTTTTAATTTTAAAAGACATTTTCTATCGTATCGAATTGTGAATCTAAACGATTCTCGAATCAACTTAATTATATACACAATATTTCATCAAAATCAGTTCAGCCATTTGGGAGCAGTTCTATTAAAAACACACCGACAGAAGAATTTTATATTTAAAGATAATACATTTTGGCATTTAACACTTGTTTCAACTGTTATAAAGCATGTACTAATGCGTCTTAATTATATAAAGAAAATTAGATCATATAATAAGAAAAATTTTGAAAAATCAGTAAGTTACGTAGCGGTATATTTGAAAACCTAATTTAGTTTATAGATTACAACTAAATTCTCACTAATCACAAGTAAAAATTAAAGAATTTTAGATATAGAATGGAGATAGTATAATTATTTATTCAAAATAACCTAAGTGTTATTTGAATGATATTATTTCAAAATTAATTCAAATATGAAATGTTAAGAACAGTAGAAACAGAATGAAGATAACATAATTACATATTTATTTACTCAAAATAACATAAATATTATTTGAATGACATTATTTTACTATTAATTCGAATATGTATATTAGTAATAAATCATATACAATCAGAAAGGAAATTGAGCCGGGCTATATATATTGCAAAAGTCAAATATTATGCACATTATGGATCATCATAATAATATTTAATTCTTCTACATTCAATTTTTAAACTTTTACTGTAGCTAGTTTATATGAGTAAAAAATTTCATGCTTTTTGAAAGAGTTAAAACTTTTTAATCCTTCAAATTTTTTGGACAATCTTGTATTTAAAAGATGATAGCTTAATACAGACATTCTTTTTTTAATACACTAAAATAGCTTTGGAAGGTGTGAGACCTCGTTATAAAACATATGCATTTATTGAACAATGGTTTGTATGCCGTCCGATTAGACACAGTTAAGCAGCTTAAATTGTAGTGCTTTTATTCTCTTCATCCCAGAGCTATCTACGTCTCAATCCTCCAGGAGAACAATGTGTCTTTTCAAATTATGTAATCTACAGCAACTTCTTTGACCCAACGCAATGTTTCCTTCGCGAAAGCTATTCATAATGTTGCCTTTATTGTTCTGGTGGAATTTAGTAATATAAAGGTCCAAATACTCTAATCAGTTCAGAAAATTATAAATACATATTCGAGCTTATGAACTGTACTGTTTATTTTTAACATATGCCTTGTGTGACATGAAATTTCGTATTAGTAGATTTGTTGTCCGAACAATGACATCCTGATGCAACATTACAGTGTAATGTGACAATATAAGCCTTTTTTTCTGATTGTAATTTAATACATATATATGAGTAAAATATTTTTATATAGCCCTAACTATAAACGAAACTCAATATATACGAAATATACAGATAGAAATGTTAATTCAAATTCTTTTTTAATGTAAATGCAGCATTTCTGGAATATAAATTTATTCTATGCTTATACTGGAATTCTTGATTTCAAGGGTGGAAATTGACGAGTGTTTTTTAAATAAATTGGAATGAGTTCACACTCAGCTCTGAAGATTATGAGAGAATATATATAAATTCCCCAAATCAAAAAAAATATACAAATGGTTATCAAATTGAAAGTTCTAGAAAGAGCAAAGAAAATTGAAAGGTAGTTTTTCAATTTGAGATATTCAATAAAGAGAAAATTTATTCAATATCACGAAGGATTACTTTTATATTTAAAGTGTTAACATTATTTTAAGACAACATCAATAGCTTATATTTATTGAAATTTTGCACCGTTTTCGTTTTCATGCTGTTTATAGAAGATATATCAGGTATTGTATACATACATTGTTTAGAACAAGGGAAAAGTTCTAAATAAAGGATTATTTCTAAATTTCTATCTAAATAAGACACACTTTACTTTTACAAACATAGATATTGATATCACTTTAGGTTTGTGTATTTTGTTTACTATTACTTATTATATTTTCCACTATATATATATATATATATATATATATATATATATATATATATATATATGTGTGTGTGTGTGTGTGTGTGTTGTGTGTTTGTATAATATATCAAAATATTTACCCCTAAAATAAATACTTAAAATTCTCCTTTTCCCCCTTCTTATTTATAAATAATTTCCATCCGTAAAAAATTAGATAAAGGAGTTTCTTTATATTTAATTTTTTTTACCTGTCTCTCAAAACAAGCGGTAACTGTCCATACATCTCAGCTGCCCAACTAAACAGGTATTTCTGATCTAAATTGATGTCTGGGTGGTTTTTAAGCTAGCATAAACAATGAAAGTTCATTCTTGCCTCTCAAAAAGTACCGTTCAATCTTAAGTCTTATGGGATAAAGCCACGTGATTGCTCTGGGTCCTAAATCAATGAAAGATGTATTATTTTTCTAGAAGTTGATTAATAGCTGTTACTTTATACGGATGGTTATTAGACTGGTGCGTTTCTAATATCAATAAATTTTAAAGTTTCATAACTCTGGACTTTTTATGTTAGAGTCACAAGTTTTATTTTTGCCCAGTAACTCCATGCGATGTAAATAATAGGGTCTAACTTGAAGAGTAATGTCTAAAAGACATGTTCTCTCATTACACACACAAAACACACACACACACACACACACACACACACACACACATATATATATATATATATATATATATATATATATATATATATATATATATATATATATATATATATATATATATATATATATATGTGTGTGAGTGTGTGTGTGTGTGTGTGTTATACTAGTATTTTCTTACAAAAAATATTCAACCTAATCGTACCTAAGTAATTTTAATTCTATCTCTTAATAATAAAATAACTGTATCTTTTCTGATTATTTAAGAAAAATCTTTACATCCAATTTTTACTTTATTTATTTAACGAGATATGTGTTACACAATTCCAATTCTGAGCACAGATTTTGTAATTTTAAATGGCCAACTAGTCCGTTACACAAGAATACTGAATTTATGCTTGTTTGGGGAAATATACTTTGTCACTATTCAGGTTGTCAAGTTGATATCAGTTTTCATGTCAAAGTAAATGAGCATCAAGAGTTAACAATTTAAGTTTTACTGCGAATAAAAGGAAGTGCAAAGAAACTCACTCGATTGTTGACTAATTTTTTTATGTCTAAGTGGAATAATGACAAAATTCAATTTTGCTAAGTATTGCCCTAGGAAAACAAAAAGGGGTGAACATCTTTTCAAAATTTCCAGCAAAATTTTAGGAGAGCGCCAAACATTTCGAGAAATCATTAACTCAGATCTTCCTTAGAGTCACAAACTAATTCACCGCCACACTCATACCTATGTATGATTATGTATATATAGATATGTGTATGTTTGTATTAATAACACTTCACTTAAAATATATTAATAAGTCAATAAACAACTGCATATCTATTTAATTTAATTAAAAAACAATACACAAAATATAAAGAGTGATAATACATCAACCATTTGATTTAAATATCATGTAATTATAAGGGTTGTTACATATGAGTGCTGCTTTTAATTTTAAAAAAATGGGAAAGTAGTTTATAAATTAGATTCTATCCTTATAGTGTCATCTCATAATGAATCTTTTCTAGATGTAACTTGACACTTTAAAGTTGCTGTCTACATTTCTGCCTAACCCGGTTTCTATTTTTACATTATCAATGATGGATAATGTTTAATCTATTTGAGTTTCGTTCAATTGAATTATTTGAATGTTGTTAAATTTATGCACTTTTTTCCTCAGTAATATAAAAATAATGTTTTTTACATAAATAAAAACTTTATTTTCTTTTTACTTGTATCTAAAAATTCCGTCCAAGTTTTATTAATTAAATATTTTATAACTAAATAAATATCAAATTTAGTTCACTGGTAAAAACCTCCTTCCAACAAAATATAAACACAAGTCAAAAGAACTGTGAACTATGAGATTTATTATTAATAAAAAATTATATTACAACTTAAATGATATTATATTATACTAAAATATATATAAATTACTAATTTCGTTTGAAGAATAATTAATTTTTAATACCAAAATTATGGTATGTATTTTATCATTTATTAACTTTTTATAAGGATTGTTTGCCGAACGGTGGCCGAATGGTTAGGGTGCTTGTCTTCAATACCGGAGTTCGCGTATTCGAATTCCAGTGTGGCATGGATATTCGTAGCAATTCGTATTTTAGTTCAATAGCTTTCAACATTGTTTATTCTGCTTTAAGTAGAAGGTCCCGGTCTCATTATCCCTCATGTTGCAAAAAAGTAGACCGTAGCACCCCAAACCAAACCAAAATAAATATTGTTTAATATTATAACAATTTTGGTAGAACGATAATCTTTATTCCATATTTATATAAATTGAGCGGTGGAAAATTCAATAGCCATATCATTTATTGAAAAGCTTTTTGAGTAACTTTTCCCTTTGTATCCCCTAGATATTTCCCTAGAAAGAACGAATGAGATTAAACCATGGAATTTGATTTCTTTTTCTTGTCTAAAAGTGCAGTCTGAAATACGAACGCTTTTGTGTTACCCTTATTCTAAAACTAATGTGGTTTAAATTTCAAAAGGTTTTATTTATATTTTTGATGGTGATTAGAGTTTTATTTAATATTTCTCCTTTAAATAAAACTGTCTTCATCTTATTAAATTTAAACTATTTAATTGGAATTTTATTTTAATTTCATGATTTGTTATGATGTTATATTTTATTTATACAAAAACAGCCTGATAAAACAAATATTTATGCCATAATGGATAGCTCTTTTAATTTGTAGAAAAATTAAAAAAAAACTTATTTCCTTGATTTCAAGAAAAATAATTTATATGTTATGTATATTAATGAACCTATAGCAGAGGAAATAAAATTGTTATTGATTTATTGCTATAAGTCAAGGTTAAAAGAAATATTTAATTGCTTTCACCAAAAGTTCCTTCTTGGTTGGAGTCGAGCCCATTTTTAAAAGTCTATGATATTATTTAGAAGGTAGATTAGAAGTTAGTTTCAAGAAGTCATATGATACCTAAATATATTAATATCGGATGGGGCACGTAAAATAAGTTCGTGGTCACAATGTCCTCCAAGTTCACAAATGATGAATCTAGAGTTGGCACATTAAGTCTGCTGCTCTTCTCATTTGTCCTGTTGTAAATTACGAAAATCTCCTCATAGAATTCTAACTTTTCTTGGCTAAAAGAACTCTTTACTTGCTTTCCCAAAAGTTCCTGGTTAGTAGGATCGTGCCCATTTTTAAAAGTTTATGATATTATTTAGAAGGTAGATTAGAAGTAAGTTTCAAGAATTCATATGATATTTAAAGACATTAATATGGGCTGGGGCACGCAAAATAGGTTCGTGGTCAAAATGTCCTCCAAGTTCCCAAACTATATATCTGGAGTTGTCAATCTAAGTTTGCTGCTCTTATGATTTGTCCTGTTGTAAATTACTAAAATCTACTCTTATAATTCTAAATTTTCTAGGCAATAGCAACCATCATTCTATGAATAGTCATATAACTTCTAAATGGACACAATTTCAGTCAATAAACTTTCCTGTTACATTTATACATTCGTTATATTTTAACGAACCAAGCGTAATTCTATAGGAAATTTTAAGATCGTTGTTGTTGTTCTTAACGACTTATGCCACTTGGTGAAACCAAGCATAATTGAGCCGGAGGATACTGTGATAGGAAAAAGTACGACTTATGCCCCTACTCTTAGAATTCTAACTTTTCTAGGCAATGGAAACCATCATTCCCTGAAAGTTCATGTAATTTCTAAATGGATACAATTTCAATCAATAAATGTCCCTGTTACATTTATACATTAGTTATAGTTTAACGATCCAAGTGTTATTCTATATGAAATTTTAAGATAGTTGTTATTGACGACTTATGCCACTTGGTGAAACCAAGCACGATTGAGCCGGAGGATACTGTGATAGGTAAAAGTACGATGTATGCCCCTACTCTTAGAATTCTAACTTTTCTAGGCAATGAAAACCATAATTCCCTGAAAAGTCATGTAACTTCTAAACGGGCACAATTTCAATCTATAAACTTTCGTGTTGCATTTATACATTAGTTATATTTTAGCGAACCAATTGTGATTCTATAGGAAATTTTAAGATCGTTGTTATTGACGACTTATGCCACTTGGTGAAACCAAGCACGATTGAGCCATAGGATACTGTGATAGGTGAAAGTACGATTTATGCCCCTACTCTTAGAATTCTAACTTTTCTAGGCAATGGAAACCATCATTACCTCAAAATTCATGTAACTTCTAAATGGATACAATTTCAATCAATAAACTTTTCTGTTACATTTATACATTAGTTACAGTTTAACTATACCAGTGTAATTCTATAGTAAATTTTAAGATCGTTGTTGTTGATGTTGACGACTTATGCACGACTAAACCAAGCACGATTGAGTCGAAGGATACTGTGACTGGTGAAAGTACGACTTATGCTCAAGTGGGTCCTCGTAATTTTGAAGCAGGGACAAAGCAGAACATCCAAAGACTTGGCCTGTCCTCCAGAGGTATTAATTGATAACTTGGAGAACATTGTGAAAACGAACATATTTTACTTGCCCCAATCGCATTTAACAAACACGATGGATCTTAGAACGGCACGGGTCCCTAACCAACAACCTCTCATTTACGAGATCGTTGCCTTTACCGACTAATCTACCGCAGATCTTTTAAAATCGTAATGAGTGCTACTTTTTAAACTTTAAAACACAATCCTTAATTGACATCAGAGAAAAGTATTCATATTTCATTTGTCTGAATTACTTGATTTGTTAAAAAATTAGTTCAAGGAAAATAAATTTCTCCTTTACAAAGTTTCAAAAAACAGTGTTCAACTTCGCTTTTACTTTCTAATGATTTCAAACATTTATTCTTAATCTCACATGACGTAAAACAGAGCAAAAGTTTTAATCATTTTTTATGACAGATAAAAACAAGCTATTTACTTCTAACCAGTTAAAATAAAGAAAAAAACTGACAAAAACTCATCTAGAGAGAAATAAAAGTCACACGAAAAAATTTCTTTACACAGTTTTCAAAAGATAATTTAATGTTTTTTAAAATGTATGTTGTTACATTTTATTCAAATTAAAGTCTCCTATTTTAGCATTTAAAAAAATATTTTAGAGTTTTATGATAAACTTATTCTACCATAATACGTTTCCCTTAAACGCTTGTTTCAAGAGAGTTTTTTCTTTATAAATAGCGTTTTTTCATTTTTCTAAATATGTTTAAATTATGGTAAGAGTCTACAATTAAAATTTTGCAAATGACTATGTTTTGTAAATTAAATACTACATTTTCTCGTAGTATTTTAAATAAAATAGGCAATATTAAAAAAATATCCTTTTACTAATGTTAATAGTATTACAATATATCTTTTTGAATATACATTCGACATTATAAAACTGTTGTTGTTTAACAAGATATGTAATCATTACAAACCTCTTAAGATCATGTGTATGCGACCCATTAATTTCTCTATGCATATTTCAGCTACTTCTAATCATGCATTAGCAACAAACTGCTTTATAAAAATCAATTCAACTAAACTTGTATAAATTATTTACATACTAACATCATACCTACAAATAAAATTAATTAAGACAGAAATATTTAGTTCCATAGCTTTCATCATTCCTACATTCTCACGAGTCCAGTTTTATATAGTAAAGTTAGATAGTAACTCTTTTTTACAAGAATTAAAAACATATTAAGAAATAAAAATACTATTTTTTTCTATCTAGGAAGCACAGTTTTTAAAATTAAAATCGGCCTTAAATTCGTAGAATTAATTATTTATTTATATTCTACCTAAAAAAGAAATTTTGTAACATGTTTCTCAGAAAGCTTCCGAAACGGCCATAAAAAACCCTTAAAGTACCACGTATTTTTTATTTGGAATAAAATGTATTGTATTCATTAATTTATTTTGTGGAATACTTATTTTAATATGTTTTAAATATTTTCCTTTTTTACTGACTGTTATTTTAGTGCTTAACTGACTGTTATCAAAATTATTAGCTTTCTTCTTAATTGGTTTAATTTTTTTTATCCTACGTACTTACTTTTTAAAACAAAGAAAAAATGTTAGCAAGGCGTAATTTAGATGACTGTATAAGAAAAAGTAATTAAAATATTTTTAAAACTTCGAGGAAAAGATTGTTAGTTTAAAAGTTTTTTTTTAATTAGTAGCACCTATTTAAAAAAAATTCCCAGATTTGATTTTAATAAATGAGATATTATCATTTATTGTATAAACTGTTTACCCATTTTTATTTTTTGTAAAGTAACCCTTCAAATTACGTAAATCCATACATAGTCCTACTCACAAATCGGCTTTATTTTTATACAACCGAAGACTTAAAATATTAGAATGTGAAATTTAAATTTTGGTTTTAAATATATTTATTTAAATATTTCTTTAAATATGTTTCTTTTGTTTTAACCATCTAAGCGGTTCGCACGTACAATTCCGCCAAACCGATGATGTCTTCAAAGCGGGTGTCACGTACAATTTTCGACCTCCGAAAATGGATGTAATGTGCGTTTCTGCCAGTGTTTTTCCCCATGGGTCAGGTCGATTGTTTAGGAACTGCACCCTTCTTTGACTAATATTTATTGAGGGATGCACCCCTACCTCCTGAGGCACAATCACGCTGACAGTTTTATATGGCTTTGTAAATCTTTATTTCGAAGTATTTCATTTGCGGTAACAGATGTATCTCTAATCGCACCACTTAAATATCTTGGATGACTTTCGTAAAAAATATAAATAAGTCTCTGAAAGAATATTTTTATTTGGACTTTTAGAATCCATTATTTCTTATGGGACGATCTTTGAGACTTGACGAGTTTTATGTGTATTAAAAATTAAAATATATAATATCAATTTATATATATCTAATTATAACCGGAAGTAAAAGGACAATAATGTTGGTAGGTTTCCCGTATTCAATTCTAGTCGACTAAGGGTCAAGTAAAAAATCATAGAACTCTTTGGATACTGACACAGCAAACTTTTAGCGTGTTTTTGGAGACTTTTTTTCCTCGATGTGTTCCACTAGGAGGGTTAAATATCTAACCCTTTTTAATCACCTTTCTTCATCAACTTATCTTCAAAACACCAACTTATTCTTTTTTAACCCTCTCGCTGCTCATCCCGCGATTTCCAGGGGCAACATAGATGTAGCAAAAACCCGCGATTTTCGCGGGGATGCATTTTAGCCGTCTATTTAACTGTGCAGCCCGCTCTTTTCCCCTTTATTCTTTCATTTTGTCTTTACTGTGATTTCTAATTGTTTATTTAGCTGTAAACTAGCAGATGGCTTTAATTGTCCACATTGCTGTTAAATATAGAAGAGTTTTTTGTAGCATTTTGAGAGCACTTTTCATAGTTTAAAGATGTCCAGCAGGATGCGTTTCGCGAGTGATATAACTTATACTCCTAATATTTCCAAAACTGAGAGGAGTTCTGACTCTGAGTAGTTATAGTGAAACTGATGAGAATTTCTTGTGTTCCTCTGCGGATAGTGACGAATCTGAAAATTCATTTTCTATTCAAAATGTTCGACAGTTGTGCAAAATTAATAAGCAAAATATTCCTGCTTCATCTCCTTTCATTGGAAATCCCTGACTAAATTTCACTTCGGAAAATAATGCAACTGTTTGGGACTATTTTGAACTTTATTTTGACGATGTTATGTTGCAAATAATAGTAAAATACACCAACGGTACCTGACAGTAATAGACCCATGAAACTAACTGCTCGACAATTTGCAAACCATATACACCCAAATCTCATCAAGAAAGATCCCAGTAGATAGTGTGCTGTCTGTTGTTAAAAAAAACTGAAGGGGGAAGAAAAACTTCGAAAATAAATGCGAATTTTGTGCAAGGATT
>CM063511.1:137162468-137172431 GCA_032207245.1 Pardosa pseudoannulata
ACTCTAGAGTTTTGCATAAATGTTACGAAAACTCCCACACTTTAAATTTTGTACCTATATCCTTCTTAACATTATTTATAATCGCCCTTCCTTTTTGCATGAATATTAACATTGTTGAAGCGTTGATCTCAAAAGGTACAAGATGGAAAATTCCCGAAGCAACACAAATCAAATCCCAAAATTACTACTAGATTCATTCCTATCACTAGAAACTTTAGTGTTTTGTATAAATGTTACAAAAACTCCCACACTTCAAATTTTGTACCTATATCCTTCTTAAAGTCATTTATAATCTCCCTTCTTTTTCGTATGAATATTAACATTGTTGAAGCGTTGATTTCAAAAGGTACAAGATGAAAAATTCCCGAAGCAACACAAATTAAATCCCAAAATATCTACTGGGTTCATTCTTATCACTAGAAAATTTAATGTTTTGCATAAATGTTACAAAAACTCTGACACTTCAAATTTTGTACCTATATCCTTCTTAAAGTTATTTATGATCTCCTTTTTTTTGTATGTATATTAACATTGTTGAAGCAAAAATATCTAAAGGTACAAGATGGAAAATTCCCGAAACAAAACAAATCAAATCCCAAAATATCTACTACGTTCATTAAAATCACTAGAATCTCTAGAGTTTTGCATAAATGTTACCAAAACTCCCACACTACAAATTTGTACCTACCGTATATTTCCACGTATAAGGCGATCTTCAGATAAGACGAGGTATAAATTTTCAGCCACTTTTTACAATTTTTAGCATATATCTGTCATATAAGGCGACCTCAAAATACTCAATAATATTGTAATGCGTAAATATACGGAACTAACAAATTTTATTTTTTAGCACCTTACAACACCACATTGGGAGTGTCATCAAATCATGGAAAAATGTGAAAGTGGAAAAAGTGATAAAATCGTTTAAAAAGTGTGGGATTTCTAATGCTATGGATGGCAATGAGGATGATATGTTATGGGATTCTGATGACGAAACAGAATTCGACTCATTAGGTATAGAATGGACCCATATGATGAACTCAGAAATGAAAGTGAGAACATTTTTTTTTCTATCTGTCGTGTAAGACGACCTCGAATTTTGGGGGGGTCATTTTTAGGTTTTAAATATTGTCTTATACGCGGAAATATACGGTATATCCTTCTTAAAGGTCATTTATAATCTCCCTTTTTTTCTCCAGATGAATATTAACATTGTTAAAATGCGTTACAAGATAAATTTTAGAAAAAATTGCATTTTTTACATAATTATTCTTTTTCTACATCATTTTATGGAGTGAAGAAAGTACAGTCAAGTTCTGATAAAACACCACTATCCGTTCAAATAACTAGAAATTCTAGAACGTTCCAGTGATATTTCATATACTCCCACTCTAGGTAGGTACATAACTCCAGTATCTTAGATCTTTTTAAATTCTTTATGTTCTCCTGTCCATTTTTGCATTGATATTAACATTATTAAAACGGTGCACATTATGCAAAACTGTCAATATAATTCATTTTTTTGTTTATTTTTCTATTTTCTTGTACGAAATGAAGTACAACTAGAATCTGGTAAAGCATAACCATCCGTTTCAATAACTAGAAATTATAAAAATTTACATTGATGTTTTATATACTTTAAACTTTAATTTTTATATTTTAGATCCTTTTTAAAGTCACTCATATTTTCTTTTATACCTCAGATCCTTCTTAAAGTCAGTAATAATTTTCTTTCATAGATGAAATCTTTCTTAAAGTCATGAATAATTTCATTTTATGTCTGAGATTTTTCTTAAATTTATTAATAATTTTCTTTTAAATCTAACATCTTTCTTTAAAGTTATTAATAATTTCCTTTTTTTATCTGAGATCCTTCTTAAAGTCATTAATAAAATCCATTCTTTCTGAGGATAAACATTAACTTTGTTAACACGAGGTAAAAGAGGGGAAAATTATATTTTTATTTATTCATTCTTTTCTACTTTCCTGTATGGACTGAATGAAGTACAATCAAATTCCGATTTAACGGGCATTATAAAACCATTAGTAAAATCCATTATCTCTGCGGATAAACATTAACATTGTTAAAACGAGGTAAGCGATAAATAATTCAGGAAAAATATATTTTTATTTATTCATTCTTTTCTACTTTCTTGTACGGAATGAAGGAAGTACAATCAAAGTCCAATATAACGACATTATAGAATTATTATTAAAATCCATTCTCTCTGCAGATAAACATTAACATTGTTAGAACGAGGTAATAAATAAAAATTGAGGAAAAAATTATAATTTTATTTATTTATTCTTTTCTACTTTCTTGTACGGAATGAAGGAAATACAGTCGAAGTCTGATATAACGGACATTATAAAATCACTAATAAAATCCATTCTCTTTGCGGATAAACATTAACATTGTTAAAACGAGGTAAAAGATAAAAAATTATGGAAAAAATTATATTATTATTTATTTATTCTTTTCTATTTTCTTGTATAAAATGAAGGAAGCAAAATCAAATTCCGATAAAACAGACATTATAAAATCATTAATAAAATTCATTCTCTCTACAGATAAACATTAACATTTTTAAAACGAGGTAAAAGATAAAAAAAAAATTAGGGAAAAATATAGTTTTATTTATACATTCTTTTCTACTTTCTTGCAATAAGTGAAGTACAATCAAAGTCCGATATAATGGACATTATAAAATCATTAATAAAATTCATTCTCTCTGCGGATAAACATTATCATTGTTAAAAAGAGGTAAAAGATAAAAAATTCAGAAAAAAATTATATTTTCATTTAGTCATTCTTTTTTAATTTCTTGTACGGAATGAAGGAAGTACAATCGAAGTCCAATATAACGGACATTATAAAATCATTAATAAAATCCATTCTCTCTGTGGATAAATATTAACATTGTTAAAACGAAGTAAAAGATAAAAATTCAGGATATAATATATATTTTTATTTATTTATTCTTTTCTACTTTCTTGTACTGAATGAAGGAAGTACAATCAAAGTCAGCAAAAAGAAAATTATAAAATCAATAATAAAATCCATTCTCTGTTCGGATAAACATTAACTTTGTTAAAACAAGGTAAAAGATAAAAAATTAAGGAAAAAATTATATTATTATTTATTTATTATTTTCTACTTTCTTGTGTAAAATGAAAGAAGCAAAATCAAATTCCGAAAAAACAGACATTATAAAATCATTAATAAAATACATTCTCTCTAAAGATTAACATTAACATTTTTAAAACGAGGTAAAAGATAAAAAATTGAGGAAAAAATATAGTTTTATTTATATATTCTTTTCTACTTTCTTGTACTGAGTGAAGTACAATCAAAGTCCGATATAATGAACATTATAAAATCATTACTAAAATTCATTCTCTCTGCGGATAAACATTAACATTGTAAAAAAGAGGTAAAAGATAAAAAAATCAGAAAAAAATTATGTTTTCATTTAGTCGTTCTTTTCTAATTTCTTGTACGGAATGGAGGAAGTACAATTGAAGTCCAATATAACGGACATTATAAAATCATTAATAAAATCCAATCTCTTTGGATAAATATTAACATTGTTAAAACGAGGTAAAAGATTAAAAATTGAGGAAAAAATATAGTTTTATTTATATATTCTTTTCTTTTTTCTTGTACTGAGTGAAGTACAATCAAAGTCCGATATAATGGACATTATAAAATCATTAATAAAATTCATTCTCTCTGCGGATAAACATTATCATTGTTAAAAAGAGGTAAAAGATAAAAAATTCAGAAAAATATTATATTTTCATTTAGTCATTCTTTTTTAATTTCTTGTACGGAATGAAGGAAGTACAATCGAAGTCCAATATAACGGACATTATAAATTCATTAATAAAATCCAATCTCTCTGTGGATAAATATTAACATTGTTAAAACGAGGTAAAGGATTAAAAATTGAGGAAAAAATATAGTTTTATTTATATATTCTTTTCTACTTTCTTGTACTGAGTGAAGTACAATCAAAGTCCGATGTAATGGACATTATAAAATCATTAATAAAATTAATTCTCTCTGCGGATAAACATTAACATTGTTAAAACGAGATAAAAGATAAAAATTCAGGAAATAATGTATATTTTTATTTATTTATTCTTTTCTACTTTCTTGTACGGAATGGAGGAAGTACATTCAAAGTCAGCATGAAGAAAATTATAAAATCATTAATAAATTCCATTCTCTCTTAGGATAAACATTAACATTGTTAAAACAAGGTAAACGATAAAAAATCAGGAAAAAATATTTTTATTTATTCCTCCTTTTCTACTTTCTTATACGGAATGAAGGAATTACAATCGAAGTCCGATATAACGGACATTATAAAATAATTAATAAAATCCATTTTCTCTGCAGATAACCATTAACATTGTTAAAACGAGGTAAATGATAAAAAGTTCATGAAAAAATTATATTTTTGTTTGTTTATTCTTTTCTACTCTCTTGCACTAAATAAAGGAAGTACAATCAAAATCCAATATAAACAACACTATAATATCATTAATAAAATCCATTCTGTCTGTGTAAAAAACTTTAACATTGTCAAAACGAGGTAAAAGGTAAAAAATTCAGGAAAATAATTTATTTTTATTTATTGATTCTGTTTTATTTTCTAGTACGGAATGAAGTACAATCAAAGTCCGTTATAAGGAACATTATTAAATCATTAATAAAATCCATTCTCTTGGCTGATAAACATTAATATTGTTAAAACAAGGTAAAAAGTAAAAAAATCATGAAAAATATTTTATTTTTATTTATTTATTCTTTTCTAATTTCTTGTACGGAAAGAAGGATGTACAATCAATGTCCAGTATACCGGACATTATAAAATCATTCGTAAAATCTATTCTCTTTGAGGATAAACATTCACATTATTAAAACGAGGTAAAGGATAAAAAATTCAGGAAAAAATTATATATTTATTTATTCATTCTTTTCTACTTCCTTTTACGGAATGAAGGAAGTACAATGAAAGGACGATATAAAATAATTAATACAATCCATTCTCTCTGGGGATAAACATTAACATTGTTAAAACCAGGTAAAAGATAAAAAAAGTTCAGGAAAAAATTATATGTTTTTATTAATTCTTTTCTACTTTCCGGTACAAAATGAAAGTAGTACAATCAAAGGTCGATATAAAGGACGACCTTACAAACGGATACAAGGAGTGGTCCTATACCAAGTTTGGTGGTATATCAAATTTTGATCACATGTCTATCGATAATACTAAATTTAAAAATATATTTGTTCTCTTTATTCGAAATATTCTTCAGATTCAGAGAATAATAGGTATAGAAATGAGGTGGCATTTTAAAATAATTTTCAGCTAAATACCTTTTCGGTAGAAATATAAAAATACCAACGTATATACACACACACACACATATATATATATATATATATATATATATATATATATATATATATATATATATATATATATATATATATATATATATATATTTGCAAATTATTAGTACAAACTTTCTCTTGCATTTTTTTAAATGTTATGTCTTGAAATATTATAATAGATTTTCTTAACTGCTGTATTCCTTGCCAATGAGAGAAAACTGATTACCAGTAAATAAAATCAGTTAATTTCCCGTGAAATTCTGCTATTGGAAATTTGATTTGAGATTCTTAATATGTTTATAGCGTTAAAGAAATTAAAAAAGAAAGTAGAAAAAACAAAAAAAAATAACAACGGAATTTGAAACAAAAATATGTATTATTAATGATAACAAACCTGTATTGGTAGTTTAAATCTTTCATGGAAATTTTTGAGAACAGGTAGAGTTATAATAAAAACCTGAAATCGACCGAAATGTATTTGAAAACGCTCAAGAGTAAAAACAGTAAACATTAATGATCGGAAAGGTAATCATGTAAAATACAGTTAAAAGTAATAAAAGAAAAAAATTCCTAAGAAAATCATACACTTGTTGCTTATGCTTCGTAAATATAGATTGACGTCATAACGATTTGGCGCCTTAATGGATTTTTAACATTTTATATATTATAGGGATATTTGTTCACTATTCCATATGGAGCTTTCACTGGGCTGGCGGCATGTGGGAAAAGAACTAAATTGGAATTTTAGTGAATTGTAATAGCGATAACTATAGATATTAACGTAAATATCCGTTTTGAATATCTCTCTAATCGTTGTAGTTTAAGAAGTATGTTTCTTCGTACATAGAAACTGTAATTTTGTAACTTTAGCTATCAATTTTGAACACTAATACATCCCTTATATAATAATAGCCTAAGTTATCTGTTCGCCTGTCGGCGATTTTATGAAGCGGTTAGATCTGGAATGGATAGACATCCATTAGATTCTTGATGAGTTAGGGTTAGCAAAATTCAAAGAGAGTAAAGGTTATCTTCTCCTAAATTATCGATATGATTCTAAAATAAATTGGTATAAATAGGCTTCATATCACAGTAAACAATACTGTCGTCTTCAAAACGTTCGAATTCAACACCTTCCCCCCGTATTCGAGCGTTTATTATCATTATTTCAAGCTATATTTTCCCCGGTTAAGAGCAGGCGATTCAATGTATCGCATAATTACATGAAAACTACTTTTTTTTCTATCATTATGACGTCATTCCTTTAACCATCTCATTGAATCATTTCTTATTTTAAATTATTTAAATATCATCCGCAATATTTTCATGAGTTTTATCACTGAACTTAGATATGACGTCAATAATTTTCTTTTATATTTGTATTAAATAATAGATTAGGTACATAGGTGATAATTTTAAATTTGATCATAGATTATTTTTTATTGCAATGAAAATTTTATCGCCTGTATTAACAACAAATTCTTTTCGTAAAAGTCTAATAGTCTATTTCACGAACTCATAAATATCTAGCTTTTAAGTTATATATCTTTAAAAATCAATAAGTTTGTTCGTTTGTGTGTTTGTTTTTTTATACATAACCACACAGTTTGCAATCGATTCTGTCAATTTTGAACATCCTTCATATATACCGCGAAATAATCACTGTCAATATAAAAAACTCTGCAGTCCCTAATACAAGATAAATTAAAGTGAGCAGTCAGTGCGGTCAGTAAAGATAATCAAATTAGTGAGCGTGTACCAAATAATTCTCAGCCAAAATCAAACCATTTTATTACCTGCCTCATAGGGTTCTTTATAATTCTACAAAATTAAAAATTTTACTGATGCCGTCATATGACGGGCTATATGCTAGTTTTAAATAGTTTTGTTAAAAAGTTTGTAAGCACGTATATATATATAAGAATATTCGTAAGTATCAAAACTATAGTACGCAAAACTCAAAAATTATTAGACCTTGAATATTGAAATATTATATGTAGGCCTATTTTATCATATAAATGTACATCTACATGTTAGTTGTAATATGCCCTGTTTATAACCATAAATTTCAATATGATATAATTTAAAGCTTATGGTTATCGGCAAAAATAATATAACAATGGAAGAAATAGTTATTCATGTATGTATTTTTATGCATTTGTAACAATGATTTATAATTTTAAGGTAGATTTCTAATACGAAGCACAGTTAGTAACAATTATACAGTTCGTAACAATGATAATAATAAATCTATATATATTGTTAATCTCTTATTAAAATTATCAATAAAATAAATATTGAAGCTAGAACCTCTGGCCAGACGATAATAATTAAGATCTACTTACACAAAATCGTTATCTTGGTAAAAGGAAATAACTTTTATTCAGAATGAGCAATTTTAATTCGGCTATCAAAAAAATTTTTGCAAATTATATTACTTTATAAAATTGCAAACATAAAAGTCCTATAAAGAAGTAAAGAGGTATGCCGTTGGAATATTTCAAACACTTGTACAAAACTTCATGTTCCTAGAATATATGAATTACTACTTTTAAAGTTATAATATCTGTTTTATTACATTCAGAATTTGAAAACCATTTATCTCAAATTTTACTTTTAATTTAATTCTAAATGGTATCTTTGGAAAACTAATCACTCAAGTTTTCTAGCATTTTGCATATACATTGTTTGTAGAGTTTCGTTTCAAACAACTTAAATTTTAAGAAGGAATTTATTTAAAAAATTTATTTTTTAATAAAAGCATTAATAAGTAATAAAAAATTATTTGCCAGTACTAATTTGATGTAACTCAAAGGTAAATTAAATTTGAAATAGTTTTATACCCATTAAATGAAAACAAATTTTGAAGAGCTAATATCTCTATCTTTTATTAAAATTTACATACAGTAAATTAATTAAGTTTAAAAAAGTTATTGAAACTTCAAAATATTAAAAATATTTTATACAGAATATGGAAATTCAACTATATAAAAATAAATTATTCTTAATATTTATATTGACCAGTATTTAACTAATTTGTGTCACAGGTCCTATTGTGACCTAAAGTACTAGATTATCCAATCGAATTTAAATTATATTTAAATGTATAATTATGGAAATTTGATGAAGAAATATATTTTATAGCATTAGGTAATGCATTAGGTAGGCATCACTCATATTTTGAATTTTCATTACTGTCAGAATTAGAATAATCGAAGAAAAGAAACATTTTAAATGTTATCTAACACATATAAAATATCATGTTTAGTATCGTACAATTTAACATAAATATTTTTCCAATGTTTTAATATAGAAACATTAACATGGAAGCTCAAAGAATTTTATAATTCTTTTCTAGTATTAATTAATAGTTTTCTTGGTTCACTATCTCCTGTATTTTTATAACCATTAGAAGTAGCATAATCTCGTGAAAATAGTTTTAAGGTAAAATAGTCTTTGAAAATATCGTTTATATTATTGTAAAATTATATTACATTTTGAAAATACGTAAATGTTGCGAAATTATATATATATTAATTGTTCTATGAAGATCTTAAGTTTTAATAAGCTTATTTATTTTTCTAAATCTATAACAAATATCTCTTTAGGTTTTTAATTATTTGAAATAAATATTTTTCCATAAATATTTTGCCAATGTTTTAATATTGCAAATTGTTTAATGGATAATAATTATTGTTTTAATATAGACACATTATGCTATTTCATAAACGTTAATTCAAATTTATAATTTATGGAAGTTCAAAGAATTTAATAATTTTTTCTAGCATTAATTAATAATTTTCTAGGTTCACTCATCTCTTGTATTTTTGTAAGCATTAGAAGTAGCATAATCTCGAAAAGATAATTTTAAGGTAAATTAAAGCCTTTGAAAATGTTGTTTTTATTATTTAAAATATATTTTATGCATGCATATAGAGAAATTATCTACATATTAACTGTTTTATCAAGATCTAAAATTTTAATAAGCTTATTTATTTATTTAAATCTATAACTAACATCTCTTTTCAGTTTTTTAAATATTATAAATAAAGAAAACTGCAGTTTCAGTGTGTAGCTCTTAAACAGATCACATTCAAGATGTTTTACATATTTTAAATTACAAAAATGACTATTTCACGATTTACATCACTTTATATATATATATATATATATATATATATATATATATATATATATATATATATATATATATATATATATATATATATATATATATAACGATATATATATAGTACGATAGTTCAAGAAAAGGGACATCTGACGGAACATATTAAGAAGGAGAGAGAGAGAGAGAGAGATTGAAACACATAAGTAGAAATAAAAAGTTTATTAATATGTTTAATCTGATATCCCTCTTTGTTGAAATATAATCTTTTAGGGATATATTGTGCTATAGGAATTTTTTTACGGTAAAAAATTACAAGATAATGAGAAGTTACTAATAGCAAATAAGCAAATAATACACACACACACACACACACACACACACACACACACTATATATATATATATATATATATATATATATATATATA
>CM063511.1:137185031-137207531 GCA_032207245.1 Pardosa pseudoannulata
ATGTATGTATGGTGCAGAGCCAGGGTTAGTAGATAAGCATGAACGCAGAGGGCCAAATTTCTAGGACGGCCTAGGGAATAAACAACATTAAAATATTAAAATTTATTTTGGGAGAAAGATAATTTTGAAGTTAGTTAATGTGAAAATCTAATACATTTACTTTCTGCTTTTCCTATTCTAGGAATAATTATTGTTATAAACGTGTAAGTTCTTAATAAGTATTTGTTTTTTATATTTTGCTAAAAAAAGATTGATTGCATTTATAAAATGAATTTGATTTCAAAATTTTAGAAAAAGAAACTGACCAATCCAGATAACTAAAAAATAGGTATATAATAAAAAATAAAATATAAACTATAACTTAAAAATATGACACAAAATTGTACTGTTTCTTTAGATAATATTATTAACATTTGAAAAGATATTTTAAAATTTATGTACATCAGATATTACAGATGAACTGATAAATAAGAATACAAAAAGAACGCAGTTTATCGGATATATCTTGTTACTTTTTTTAATAGAATATCAATTTTAATTAACTTAAATATATCGTGTATACCCTTTTTTACTTTCTTGATTCCTCTCAGTTAAATGGGGCAGTCATATAATCTTGATAGCAAGCTTAATATACATTTCGCTTATCTATGTATCTACTAGGAATCTGTATTGATAGGAGATAACTATGCTGCACGCAGGAGACTTTAGCTAGAGCACCCGTGTATGCAAGATTGTTCGCTATGCATGCTACATTGGCTTGACCAAATTTATGGAATTGTACATAATGATTCAAGTAACATTGAAAAGGTTTTAGGTAGGTCAAATTATTCGGAGTTCAAGGTCAGATAAGTAAAATGTTTAACACAAGAACAGGGTACCCCCGCCAACTTGGCTATAAAGTTCTAAGCATGATAGCCTAATAATTTCCCCTGATCTAGTCGTGTCAGCACAATCTGTATTTATATTTTGATTTATATTATATTGGTATCCAGCACTTCTAGTGAAACTCTTATATAATAAATGTTCTTAAAGCTTAAAAAATAGATATATTGAAAAATTAATGATACCATACGGCTAATTTTTAATAATTTGGAGTAGTTGCTTTGTAAACTGTTGAGGGATTAAATGCCATAAACACTCGGTTTCTAGGTGGTTTAGGTTAATTAAGTAAGATTATACAATTTTATTACAATGACGCAATCTGTATTCATTAAAGTCGCCAAAAAAGCAAGGAATACAATGTTCGGATGGACTCCCATTGTGTTTTACTAAAAAACGCCAATATTTTCGCTAAATTTGCAAAGGGGTTATTTATTTTTAAGTATTACCCGTACAAAAATCATTGAGAAAATTTATTTCAAGTGATAATGTATACAATATTTTTAAAATGATGCTGGTTGATAGTTTTATATCAGGAATGGTTTATTCATTTAATATTTTTATTATATTTTGCTATACTTTGAATTTCATTTTGCCCTTTTCTCGAATTACTACGCACTCCTTTGCAATTGGCAACCGATTTCGCTGCAAAGTCAGGCAAAGTTAAAAATGTTTTACATTTTATTTGCCTTGTGATTAATATTTTTCTTATTTGGTAAGTATCTCAATAAGGCGATTTCACTCAGCATGGCACATCTCAACTTATGACAATTCTGGCTTTAGTTTCAAATGGAAGGGCAGTTTATTGTTTGTCTATTGGTTGTTGTAAACATGAAAATGAATGGGAAGGGTATTATAGTAGTTCGTGACGTTAATGCAAATTACCCTATTCTCTTTAAATAATCTCACTAAAATATAGTTACATTTACGTTAGTGGAGTGCAAAGATTCAGTGCCAAATACCGCCAAATAGAATCTTTTGATAGATTTAGATTGCATTTGTTAAGTTTATGACAGACATTGAATTTAATTGAAATATGTTAGTCATTTTATGACAACGATTTGATTAGCTTTCTTAAACGTTTATATTGCTTTTGCGCAATATAATCTCAAATGTAATTTAAATTTTGAAATGAATATGCACCATTTGGGATCTTAAATTACCCATATTGACACCTGATCTCGAAACATCTTTCTATTATATAAACATGAAATTTAACAAAAGTGTTTGTCCGCTATACATATATACACATATCTGAAAATATTGGTACTAAATTTGATATACTGTTGCATCAAGTCGTAGAGAAAGCCATAAAATTGGACAACATACCACAGCGGCTCATCGACAGCAATGTGCTCTATATATCTTTAAGTGGAATTATCTACTGGCATTAAGCTTCCTATTCGTCGTTAATCTGAAATATATGAGGGTTAATATGCATTTTTACTCTTAAGCTCATTTATGGTAGTTCGTCTAAAGTTTTTTTTCGAAGCTTTAATTTTCAGACCTAAGCCTTGGCGTAAAGCAGCTAGTAATGATATATAATTAATTAACAGTAAATAAGGAATGCATTACAAGTATTAAAAGGTAAAATATGGTATGTTTTTATAAGATTTTACCATAAAAAATGCAATATGTTACTTATTTACTACTAAATTTTAAGGTAGTGTTATATAAAAATAAGTATAGATTGAACATATTTTCATACAAAGTAAGTAATCTGACTATCTCGAGAAGAGTTTTGATGAATTTGATATTAAAATCTATCTTTATATGAAACTGATCTGGATGAGTGTGATTCGATAAGTGATTCTGCGTTTATTAAGTCAAAGAATGAACTTTGCGTTTTCTAACAAATCTCATTTCATTATTGCTGAGTGTGAAGTATGGAAACCCTTCTTCTTGGTGCTTTAATCCATCAATAGGCTTAAAACAAATATTTTGGTAATTTTGTTAAAATTGAAGAAATCTGCAAATGTCAATTACTTTTGTTCAATTACTTTTTGTTTGTTTGTTTCAAAATTTGTTCATGTTTAAATTAAAACACAAATCACCGAAAGAAATTTCAGCTTTGTAGTCATTGCCATTAAGATATTGAGGACATTCATCAGTGAGTGAGTCTAATAGTCAGAGGATGGGGTTTCGAAATCTTTGCAAACAAGAACATTTATATTGTCTTGAAAGTCAAATGTGAGAATTTTATCAAGGTAGGAAAAAAGTTGTAAATTTCTATGAATTACGCATACACAAACACTCTTCATAATACATGTATTTTATACAACACTATTCTTTTTCAAGATACTGCTTTCCACCTTATGCAGTGCCATTTTCGGGGAATGCTGCTTTTAGATTATTAGAATGCTTTGATTATTCAAATATACAAATCATTTATAGAATTTGTTTATTATTTACATTCTGGGGTGGAACTTGAAGGGAGTTTAGTGAGTAACGTATTTATTTCATTTCCAACTTCAAACGCTGTGGATTGTTAGTTACATCCAAAAGCAGATTAAAAAATTATTTAGGAATATGATTGATAGAATTTAAGAAATTCAAAATAATTTTGTGTAGATCACTACTGTATAATGTTTCTGTATTCAAGTATCATATTGAAATTTACTTTAATAATTCACTTGGAAGAAGAAGCTGTAAATTTTAAATATAAGAGAGCTTCTCATACAAAAAACTGGTAAAAACCTCTGAACAGCTAAGACTGCTGCACACCTGTTTTCCATGGATGTGAGGATGTTATCGATAAGACTTTGGGGAATACTGTTTCACTCCTCAAGAAGTGCAATCTCCAAGTCTCGGAGAGTAAAAGAAGGCATCCTCCGAGCATATCCAAAACATGCTCGATTGAATTGAAGGCAGGAGAACACTCTGGTCATTCTATTCGCTGTATTGTTTCAGCATGTTCTTCACAAGACGACAGTATGCGATCTGCTATTATCATGCTGCAAAACAAAGGAATCTCCAACGTCTGCAGCTCAAGGTATGACATGAGGTCTGAGTACCTTGTCTGAATACCTTCGGACGGTCAGAATACCATTCCGAATCATATGCAGGTCCGTACGTACCACTATGTGATTCCACTCCATACCATCCAACCAGCTCATCTATATTGTTACTTTTCACGAATGAATGTGGGGTTATTTCGAGTGCCCCTTTACCAAAAAACGTCGGGTGTCACACTCCAGATTGAATCAGAAGTCGTCTGTAAACAGCCCTTGGCCCCAGTCATGTTGCTTCTAATCTCGATGTTCAGTAGCCCATCTTCTTCGGGTCGCACGGTGGCGTGAGGTCAATGGAATGCATACCACTAGCCTACGTGCATATAGACCTCCCTGATGAAGAATATTACTTACTGTTTGGCCTTCATCCCACACAGAAAAACTGTCTTTGCAGCTGAGTAGCTGTCTGTTCTGTTTCAACATTAACAGTATATACCGGTCCTCAGTTTCTGTAGTGGCGCATGGGCCACTAGGGCCAACATCATCCTGGTCGATGTCCAATATTCCCTGTTTCTTGGAATCGGTTCCACAGCCTTGTAATAACACTTCTGGCGACTCCAACAGAGTCTGTTACACTACGTTGGACCCGCGGTAGCTCAGTTGGAAAAGGCGTAACTGAAAGATTGCGGGTTCGGTACGGAGCCGGCGTAAGATTCACCGTTAAAGGGGACTGGGGCACATAAAATATGATCGTGGTTAGAATGTTCTCCAAGTTCTCAAAGTAAGTATTTGCATAATTTGGTTAAAACCATGTGATCCCTAATTATTTTGAGCAGTATATCTATATAAATTTATTCCATTTACATCAAAGCAAACCTTAAGATAGATTCCTAATTTCACAATACATTAGTTAATTCGATTTATAAATAACCCATATTAACCACTTATATTACTTTAAAATTTACTCGGGTATTTTACCCTTACAATTAAAAGTGTACTAAACACTTATGAAGTGATAAAATCTGCCCGAAGCAAACTTACATAAATTAAATACGTTTTTCGAAGTCTTGTTAATTTTAAAATATCTGCTTTAGTACGGAAGACATTTGTTGATTCAAAACAATTACTTCTAGGCAATTTAGCTATTTCGCGAAATTTGAATAAGAGTTAGTTCCATTATTCATATGCATCTCTATAGTTTAAATAAGGAGATAAACATTATATATCCTAGTCTTCAAAGAGATTTAAATGTCAAAGTGAAACTGCCTGGTAATAAACCGTTATCTCTGACTTAAGCAAATATATGTGGAGAATATATTAGATATTAACATTTGATTCCATATGATTTCTGTTAAATTATTTATCTTTCAAACTGAACAAACGCTTTAGTTTATTAAGTCAAAGATACGCACTCATTTATTATTTTAGCTATTTAAATACAAAAATATTGGCATTGCGGAGTTTTAATTTTTTTTTATCTATACATTTAATAATTTCAGTGAATTAAACAATGAAAATTATTCGTAAACGGTGATAAATCATCGTACTGAAAATTTTAGTTTTAGAAAATTTTAAATCAGATGTGAAGGTATTATATGAAATACACTACTAAAGAGTTACATTTGTTGCATGCAAATGAGATAAAAAAGAAAAATGTTTTAAGTAAAATGTTTATAATTCTCTAGTTTGATTTTCTTGATCCATCTCATTTAAACTTTATTTCCAATGGTTGATAGAAATTGAAATATATTGACACAACGTGTCGACGCGGACCAATAACACAAACACAAAACGTAAACAATAACATTTGTCTTTAAACTTATTTTAATAATCATAATGCCAGCAGAAACGTGCGGCCATCACTCACTAAATTCTCTTGTAAACTACAAAAAAAGTGTTGCCACAAAAATGCAACTAAATTATACTACAAAAACAAAACATAGCACACTGAGCATAAAACATAACAGTACAAAATGTAAGACATTGAGTTCGAGGATAAACAACAAAATAAAATACAAAACATTAATAAATGATTCAAACACAACATTTTTTGATTGTTTGATACGTAACATCTGTATTTGCATACGGTTCAATTCATAGTTATAATTTATGCCTTTGTATTAAAAAAATATGTATCTTTTATTAAAATTGTCTACTACCTGACTCTGTCACCTATTTTTAACACTAATCATTAACACATTGCAGGTACATTTCGCACCGGAATTGTACCGGGAGCTGGCGTTTTGTGCGTAAATTTAGTTATTCAGTTAAATCTCAATAGATCGAAAATTATTTAATTTTTTAACTACCTTTTCGTATTTTATATTGAAATATATAAACAAATATATAAATAGAAATATATAAATAACAACCATAAGATTTTTTGTAAAGAAAAATATATTTTTTAGTGGATAAATTTATAATAGTATCGTAAATATGAAAAATCAAATGTAACTAGTAGTATATAGTTTTAATATTTCCCGTTCTATGGGTCCGCATCGACTGATGTAAAAACTAGTTTTTATTTGTCTAAATTATTTCTAGAATATATGTAGTAGACAAGAACATTCGGATTCGTTTTCCTGTACATACCGTTATTTTTGTACCCACAAACAAACCATGATGTTACACTAACCTGTACTAGTACATTATCCCCGCTCAAGTATCAATCGTCAGGAAACGTACTAGTACATGTCCTGCGCTCAAGTATCAATCGTCAGAAAACGTACTAGTACGTGACCCGCGCTCAAGTACCAATCGTCACAAAACGTACTAGTACGTGTCCCGCATACAATGTGTTAAGATATCCAAATTGACATTCAATGAGAGACTTGTAGTAGGACCGAGTATGCCAATTTCTTTATTCTACGAGATGTAGTGAGTGTTTTTTAATAGTATTTTTAATAGTGTATATGTCAAATTAAATGCTACGAATTGTAATTTTTTATAATTTATATCACTTCTCAACGGTGTTACTACAATTTAAATATTAGGTTTAAACGTGAACTAAAGTGTATCACTCTTAGTCGATTTCAATTGATGCTATTTTTTAATTTTTATATTTAGCTTGTAATCTGTTCTTTTCCATAGTTGCGGTTGGCTAATTTAAATCTTACCTACTGAATTCTCGTATCTTTTAATTCATTTATCATTCTTTTTCCATATAAATTTGAAGAACATCCTGCTTTTGGAAACAGATATAATTTTATCACTCAAAAATTATCTCTTCACTGCATACAATGTAAATATATTTGCTGTGAATATGAAAGCCTTGATTATTTTATAAAAGTTAAGGAATTTTATTTTATAAAATATTATACTTTCCCTTCGTTTAATGAAATTGAATAAATAAGAATTTAATTAGAAATTCAACATCAATTAATGCAGTTCTTAAAAATTTAAACTTTATTATCTCAGAATATAATTCAAAGGATTTAATATAATTCTGGACAGTGGGTTAAATACCACTTTCGAAAAAACCCAAAGAAAAATATTTGCCTTTTAAGAATTTCCCCGTACTAAAACCGAAATTAAACAAACATTTCATTCTTTTAAATGAGAACAAGGATTTTTTAAAAATATTTTAAGACTAATTAATTTTTCTAAATTACTATTTTCCTTTCACATATTTCTTTTCTCCCTTTAGTATTTATTCTCTGTTAAAGTTCATTATGATGAATAAAAGTTCTCTGTCATAAGAAAACATTATTAATGTCGGATTCGTATAATTCATTAAATTTCCAAGTATATTTCCATTACTTATGATAAAATACTAATAATTTTTGGAGTATTTAAGATTTTCTATGAAACACAATAAAACAGAATTATATTTAAAAATATCTATTTTTTAAGTAAATAAATATATTTTATATTCACAAACTCACACACATAAGCATACAATCTGCAAAGATTCTGATTTTAAGTACTTGTATAACTGAATATATGCACAAAAGCTGTTGATTTCATTTGTTATATATATATATATATATATATATATATATATATATATATATATATATATATATATATATATATTTTAGGTAATAACTTATACATAACGTCCACATAATTTAAAAATAATGTAGAATGTAGTAGCCGAGTAAATTGATGCAAACGTTTACTGACAAAAACATCTTTTATTTTGAGCACCAGATAACACACAAATCTCCGTAGGGATAAAGAACACAAAGCACAGAAAATACTTCATGATATATTACATCGCGATCATTATATATATATATATATATATATATATATATATATATATATTATATATATATATATATATATATATATATATATATATATATATATATATATATATATATATATATATATATTATATATATATACATATATATACATATATACATAATTTAAAAATATATGTAGAATATAGTACATATAAATTGATATATTTTACATATATATATATATATACATCTTTATATTTATAGCACAGATATACATATAATCTCCGTATATATATATAACACATATACATATATATATATTATATATATATATATACATATATATATATATATATATATATATATATATATATATATATATATATATATATATATATATATATATATATATATATATATATATATATATATATATATATATATAATATATATATATATATATACATATATATATATATACATATATATATATATATACATATATATATACATATATATATATACATATATATATACATATATATATATATATACATATATATATATATATATACATATATATATATATACATATATATATATATACATATATATATATAACATATATATATATATATATATATATATATATATATATATATATATATTATATATATATATATATACATATATATATATATATATATATATATATATACATATATATATATACATATATATATATATACATATATATATATATATATATATATATATATATATATACATATATATATATATATATATATATATACATATATATATATACATATATATATATATATATGCATATATATATATATATATATATACATATATATATATATATATACATATATATATACATATATATATATACATATACATATATATATATACATATATATACATATATATATATATATATATATATATACATATATATATATATATATATATATATATATATATATATATATATATATATATATATATACATATATATACATATATATATATATATACATATATATATACATATATATATATATATATATATATATATATGTATATATATATATATATATGTATATATATATATATGTATATATGTGTATATATGTATATATATATATATATATATATATATATATATATATATATATCTAGGGACAAACATTTGCATACGGTCGTGTGTTCCCGCTGTAAAAAAAATTCAGTCTTCTACTCGATATGCCAGTGTAAATGCACGGTGTAGCAGTTTCTTTCAGCAGCAATCTCCTTCTATCTGCAGTTCCAAGCGAACACAACGGTGCATTCTCCTGTTTCGTTTATTGCATTTTTACTGCGGACTCAGTGACCTCATGCCTCATTCCTTAGTTATCTCCAGTTTGCCATTATTCAATTTTAGCCTGCACGTAATCATTAACGCCTGATGTCAATTTTCAAACTGTAAGCATATTTATATGTTTAACCATATTCAGTTTGCATTATTTTTATAAATAAAATGTGTATAATTATAGCTTTAATTTCTTGATTATTTCTACATATACTCAAAGATATTTGTAAGGAGTTTAAATTGTCCATCACTACATCGGCTTTGACACATATATGTGCATGTTTTCATTCGCTATATGTCACTATTTATCAGTAGAATTGGATGGGTGGACGGCATTTCCTTCGGGTGTATTTTCCACCCCTATTCTATGCAAGTAATATGCTATATTTTTATACCTATGGTATACATTAAACATTTTTCAGTGATAAAAGTAAACAGTATACTATATGACTAATAAAATTTCAACTTAACCATAAATTACTATGCAGTACCAATAAAATGAAGACTACGTATTTTTGTCTTTTTTATATTTTCATATAATCTAATTTTTTCACAAACCTCTAATTTAATTTTCTCCTCCTAACATTAAATTTCCTGTTTTCATTTTTTGCTGTTTTCTTTGCAAGTTAGTTTAATAACGTGATTATTTGCTCCCAAAACAATGATGTTCTTCACGTTTTATGGAACAATTTTTAAGTTCTCCAATTAACAAACATGACATTAATTATGTAGCTTATTTAGAATTCCTATTTTTTTAACGCATATTATCTTGCGCTATGGTTTGGCGTTTAAAATTCTCAAAATAACTATTTACATTTTTTCAATGAATTATTTATAATAGAGTAAAATATTTCTTATTTATCGTACTTGTTTTCAGAAAAGAACACTGATATTTTTAGCAAAAGAATTGCAGTTATATTGATAATGAATTTATTATATGTTAAAATGTAGAAAAAGTTTATGAATGATATTCTGGAAGTCCCAAATTATACTTTACATAAAACATTTTAAAATGGATTTATGGTATTTATTGGTGTAATGTTTAAAAACAGATATAAATTTAAACGTCCTATTTTTTTGTAAAACTAACTCTATAATTTTAATATTTGTTGTGGAATTAGCAGTATTTCATCTGTATTCAGGATGTTTAATATTAAATAAGCTATTTAAAACTACTTTCTAGATTAATTCTATTAGACGTAATGTAATTCACTTTTATATTTACGGTATATGTACTGGTACAGGGTTATTAAATATACATAAATTACTTTTAACTGCCACAGTGCTTATTAACTGCGGCTGGGGTGCAAAAAATATGTTCGCAATGTCTTTTGAATTCTTCTGGAGAGGGGTTAGGGTAAGCCCGGGGATCTTCTGTTAGGTTTCTTCTTTTTAATTAAGAGGTTTTATTTTATTTGTTTGTGTTGTCTGTCTTAGATAGTAATGTTGGCCGCCTATAGTGTGCTACCGTAATAATTTTTTCAACAAATTCTGTTATGTTTCATGAGATAATGTTTATCAAGCAAATGCCCCTCCGTTATTTGAGTTGTGAAAAATAACTAATAATTAGAAGGAAAATTAGGTTATTGGTACATGTTATTCTACAATGTATATATTTATTACTGTATCATAGTTCTTTTAGTACAATAAGAGCATTCAACGATTTTACAAATCAAAATATTTTACATTTTATACTCATTGAGAAGCTGTGTTGCCAGATATGTCGAATACTGTGTTACCAAAGCGGCCTAAACTCTCAGAAACTGAATAAGAACCAACGCCCGCACCGACGGATTTCATACAAATCAACCCTTAGAATAATAAACCCCGTCCAAATCATAATTTGATAGTTAGAAGCGTTAGAGATATAGTGTTGTCAGGCATGTTAAGTTGTTACGAAAGTGGCGTAAACTATCTCAAACTAAACAATTACTAATTTCCGATAGGACGGACAACAAGCAAATCATTCTCTTAAGATAACCAACTACGTTCAAATCATAATTTAGCAGACAAAAGTTCTAGAGATACAGGCATGTCAAGTCCTTTATTTTTAAAGTGTCTTAAACTGCCTCAAACTGCTTTCTAACATTTACCAACATCCGGACGGACGGACAATATGCAAATCATTTACTTAAAATAACAGACCACGTTCAAATCCTAATGTGACAGATAGAAATCTTACAGAAATCAGAATCAGTAATTAATGTGATTAAAATTATAAAAATATCTGCTTTATGAATGTTTGAATTTTAGGTAACAGTTCAATTACTAAGATACTGAATTAAAAAAAAAATTAAGGATAGAGTCCATAATTAAGCGTTTTAATAAATTTTGGATTTAAACTTATCAATTTTTATGTTCAAAGAAATGTTTATGTTGAAGTAAAATCGTATAATATTAATGGGAATTTTATTCTTTTAATTTTGCTATTTAAAATGCTATTTGCTGAATAATTTTTTTTTTATATTTCCACAAGATACAATAATCAGAATCAGTAATCAATGTGATTAAATGAATAAAGATATATGCTTTATTAATGTTTGAATTTTAGGTAACTGTTCAATTATTAAAGTACTGAATCAAAAATTTATAGTCCATTATTAAAGGTTTTAACAAATTTTGATTTAAACTTACTAAATTTTATGTTCAAATTAAATGAAATATAAATAAATTAATGAAATTAGATTTTTTTACATAAATCGTATAACATTTATGAAAATTTTATACTTTTTTTGCTATTTAAATTGCTATTTGCTGAATATATTTTTATATATTTCCACAAGATACAGCAATCGAAATCAGTAATCGATGTTATTAAATGAATAAAGATATGTCCTTTATTAATGTTTGAATTTTAGGGGACTGTTCAATTATTAAGGTACTGAATTAAAAATTTATAGGGATAGAGTCCATTATTAAGGGTTTTAACAAATTTTGATTTAAACTTACCAAATTTTATATTCAAATTAAATGAAGTATAAATAAATTAACGAAATTAGTTTTTTTTTACCTAAAATCATATAATATTTATGAAAATCTTATACTTTTTTTACTATTTAAATTGCTATTTGCTGAATAATTTTTTATATATATTCCCACAAGATACAGTAATCAGTATCAGTAATCAATGTAATTAAATGAATAAAAATATGTCCTTTATTAATGTTTGAATTTTAAGAGACTGCTCAATTATTAAGGTACTGAATTAAAAATTATAGGGATAGAGAAATAAATTAATAAAATAAATTTTTTTTCTTCTAAAATTGTGTAATATTTATGAAAAATGTATACTTTTAATTTTACTATTTAAAAATCCTATTCGCTAAATACAATTTTTATATATTTCCACAAGATATTTATCAAATACTCTGGGTATACACTGAAGTGAAAGCTTATTCTGTTGAAAATTTCGAATCCAATTAGATAATTAGAATTTAATTTAAACTAAATACGGAGCTTTTCATGAAAATTAAATGTTTTCATGAAGGTATATCTTACAAATCCATTATTCAATGGCAAATTAATATAACAAAATTCTGCAAAGATATTATCAAAACTTTAATTAATATAAATTCCTTAAAATTCCGTTAAGTTTCCTTTTTTACAATAATATATAATTACTATATAAGAATGGAGCCTTTACTCCGAATCTATAAAGAGAAAAGCTAATCTTGGAATCTTTTCTTTCGAAATAAGTTTTAAAACAAGACTTGTTTCTCCTTGTACTACGTTAGCTTATGTAAATAGAAATGTCTGTCCAGAAACTAAAACAAAGTTTTGTATCATTCAATGGTTTAATTAAAGATGAGATGTTGACATGTAGGATATGCTCTTACATATGATACATGAGATTTCCAGTAGTAAAATATTCACGGAAATCCGCTTATAACACACTATTTTCTATGAAAAAGAACAGTATAGAAGGATTACAGTAACTATTTGGTTAGAAAAAAAGGGCATGCGTGTTCATACATATATCAAGCATCATTATTTTTTAAGTTTGTATCTTTTTCTATTTTCCAATGATTAGTAGTTGAATCGATATGTAGGTACAAATCATTTATCAAACACTTATATTATGGACAGTTAAGATAAAAATAAAAAGGTTTTAAATATAAATTAAAATAAAAGTGATTAAAAGTGCACACAGAACTTTGTAATTCTAGGTACCGGGTCTGCTAAACACTTTTTGAAAGGAACCACTTGGAAAAATGGAAAGAAATTCAAATTGAGGGATTTACTTGTGGTAAAAAAATGAAATATTTTCACTTTTAGATTGAGGCACTTTTTTAACACAATGTAGAATTAAAAAAATAGTTTAGAAATCAATAACGATAAATTCTTTATATATATCTATATATATATATTATATATGTATTTGTGTATATATATATATATATATATATATATATATATGTAATCGTCCAGAGACCAACTAGCCCCGAACTTACATGAAAACTGCTTTTGAAATTGCCCCAATTATTTTCCTCAGCCCGGGCATGCTGGGCTGCCAAGAGTCCTCTAATCGTCTGTTGGAAAGAAACGCATAATTCGTCGTGGCCGAACGTAATCTTTATTCATCCGATCAAAATTGCACAAAATCCAGAGACGTCTGAACCGGACGGTGTCAGAACGCTCTCTCACTAAGTAATGCCAAACTTCTGCGAGAGACGACTAAAACACGTGTGTGGGAAAATGCTCAGGCAAGTGTTTTAATTGCTTATAGAGAGTAACCTTTGATTAGAACCATCTGCCAAAGTGTGGCGTTCCAGATGACTATTATAGCTGATCATTAAAGATTTTTGGATATAGACATGAATGGATGTAGCTGTAGATGATATAGATGGATATATATAACTATAGATATGAATAGATAAGTGTAGCTATAAATATAGATAGATAGACGTAGCAGAAGACATTAATGGACAGGTCTAACTATTGATATATGTAACTGTAGAGATATTTAGCTGTAGATAGAGATAAGTGTAGATAGATATAGATGGATAGATATAGCTGTAGATATTAATGAATAAACCTTGCTGTAGATGTAGGTAAATATTCATAGCTGTAGATACGTATAGAGAGACAGATATGTCTGTAGATAGATTTAGATGGAGTGAAAAAGATAGAGAATTGAATATTTATTGTGTTTGAGAAAAATTACTTTCCAGATAATTTCCTAGAAGTGGTCTTGTTTAGATTGTTCCTGTTTCGGTGATCCTTTCTATGTACTAATTGAGACTAAAAGATCTGCTTATAGCTGATTACTAATGAATGCAAAAGTTCATGTTGGAGTGGGATTAGAACGAATGAGCCTGGAACACGAAAGCAGTACTTAATTGTTTATTAATCAAATGAAAATAAGCATTTAGAAGACTATAACAGGGGAATAAATAAGCTAATTTTAATACCTAAATATGATACAAAAAAATAGATATTTAAGTAATTAGTGAAACATACGTTTCTCATTTTCCTCCAAAATAATTAATTTTTTCCTCTCCATTTTTATTTTTTTTTATCTTTTCTTAAGGATGGATTTTTTTGTAAAAAGTGGTTAAACATTTTTTTAAATATTTTTAAGTTAAAAGCTTTTGTTAACAAAAGATATAAGTTAAAATATTAATTACTTCAAAAATGTTTCTATATTATTAAATAAAACTAAGTTACCGAACTAAAATAAGGAAAAATCAAACATACCTGGTGAATGCGTGAAAGAAACTTATATAAACGTGCATTTTACTGTATGTTTTTGCTCGACATATGAATGTTAGTTTCACAGCATATTATAGACTAAAAATTACTTATATCAAGATAATAATTAATTTTCATTCATTCAATTTATTTTCAAAATTTGATTACCTAAAATATTTTTGACTAAATGTATGGAATTTTCCTGGTTTACGACTTAGATGCTTTTAGAAACATACATTTTACTTCATGTTTTGACTTGATATTTAAGTTACATTTCGATATTATACCTTATAATATGCGAACCCCTTGTAAAATTAATTTTGTTTTGATATTTATTTTCAAATTATGATTGTTAAAAGTTACTTTCACGACACATTATAGAATACTTACTTATTAGACAGAAGATGAACATGCATTTATGAGAAATATTTATTTATGTAATTTTTTCGAATACCTTGTAAAGATTAATTTTGTTTTCATTTTTATTTTCAAAATATGATCATTAGAAGTTATGTTGATGACAAATATTATAGAATACTTACTTCTATTACACAGAAGATGAAAATGCATTTATGAGAAATATTTATGTAATTGTTTCGAATACCTTGTAAAGATTAATTTTGTTTTCATATTTATTTTCAAATATGATCGTTTTAAAAGTTATTTTGAGGACACATATTATAGAGTGCTTACTACTTTTATACAGAAGATGAACATAAATTTATGAGAAATATTTATTTAAGTAATTTTTTTTCTACAATATCGAAATTAAATGAATAGATATATAGTCCGAAGGATTTTATCCGAAAACGCTAATGGGGAGGGATATTATTCTTCCAAGTTTTACTTAACAAAGGACAAAACAAAAAAAGAAATAAATTTTAAATATAAAGATAATAAATAGAAATATATTTTTTTTATTTTTCTAGCAATAGAAATACATTTTTATTTTCCAAAAATTCTTTGTTCTGTGACTAATGCCCTTTTGATAAATTCACATTCAAATACAGACAAAGGTAGTCACCTACTGGTAAACTCAAAAAAAGGTAAAGAAAAAGTAAAAGTGATTGGTTGTCAAACACATTGAATTTGAAATACCGCATATGGAGATGGATATCAGATCTTTGCAAGCAAAAACGTCTATTTACGGCTTTACCATTTTCGCATGGTTTCAAAAGAGATTTGCATCACACTGACATCGAGAATGACTTCCTTATTTAAGGCTGTTTTAGAAAAAAAAACCTTAAAATGTTTGCAAAAAATAATAACACAGGTGGAAAAAAAAGATATTGACTTCTAGAATATTTTATATTATAAAAAAACATTAGAAGAAATATAAAACGAAAAATTTAAAAGTATAATATCAGTCATATTTTGACCTTAGTCATGACTTCAGTTACAAAAAATAATCTAGACTAGTTCTATGTATTACAAATAATATGTTTATAGCATACATAAACTGCAACGTCACATAAAAAATATTTTGAAGTCATACTTATATCGATATCCGTTTATACGCAACTTTCATTAACTATGGCAATATTGAGACTCATATAAATCGCTCGAAAACTTTTGAAATAACAATGCAATGTACTACACGACAACAGAAAGTACTCGAGTTATCGTGTTCTTATACCATCCATACTGACATAAATTCCAAAATTTTATATTTGGGTTTGATATAATGTCCAAAACGTAAAAATCTCAAATCAAAAGCTAAAGGGCTATATTTTGAACGTTTATAATTCTTTTCGTATACTAGGAATACTAGAAGTAAAAAAAAATTAGTCTGAGAAATTTTGTTTTTAGACCCATAATAATAAATGTGTGTGAACACATTCTAAAATTTTTTACAATAACGTACCTTTGTTTGAACTATTTCCAATGTATTGTATTCGTCCAGCTATAACTGATTATATGCTTTACTTAAATACTCCTTTAATGAGTTAATAGTTAAACCCCAATTTGATTTAAAGATCAATGTCACTTATTATACAATGTTATAATATCAAACTAGCAGATACTTACATTGATTTAAAACTACCAACACTAACTTATACATATTAAAATCTATCTACAGTGATGTAATTATAATATTTACATTAAAATTAAAGAGACTCACAAGAGGTGTATTAAGAGCGGCAAAAATATCCACACTGGTTTCTATTCTTTAGATATTGCATTATAGTACAGTTGTTTATGGTTTCTAACCCCGCTGCAATACATGCTTCTTTAAACCCGTTAGGGAATTAGCTTTAATCCGAAAATTAATTTGGCCACAATCACACAGTTTTATGCTTGTTAATCATGATTTAATGTATTAACCACATTCATAACAGTTGTAGCTTGAATAAAGTAACATTTTAAAACTTCACGTGATTTTGCTAAAAAATAAAATTAATGCTTTGCTCGTAAACACAAACATTGACTGAAACTTCTACACTGCATGTTTGTAAACTACATAACTAAAAGTTACTAACTCCGTTTCCAAAATTTTTAGGTAATAAGAAAGCTTTAGTTGATTTATTTAATTGTTATAAAATTACAACTGAACATTTTTATTCGTGAAATATTTCCTTCATTGGATGGGATACTTCTATTCGCAACTTCGTTGGTAAAGTGATAAAGACAAACCTGGTAATCTTAAATAACTTTAAATTTTTTATACTTGAACATTTTTATTTATGAACTTTTCATTTCTGAAACCTCTCGGCCTTCTATGAAATAATATTTAAAAAATCATATATTATCAAAATCTTAATAAATCCTGTTAGTTTCATATGAGTATTATATCCTTAATTAAATAAACTTATCCACAATGCTATTTAGTGAAATTTAGTAGATATTTTTATCAGTGATATTCTTGCTATGCAGGGATGTTCGTAGCCGTTTTGAATCAGAAGCTTTATGCAGTAAGTTCACTGTCTCATTAGGCCTAGTGTAACAAAATTTATAGACTGAAGCGCTGTAAAGGAACATGGCTTGACTTAAGAACAGGGTGCCCCCGCCAACTTCGCGATAAAGCTATGAGCATGGTAGTCTACTATTTTCTCATGAACTCGCCTTGTCTAAAAAATCTGTATCTATATTTTAATTTATATCATATTTGTATCCAGCTCACCTTGTATAATCCATTTCTTATACATTAAATGTGCGTAATGCTTAAAAATATTAGATATAATGAACCATTAAAGGTTCCCTATGGATAATTTTTAGCCATTTTAATTTGGAGCTGTTGGCTTTGTAAAGTGTTAAAGGATTAATTATCCATAAATGCAAATGCCCGCTTTCTCATTGGTTTTTGGTAATTCAGAAAATGTGAATAATCCTATTACAGTGGCGCTATCTACATCAATTAAAGTCGCCCAAATAACAAGGGATACAATGTGGTTAGGATGAACTACCTTTGTGTTTTAGCAAAAATCGCCAATAATGTCAAATTTCCCAAAGGTCACCTAATTATTCAGTAGAGCCAGCAACCTTTATTGGCCAATAAAGGCAAACCCGTAGGTTCTTTCGTAAAAATTGTAGATTAAATACTAATTTTATATTCCATTATTATTATTTATATTGATTAAAAGACATTCATCAGACAGTTTTTCCTTTCTCAATTTTTTGCTATTATGATTTATAGTATTATTATTTGCTCAATTTGAGGTGAAATTATTTGCACAGTTTAGAGTACTAGGATATATGGGATTTTCACAGATTATTTCATAATACTCTACGAAATCGTGTTTACAAACTAAACGTTTCAAATAAATTGGCGTCATTTTAGTAATTATTTCCAAAGGTCGCCAAAGTGAAGATAACTGGCTTCCTAAACTTCATAAAAAGCATTCCACCTTGCCTATACTTATCATCTTTACTATGAATAGAATAACCTTGATAGTTCAGCACAAAAGTGTAATTCACATTGATACGGAAACTTTGTCATCTTTCAGGGATAAGTCAAATAACACCATATTTTAGAAAGTTTTTTTTAATATATATTGGTTATAGTTGTAATAAATTTTGATGAAATATAATAGTAGTATATAAAAATATTTTTTTTAAATTAAATATAAAATACTAATATAAAATAAAGTAAAAAAAGTAAAAATTAAGTAAATTAAGTAAAAATTAATAAAATAAAAACATAGTAATACTAAAATAAAGTAAAAATTAATATAAAATAAAGCATACAAATTTAATCTAAAACTCATAATATCTAAATCATAGTCAAATCTGTTATAGCAAACCCGGAATATAACGTAATCCAAAATTATAATGGACAACTATTTTGGTCCTATTGTATTCATATTGTTTGTAATGCTAATTTCTCCGAAAATACAAAATCTAAAGCAAATACTTCAGCAAAAATACAAAATCTTATGAATCAGATGTATGAAACTTTTATACAATCTTCGACTGAAATTATAAAAATATTTTAAATAGATTATCATTTTTAATTTTTCGTATATGTAGTAAGGGGAAAATAATGTAATCGTCCAAAAGGTTGACGTTAAGATTTAAACAGATCTTCTCACTTCAGACATTCCTGCCACTAAAAATATCAGTTTCAGAACTATGTGTGTGCATGTACACAGAATAAATGGAATATGTGTTGACTTAGAGAAAATAAATTTTGAATACGTACATTATAGCAAAATTGTAGTTTTCTATCAATTTTTGAGTTGCTTCCAGAACTACTTTTGATACTTTACTGGAAATAAGTCTGATAATAGTAAGAATAGATACATGAATATCGAAAGTAGTTACTTCTCTTTTCTATAAGATTTGAGAAAATCGAGAGTAAAGTATTCTTGATATGTTTAATTACATCCATTTTGAATACACTTAGCAACTAATGAGTGGTATTCTATGATTTTTGGCACTTTGCTTAGCCCTTAATTTGACAAGATGTTTTTTCAAATATTTTTTTAATTTCTGTTATTTTCCCATGCTTGTATAGACATTAGGATCTCTGTAAAATAAACAAAAAAATATCATTTTCCATTTTTGAGATAATTAATGTCCGCTGTGGCGAACACTGACAATTATGTTTTATAGTAGTTATAAATATACATGTCCAGTGTAGCGGCCAAACTTAAGGCGAAATTAAGGGTAAACATTAATACAGACCATATATGCAGAAAAACCGAATGTAGTGAATATAACCTTTGGTCACTTGAAACTATAACGGTGATCTATTGTATTATCAATCCTCAAAAACTGGAATTAAAACGAATTTACATTATAGCAAAATTGTAGTTTTCTATCAACTTTTTTTAATTACTTCCGGAATTACTTTTGATACTTTACCGGAAATAACAGTCTGATAAGTGTACAAATAGAAACATGAATGTTGAAAGTATTTATTTTTCTTTTCTACGAGTATTTGAGAAAATCGAAGGTAGGGCATTCCCGATTTATTTAATTACAGCCATTTTGAATACACTAGCGACTAATAAGTGACACTCTATGATATTTGACATTTGCTTAGCATAAATACAGACCATTTCGTTAAGACATTTTTTACTAAATTAACATTGAAGACAATACGATGTCCATCAAAAATCAATATAGCAATAAAGAATGTTAAAAGCATCAATTAAGATCTCATAGTTAAAAGTTATAATTAATTTGTTATATTAATTACAGTTCAGAATTAATGGATATAACCATACCGAGCAGTCCAGAAAAGTTGTCGGAAAACGCCATTTCTGATAAAAATGATGTGTTTGATAAGGAACTGAATAACCCAGAAGATCTGTTTCTGAATATCAAGAAAGGCAATGAAACAATTGTTTTAAGATCGGAATCGAAAGAGGAGTGTATACTAGAAGAAACAAAGGAAATTGCATGTATGGCCTCCCGGACTTTCTTCGATTCTGTGAAAGAAAATACAGGACTTGGCTGTGTTGTCATTGACGTCACAGATCAATCACACTTACATATAGAGAACTGGTTGAATGATGACCAGTGCTCTGGGTCGGATGATTTGAAATCTGACTCATACGAAGAAGTTGATCAAGATGTTGAACAAAGCAAAGTAGAAATCAAAGAGATGGAAACTGAATCAGGTGGTTTCGTCGAGTCGAATGCCGATATTAGTCACATTGTAAATGACGTATTAGAAGAAATCCTGATTGGAGTAGAAAATCTACTGATAAGCGTCGAACAAGCAGACGAATTACCTAATTCAGAAGACGCGAGACAGTTTTTGAATCATAGCTTGAATGAAGTGCAAACTACATCCCAGCCTTTTTTCGATGCATTAGAAGAACCTGAAGATATAGATTCTGAAGACTCTGTTGTTGAGAACTCGCCTGTGAATGTAAGATAAAACATTTCTATTCATTATTTCTATAAATATGTATCGTGTTAAAATAATTGAAGTCTTGTAATGTTCTTTCAAATATACAATACCACTGTATGTAAAATCACTAAAATTATAAACGCATCTAACACCCATAAATAAATATAAGAAACTTATAGTATAATGATATGTAAATAAAACAAGGCATATTAACCTTTAAAAAAATACTAATCTTAACGCTAGTAAATATTTTATCTACATTTATATAGATTTGTTATATTTAGCTTTATATAAATTTCATGTGGTATTATTCCAATATTTTATATATTTCCCTACTGTTCTCTACTGTAATGACTTTTACGAAAAAAAATAAAGAGTTGTAATCTCTAAATTTAAATTAAAGATGGTGGTATTTTTGTAAAAAGTAAAGATAATTAACTGGTATTTTGGATAGTCTTAATAGTATATTCATGTTTTTAACATTAGTTATTAAACTTTAATATTTGATTTTTGCTACCAACAAAATAATTTTTTAGATTGAGTAATACATTTTCCAAACCGACTTATTTATGGTAAATTCCTTCGTGTGGTTTAAAATGAAGCATCTTTCAAAGCTACGAAGGATATTGATCTTCTCCTTGGCTTTGAGTATATGTTCTGAAGGTAGAAAGTCTGTTTTAAGTTATGATCTCTGGGTTAAAATTTCCGAGATATTGATTATTGATATCAAATTTAATCATAAAATAAGGTGCCATGAGTTTATTATGTTATAAAAGTTTTTACTATAAAAAATATAAATAAAAAGTGGTACATATGGACAAAGTAGTTTACTTAGTTTAAAGTAATATATAAGTTTTTTAAGTTTTTACACACTTGATAAATGTATTAACGTGAACGAAACATGGAATTTACAATTCAAAATGTTTTTAAACATTTTTATAACATTTTTTCGACATTCATATAATATGAATGAAATTTGCTGTAGAGGAGACTTAAGATAATTTTATATATTAGTTTTTTAGTTTAAAAATAATTAGTCTTACTATTAAAGTTAATGAGTGTATTTGCCTACAAATCCATCAAACTAATGTGAAGTAACTTACAAAT
>CM063511.1:137212531-137227531 GCA_032207245.1 Pardosa pseudoannulata
TTTTCAATATCATACTATATTTGTTAATATTTAAGTACATTTTATAGATAATATATCATAAGGAAGAATATTAAATTAACTTAAAAAATCTTGATGTTATTGTATAGTTAAGAAACATTAAATTATCTGTAATTTAATGAATTTCAAGTAACAATTTCTTTCAGTATATGCAAAAACATTTATGGTATCAAGAACGATTTGTCGGAATCGTTAATTTTACCGTTTATCAATTTAATAATTATATCAACAGAAACAAAGAATAAGATTATTTGATAATAAAAAGATCATATCTGTCTATATATTATTGACATTATTTCTTTGAACCTATTTTTTGGTTATAGAGTAAAAGAGCAAAAATTTTCTTTAAATTGAAAAATAGACAAACAACATTTTAAGACAAATCTGATGAACTCGGTTCACTCACGAGTTTTTTTAAAGTTTAATTATAAAATCTTTTGACTATAGCTGAAATATATAGTGTGGTGAAATTATTATAAAATGACAAATTCGTAAGAATAATATTTATATAATTCCATATGAAACTCTCATTAAAAGTGGTTTGATATATAGATTTTTAAAATTCAGAAATATAGAAATACATATTAGAGGGAGAGAAGGATAATATCGAAGTAAAAAATATCATAAAATAAAAATAATTTAAAATATTTTACAAAAAAAAAGTGCCATACTTATAACTTGAAGCCTGAGAGAGGTATGAGTAACCAATGGCACACGCTATAACTTTTGAAACATGTATATAAGAAACTAAATTTTTATATCACATTGAAAAAATTACCTCTTCTATTTTGTAAATCTAAAACTTTAGATAAATATGTCATTTTAAAACTTAGAAACTAAAAGAAAGGTTACGGATTGAAACTAAAATTTTCTTCTTATTCCTGATCTAGAATAAAATTTTGCTCAACATATTAATATGGAAAATCACAGAATAAAAGACATAATGGGCTTCTATTTAACAAAAAAAAGGTTTATAATTTTATAAATTTTTAATTTATAAATTTTTAGATGTAAATTCCAAATTTTATCTCTTCAGGTATGTGCATGTATTTTATATCAGGTACGTATATGTTTTTTTTAAATGTATTACTTCCGATAACACATTTCAAATGTTTTTAGGAAGTTAGAGATTTATTAACGATTTAGGAAGTTAAAACCTTTGTAATCACATGAGAAACATTCATTATAATTAGGGAAGAGTGTTTTATTTACATTGGATCAAAAATATGTTATTATAATCAAGACTTATCAAGTTCAAAAGTTACTTTCTCCACTTACATTTAGGCTTGAATATATTAAAATTATACAAGTACAAGATAAGTATACATTTATCTTGAAACTGGCACCAAAATAAACTTATTTCCCTGTCTTCTCCAACCTTTCAATGTTATTTTATAGAGAATCGATGACGGCAATGAACTAATCACTCACCGCCCACACTCGTCTGACGTACTCCAGTCCTCTGACCCTGAGCTCCAGGACAGAGTCGACTCATTGTCTGACAGCGAAGAAGACGTATTTCTGGATGTTGAAAACGGTGGCGAATATGAATTGGTGGAGGACATAGATTTCATGCAAAGGATGATGTTTTTCTTCAGGGAGGCGGACGCGGCAATAAGAAGCAGACACGGCAGCGGGGATCACACTTGGACAGAACCCGAAGAGGAAGAGGCAGAATAATTTTTGAGTTGATTTTTTTTTGTCATTCATTGAAGTAGATTGTAATTATTAATTATTAAATCACGGCCAATTTTCATATTTGAATGTTTTAACAGGTATCCTTTTAAGCTTTTAAATAGAACCCATGAATTATGAAGCAGGATGCATTTTGATTTGCTTTTTTTTTATCTCTTCATTGAAGTAAACTGTAATTAATAGCTATTATATCGCAATAAATTTTCATATTTCAATGTTTGCAATCACGTATCATTTTAAACAACTGTATAGAACCTAATCAGAAAGAAGGAGAATCGTATTTGCTTTCTCTAAAATAGATATTAGTAAATGATTAATAAATCTGTATTATTTTTTTATATTTAAATTTTTGTAAATATGGATCCTTTTAAATAGCATTTGATCAATTATTAAAAATATGATCAATTATTAAAATATTACTTTTCAGAGATGATCAGGTTTACATACACAATTTTATTGCTTATTACATTTCACAGTGTATAACATATCGGTTTCACAGTGTTCAACTTTTTCAAAAGGAAATTAGTTTTTATAGTTGTGTAAGAATCGATTTAAATATTAGTTTCCCACTGTAGAAATTAAATCTGGATCTCACTTTATTTTTATTGTAAAGTTCAGTGCAAATTATATTGTTCGACTTAACTATGTCCATTATTAAAACATTTGTTGAGGAATACAAATTTTTCAAAGTATTCTTTGAAAAATAGCTAAAAAAATATAAATCCATTACCTGATAACTATTCTTGAATTACAATTTTCACGTGATTTTTGTGGTATCCAATTTGAAAAGCTCTTTCCTGAGACCATAAACATGGGTTCAAGTGTTAAAAGATCTGGTGTATAAGGAAGATGATCCCACTCTTCTCACCTGTAGCTTTTCAGAAGTGAGCTCCTTAACGTTTCTTTTTCTGCATTCAGTTATTTCACAATAACTTGCCTGGAAATACCAATTTTACGATAGAATTCATGCGACAGCAGGTAAAATTCATTGCAATCAGCCCTCTCATTGAGAAACAATTCATTGTATTTATTGTTGCGTAATTGACGTTAGTTGTCTATAGTGCCAAGAGATGGCGCCAGATGTTCCGAGAAGAAAGAGGAACGGACTGTTCTAAGGAATGTTCTTTTTTTTATTTTTAGTTGGTTTTCAGTTATGTAAGTTGTTGTGCGTTCTGTTTTTTGTGTGGTCAATGTGTGTGCTTTGTCTAACGGGGAAAAGTGCTAAGTCCCCGGTAAATATGTGTTTTAAGTGTGGAATAAAATATAAAAAGCCCTAGTTTTGAGTTATATTTAAGTTTAGGTGTAGATTAAAGGTCCCATGGCTGTCACTTCACAGTGGATCTTCTATGCGAGCATTACTACCCAGGTAAGCAAGCCTACACTGTTTATTTTTCTGGTACTCATCCGTTTGATATGAGCGAAATGAGAAGCTTATATGAGATGTTTTGTGTTAAGGTAGATTTTTTAGAACTGAACCTGCATGTAATGTCGGGTAGACATTCCTAGGTTATTTCCTTAATGTTGGAACTTTGTTTTTCTGTTGGAGATATTTATTGTTAAAGAGCCTTTGTTCCAACATTAAGTGGCGTCCGCGACAGGATAGTTTAGTATTATTTTGTAGTTCTTTATTAGTTTAGGTTTTTAGTATTCTTGTGTATTCTTTATTAGTTTAGTCTGAAATCGAAACTGTCTTGTGCTTTTTTAAGTTAATGTTTATGAAGTTTATAAAAGTGTATTTTTGAAATTATGGAATCGTTAAAGCCTTTAAAACTTAAAAGAACTGGTTTGCGGAGTTCTTTTACGAAAACGGCTAATGTTTTGAAAGCGGAACTAGGCAAAAAAGATTTTTCAGCAGATTTGCTGCGGGATAAGCAAATTAAATTAGAGAAAGTTAATTTAGAATTGCAAAATGTAGATGAACAGATTCTCAATTTACTATCTGAAGAAGAGAACACCACTGAAGCTGATATAAATGCAGAAATCGAAAGTCGGGAAGTTTATTCAGATGAATTTATTACACTGAGCCGTCAGATTAATGAAAAATTACAAGTATTAGATGGAATAAACATAGATTCTAAGTCATGCGATGGCTCTAGTAGTTGTAATAAAGTTAAACAATATAAACTTCCGAAAATAGAACTGAAGAAATTTGATGGACAATTAATTAATTGGCTTCCGTTTTGGTCACAATTCGAAAAGATACATAATGACACTGATTTGTATGAAAGTGATAAATTTTCTTATTTAATTCAATGTATGAAAATAGGATCGCGTGCTAGGGAATTTATTGATAGTTATCCAGTGACGTCAGAAAATTATGAAAGTGCAGTTTCTGCGTTGACTGAACGTTTTGGGAATTCTGAACTTTTAATCGAAGTGTATGTTAGGGAGCTAATTAAATTAATTATTTCCAATGTGAAAGCAGATAACAGAAATAAGTTACCACTTGAAAAACTGTATGACAAAATCGAAGCTCATTTAAGAGCCTTAGAATCTTTGGGCTTAAAATCGAATGAAAATACGGCATGGCTGTATCCAATGGTGGAATCGTGTCTAGCTGAAGATGTTTTAAGGGCTTGGCAGAGGAGTTCTCATTTTAATCAGCCAGAAGGAAGTGATCTTTCCCGCCTCACTAATTTAATGAAATTTTTGAAGTCTGAGGTAGAAGGCGAGGAAAGATTAAAATTAGCTCGTAGTGGATTCGATGATAGTAATCGTAATGAGGATTGTCATGATAAATCAAGGGGTGAAGTTAAAGGTAAATTTAGATTTAACAAACAAAAGAATGTCCCTACGGCCGCGGGTTTCCTTACAACTAAAGATCATGCTTGTATTTTTTGTAATAAAATGCATGAAAGTAAAAATTGTTATGAAGCACGTTCCTTATCACTTGATGAGAGAATTTCGAAAATTAAAGAGAAAAGATGTTGTCTTAAGTGTTTAGAGCCTAACCACGTTTCAAGATATTGTAAACAGTTTATTAGGTGTTTTTCCTGCGGTAAAGCACATGTAATTCTTTTGTGTCCAGATATAAGAAGCAAAAATGAGGTCCCAATCGATAAAACAGTGGTAGATACTATACATACAGGTACTGCTGGGCAAACTTGTACATCAGAAGTAGCTCTTATGACTTTGTGGGTTAGAGTTTCCAGTGCCAAAATGCAAAAAGATATTAGAGTGCTGTTAGACTGCGGATCCCAGAAATCTTATATTTTAGAATCCTTAGCTTTAGAAATGGGGTTGCCAGTTATTTCTGAAGAAAATGTTGCTCTTGCTTTATTCGGAGGTTCGAGAACCGACCCCAAGTTACATAATAAATATCGGCTAAGATTATGTTCAACTGGTCCGCGAAATTATTCCGAGCTGGAATTTGAGTTTTTGGATCAAAATGTAATATGTGGGGATATACCGCGGGTTGCTAAGGGTCCGATATTGAAAGAGTTAAAACGAAATAAAATTTGGTTATCTGATATGGGTACCGGGAGTTCCAAGATTGAAATGCTCATAGGCAGTGATATTTATGGTAGAATTCTTACAGGAAAAGTCAAGCATTTAAAAGGGGGTTTAACAGCAGTGCATACAAAATTAGGTTGGGCCGTTTGTGGCGGATATGAGGACTTTGATAAAAGTAGTGATCAAAACGTGTCAACATTATGTGCTAGTGTAGCGAGTAAAGACTTTAAAATTTCAGATCTTTGGAATTTAGAGGCCATTGGGATATTAGATCCTCAGCAGAATTTATCGAAAGCGGCCGAGGAACAACTTGCACATGAAGAATTTTTAAATTCCCTAACAAGAAAAGAAAATGGTCGTTATTGTGTAGGATTACCCTGGTTAGGAGTTAATAGAGAATTACCCTCCAATCGGCAAGTAGCCGAGAAAAGATTGTTCGGTGTCACCCGAAAACTAAAATCTCTGCGGAAATATGAGGAATATCATAAAGTATTTAAAGAATGGGAGGTGGAAGGTATCATTGAAGAGTTGCCAGATAATGAACTGAATTTTAAGGGGCATTATTTACCGCATCGCCCAGTGTTTAAACCCGACAGTGCCACAACCAAGATTCGGCCTGTTTTTGACGCATCATGTAAAGTTGGTAGATCGCCCTCCCTTAATGACTGTTTGGTCAAAGGACCGAATATGATAGAGGAAATTCCTTCGATATTATTGAGATTTAGGGAAAAATGCATTGGAGTTACTTCTGACATTAGGCGTGCATTTTTACAGATAGAATTAAGAAAAGAAGATAGAGATTTTCTAAGATTCTTATGGTGGGAGAAAGAGAATGTTGTAAAGGTCCTCCGCCATACTAGAGTAGTTTTCGGAGTAACGTCGAGTCCTTTCTTATTAGGAGCAGTCATTTCATTCCATCTGTCACAAGTACCAAAAGAACAGAGTCATATTGCCCATAAATTAGATAGATCTTTCTACATAGATAATTGTGTAACGTCTGTAGATAATGAAGAGGAACTTGTCGAATTTATGAATCTTTCTAGTAAACTTTTAGCTGAAGCTGCAATGGATTTACGCATGTGGACCTATGGTCCAGTGAAAACTAATCTAGAATTAAATTCGAGTGTTTTAAGCCCAGAAACCAAATTAGATGATCCTATATCAGTTTTAGGGATTTTGTGGGATAGAAAAGAGGATAACCTGTATATTCAAGTTAAAACCGAATCGATTTCAAAAGATTTAACTAAAAGAGAGGTTTTATCCCTAACGCAAACAGTTTTTGATCCTTTGGGTTTTTTAACGCCTGTTTTATTGCCCGCAAAATTGCTATTACAGGAAATTTGGTCGATAAAAACTGAGTGGGATACTCCTTTACCAGAGGATATAATTTCTAAATTTTCAAAGTGGTATAGTAAATTATCAATTTTGAGTGAGTTAAGAATTAAGCGCCGCGTAGGGTTTGGAGATAAGGCTAGCTGGTCCTTGCATATATTTTGCGATGCTAGCCAACATGCCTATGCTACTGTAATCTTTCTGAGATGTGAAAACAACGGCGAAATATTAGTTAGTTTCGTTGCTGCCAAATCGAATGTCGCACCCTTAAATGGAATGACCATTCCAAGATTAGAATTAATGGGGTGTGTCTTGAGTGTACGTCTTTCTAAATATGTCACAGAGGTACTGTCATTGGAAGACATACCGAAATATTTTTGGACCGATTCCACCAAAGCTTTATATTGGATTCGAAACAATGATTCTTGGGGAACATTTGTGGGTAACCGCGTCAAAGAAATTTGCGATTTCACCAAAGCAGATCAGTGGTCACATGTTCCAGGATATGCTAATACAGCTGATTTGCCATCTCGTGGCTGTTCTCCTCTTCAGTTTTATGAATCAGGTTGGTGGAATGGGCCAGTTTGGTTAAAAGATTCTAGTGACCAATGGCCAAAGTTTGAAATTAAACCGAATGAGTCTCCAGTCTTCTCTGAGCGAAGAAATGAATTGCAGGAATCAAAGTTTATGCTTCTATCGCTCATTCAGATGGAGAGTTTCACAGAAAAAGGAAACTCTATTAAAGGTCTGATTCTCAAAAATAAAAGTAAAACCTGGGTAGTCTTGTTTAAATACGCAGTGTTCAGATGTGTGCATTTAGAACTGGTGACGTCGACTAGTACAAAAAACTTTATTCAAGCATTTCGCCGCTTTGCAACTAGGAGAGGTAGACTGTCGACTATATATACCGACGATGGTACTAATTTTGTTGGTACGTCAGCAGCTTTAAGAAAGATAAATTGTAACAAAGTAGTTTCCCAGGAAGTGTTAGATCCTATTGAGTGGAAATTCATTCCGCCCACTGCTGCATGGTGGGGCGGATGGTGGGAGCGCCTAATCCGTACCACCAAGGATTTGATGATAAAAGTACTAGGACAGGCCTCCATAAACGATGAAGAGCTGCTTACAATCATTTGTGATGTTGAGTCTTGTATCAACCATCGACCATTGACCTATATATATAATGAATCAGAAGATCTGTTGATAGTGACACCGTCTAGGTTCTTGCAGGACGTTAAAACTTCTAGTACCGCGGATTTAGACCTGCTAGATACGAACAAGCTTCTCCTACGACAGCGATACTGTCAAGAGTTACGAGAGCAACTTCAAGGTCGCTTCCGTAAAGAGTATCTAGAGCAGCTTGTCCAAAGACACAATAAAAATGATTGTAAGCTAAAAGTGGGAGATATTGTGCTTATCGGTTGCGAAAATACTAAAAGAATAAGTTGGTCAATAGCACGGATAGAAGAACTTTGTCCCAGTTGAGACGGCCGGGTGAGAGTCATCAAACTACGAACAAAGAATGGACAGTTGCTCCGACCTGTACGTAAACTCTATCCATTAGAAGTGTGTTCCTGCATCCAGAGTAACATGACTTGATGTTTTTGATTTTCTACCTGAAAATCAAAGGTGGGAGTGTTGCGTAATTGACGTTAGTTGTCTATAGTGCCAAGAGATGGCGCCAGATGTTCCGTGAAAAAGAGGAACGGTCTATGATCTAAGGAATGTTGTTTTTTGATTTTTAGTTAGTTCTCAGTTATGTAAGTTGTTGTGCGTTCTGTTTTCTGTGTGGTATATGTGTGTTCTTTGTCTAACGGGGAAAAGTGCTAAGTCCCCTGTAAAGATGTCGTGCTCTATGTGGAATAAAATATAAAAAGTCCTAGTTTTGAGTTATATATAAGTTTATAGGTGTAGATTAAAGGTCCCATGGCTGACAGTAGATCTCCTATTCCAGTATTACTACCCAGGTAAGCACGCCTACATTGTTTATTTTTCTGGTACTCATCCGTTTGATATGAGCGAAATGAGAAGCTTATATGAGATGTTTTGTGTTATGGTAGATTTTTTAGAATTGAACCTGCATGTAATGTCGGGTAGACATTCCTAGGTTATTTCCTTAATGTTGGAACTTTGTTTTTCTATTAGAGATATTTATTGTTAAAGCTCTTTGTTTCAACAATATATATAATATATATATAATATATAAATATAATATATATATATATATACATATACTCAGTATATCTTTAACGAAAGTATGCAAATTAATATATATATATATATACATATACTCAGTATATCTTTAACGAAAGTATGCAAATTAGAGAAACATATAATTTGTTTAAACTGTATATTTATAGAAAAATAAGATGCAAAGAAAAACAACCCATATTTTATATCTTTCATCTTATGAAGCAAAAATAAAAAGAAAGTAAACAAAAGCAAAATAACAGTTAGTAGATAATTAAAGAACAGTTAATGAGAAAACGTGAAAGGATAATAAGAGAAAAAATGAAACAGTAAATATATGCAAAATGTAATTTAATTATTTTCAAACATACAGATTCGATGTGTATTTATCAAAAGCTTAAAAAGAGAGATATTAAAATAGTAGGAACATATATATTTACTATCTGCAAATCCAAGTATATTTTTCACATTTTAAAGTTTAAAACAGTAATTATATATTTAATATATTTTAAATATTATAATTAACGCTACGTTCAAGCAATTTTATCACCAAAAATTTACTTTATAATAAAATGTTTCGTTAAACAAATTTAATAAATTAATAAATTATGAATTATTTATTAAATCACCTGCAATTGGCTCTCTCTCTTTTCATATATATATATATATATATATATATGTGTGTGTGTGTGTGTGTGTGGGTGTGTGTATGTGTGTGCCTCTAAATGAGTTGGAATTAGGACTATGTTAGACAAATTGATTTAAATTCTTTTTTTGATAGCTTTAAAATATAATGATATGAGATAGGATTTTTTTGATTTCTAGAATCTTGAATATCGGTAAAGAATGCCACTATTTGGAGAAACTTGAAATCTTCAAATTTAACAACAGGTAGTAGCCTCTAATTAAGATATTATAATGTATCAACGACTTTTTAACATATCAGATTGCTTTAAATTTTAGAAACATTATTAGTTCTCTATCAATAAAATAGAATATGTCAAAGCATTTTATGCTATATTTGTCTACTTTATATTCTAAAACCAAATGACAGTAAACTCAATGGTAAATCTAAGAAAAAAGGATTTTGCATAAGGTTTTGCCATTTTTAGTAGTTTTGAGTAGTTTTAACATTAGCATATCACCATGTATCAGTTGAGATAGATTCTAATATTGCGTTAGACTACTTCAAATTATGGAATCTATGATTAATTAAGATACATCGTACATCAATGAATAAAAATTCTTCAATTATAGAGTCGTTTCAAAGAAATTTTAAAGAAATTTCAAATTGAGATACCGTCCCATATTAAAGCATACTATATTTGACTTCTTCAAATTCAAGAATCGGTGATGTGAATTTGGGCTATTATCACATATTTATTATGCTATTGTGTAACATTTTATGCTCAAAAGAAAATTTTCCTCTTTTGCTATTAGTAGTTTCTTATTATCTTGTAACTTTTTAATGGATTTTCTATGAAAAAAAGACTTTTTACCTTCAAAATATTTTCTAAAAAGTATGATATTATATTTCAATAAAGAGGAATATCAGATTAAATATAGTACAAAAAAAAGTTCTTATTTCTACTTGTTTTCAATCTCTCTATCTCTGCGTGTGTTTGCTTGAATGAAGGCATAAGAACATAATAAAAAAATTTTATTTTTTAATATGTAAATTTCCTGTCAATTCAACACGTTTTCAAACTGTCGCCGTCAAATGGCTCAGTTTTTCCCCAGATCTAACAATTAAATTTACTAAGTTCCTTGTCCCTTGGAAAAATTTTATCTGTCTCTCTCTGGGGTACACCTTTGTTCCAGCAAAGTGTTATTATTATTATTCTCTTGTCTGCCGTTGACTGGCAAATATATATTTTTAGCAGCTCCTCAATGAAGATTTAAGTTGCTCTTAAAATTTTGCTTCTCTTCCGTGTGGCACGACTGCAACATTGTTCATTAGTCTAGGTGTCTGGGCTTCTCCTTGCCTAGTAGCCCAGGAAAGTAAATAGATAGGGGCTACAATGTTTTATTGTAACCGGTAGTTTTATTATTTTGCTTGATTGCATATATGAGTGATCAACATAAACTCTTCCGAAATAATATAATACTCACTCTCATCTAAATATCCAAAACCTTTTATAGCTAACTATTACACTCTAGTTTTGAGATGTTATATATATATATATACATATATATATATATATATATATATATATATATATATATATATATATATATATATATATATATATATATATATATATATATATATATATATATATATATATATATATATATATATATATATATATATATATATATATATATATGTTTCTCATAAGCTGTTTTAGTACTTTCTGAAATGTCCAAGTTAAAAAAAAGGAATTTTTTTATTCCTTCTACAGAATATTTTCCAGCGTAAAATAAGCTTATTCAATGAATTCATACTTGAACTACATTGAAGAACTACATTTAGAAGGAACACAATGGGAACCGAATGATATATATCCTTTCGAACTAGAAATGTAATTTAGACCAAGCAAAACAGAAAATTGTAAATTTAGCATTCACATTTGTAACACAATGGAGCAAAATGATGTCGGAAGCAGATTTGAAATATGTGTGTGTGTGTGTGTGTGAGTGTGTGTAATATATCAAAATTACTTCAATTTCGTATCTCTATAAAAACGTCCTCTCTCCCATTCTAATATTAAAATTTATTTTCCTAGCCACAAAATATCTTAATCAAAGGAGTGTCCTGGACTTAAAATTCTTCTAACACATTTCCCAAATTTTTCTGTGCAATAGATGTATATCTTATCCCTTCAACACATTTTCAAAGTGTCATGGTCAAATGGATCAGTTTTTCCAAACATCTATCAGTTAAATTCGCTTTCTTGTCCCTTGGGAAAATTGTATCTGTCTCGCTCTGTTTATCTCTGTTCCAGCAAGTGTTTTTCGTATCATTCTCTTGTCTGCCATGGACTATCACAGATGTATATTTAGCAGCTCCTCAATAAAGATTAAGTTGTTCTCAAAATTGTGCTTCTCTTCAATGTGGTCCTACTACAATATTATTCATTAGTCTAGCTGCATATACTTCTCCTTTACCTGTATCCCAGGTAAGTAAATATAATAGGGGCTACAATATTTTATTTTGCCCGGCAGTTGTATAATTTTGCTTTATTACATACATGGCTTATCAACATAATCTCTTTCGAACAGTATAATACTCACTCCCCTCTAAATAGCAAAAGCTTTTATAACTTACTATTACACTCTAGTTTTGAGATGTTATATATATGTTTCTCATAAAATGTTTTAGTACTTTCTAAAATGTCCAAGTTTAAAAAGCAAAAAAAGGAAACTTTTTTGATTCCTTTTACAGAATATTTTCCAGCGTAAAAGAAGTTTATTCAATGAATTCATACTTGAAATTTGAAGAACTACATTTAGAAAGAACACAATGGGAACCGAATGATATATATCCTTTCGAACTAGAAATGTAATTTAGACCAAGCAAAACAGAAAATTGTAAATTTAGCATTCACATTTGTTACACAATGGGGCGAAACGATGTCGGAAGCAGATTTGAAAAATGATACCAGAGCCGATGAAACGTGTATTTATTTCTTTAAATCAAATATTTGAAAGAAAATTGCTTTTAAAACTACATTTCACTGACGAAAATAGATAGATGTCTGTAAATACACGATAAGTTACTTTATTTCTGTTTTCTTGTTCTGTCTTAAGATATATTTTTAAAAATAGTTTGATTTATTCACACAAAATGCGTGACCTTGTTTCAGTTTTGTGTTTAAAACCTAACCATTGTACACTAAAATATTCGTTAATTTCTCACACAAGAAACCACTGACAATATAATTTACTCTTGGAAAATATAATTTAGATCGTGCGGTCATAAGGATGGTACCAATAATATGTTATACAAGTTATACTTACACACAAATATATATATATATATATATATATACTTATATATATATTATATACGTATATATATATATATATATATATATATATATAGATATAGATATATATATATATATATATATATATATATATATATATATAATATAAATATATATATATATATATACATATGTGTGTGTGTGTATAAATATACACGCATACATATACATACATATATACATATATATATATATATATATATATATATATATATATATATATATATATATATATATATATATATATATATATATATAATATATATATATATATATATATATATATATATATAATATATATATATCTATATATAGATATATATATATATATATATATATGTATATATATATATATATATATATATATATATATATATATATATATATATATATATATATATATATATATATATATATATGTTTGTATGTATGTATATGTATGCGTGTGTATTTATACACACACACACACACACATATATATATATATATATATATATATATATATATATATATATATATATATATATATGTATATGTGTGTGTGTTTATGTGCGTGTATATAAATACACATAGATATATATACAAATATATATGTATGTATATATTTGCATGAATATATTAACAATAGATTTACCCAAAACTGTCAAAATGCTGGTTTTGCAATTGTAATTCCAATATTTCAGGTACATCTTGTGTTAAAAGTGACCCTAATAAGTAACTAAACTTTTTTTGGTTATAATTGAACTTCTTGGTGAAAAATATAGCTTCTCTTCAAAGTGAGCAATAATATCTATTCCCATCAATAAAATGAAGAATTGGAAAATATTTCCATATGTGTGTGTGATTTGTACGAGAATTCCATGACACATATCGAATGTTATGAGGAATTAATATTAAGAATTTGTAAGAGTATTTCTATCTGTTATGGAATAAATATCCTGATAATTGTTTTAACAGGATTTGTAATTTCGCTCATACCTTGTGTAATCAGACAAGTATTGTAAAATTCAAGCCCTTTTATAGTTAAATCTCTTTATTTTTTAATAGGTATTGATAATCTAACATAAAAAAATAAAAACCATTCTAAAATCAAGTTTTATGGTATTCTTTTTGTACTGTGTAATACCTATGAATATGTTTTTTTTTTCAAATATTATATTAAATATTAGTGTCTGTAGACGTTCTAAATACGTGCAGTATACGATGTCTCTACCACACAGTATTCCTGAAGTTATAATACTTTACAAAATCTAGTGCATAGAATGTCACAGACATTTATTAAATAAATAAATCAATAATTTGTTTGTTCACAAAATGAAAACTTCTTATTTTATATATTAAAAAAAATAATAATTCATCTTATTTAATTTTACAAAATCATTAATGCAATGTAAGTATTATTTTCCTATCTTCTACTTTTTACTCTAAATTAAATTTTATTTAAAATTTTCAGTACTTTACATTTCCTTTTTATTTCACTCAATATTCTTTAATTAATTATCTTGCATATTAGTGTTTTTAATAACGAGAAAAATTTTCTATATAAGTTGCTTCATTTAACTTTATAATGGAAATGAATTAAAATACACATAAAAGCATTTATGATATATAAAACTCTTATAATTATAATTTTCTAAATATTTCAACATATGTTAATTGAGTATTTAGAATGTAAGAAGCTTAAAATGTAATTAACGTTTATAGAAAAATGAATTGTAATATTTATAAAATTAAACACAATTCTGTAATGTGTTTTGAAAGACAGCGCATCAAAATTTTAATAAAATTATTTCGTTCAATTTATTTTACTAAGTCAAATGCAAGGGTCTTTAAAAAGCCGTTGTTTTTCTTTTTATATTAAAATATTAACTTTAAATGGAAGCTAGAATATCTTGTTCTAATATTTGCAAGAAAAAGGGGAAGGTTCACGACTACATTAACTACAGTGTTCTCGAATATCCCGAAGACTGCCGCAGTAAGAATCTTGCAGGAAGACTCAAATCCTTAAATGTAACACAATCAAGACGAATTCGTAAGTTGGATATCGGACAATAAATGCCAATCAAAATGGTGGTCCAAATTCAAGAACATTTACAATTACAGCATATGAGCCGATTAGTAAGAAATGTTTTAAGTAACATTCCCATTGTTGAAATTTAAAGAAAAAAACCCTCTTTCCAAGAACCACAAAAATGTTCATTTACACTTTGCCCAAAAGCATTTAAAGACGGCACAAATTGGAGAAACGTTGTCTTTTCTGATGAAAACAAATTTGATTTCGATAGACCCGATGGCTCTAAATTTTTTGGCATCATTTACG
>CM063511.1:137232531-137242531 GCA_032207245.1 Pardosa pseudoannulata
ATTCCACAGGTTTCTTCAGATCAAGTACCGGCTGCGTGGAACTTCTCCCAAATTCTAATCAATTTAAACGTTTCTTGGAAAAAGACAGAGTCACTCGAGAAGAAGGAAAAATATTGTTCCGTCTACAGGTATGTTAGCAAGTTTTTGTTCTTTTTTTTCCCGAAGTCCCGGATACCTGTGGAGCTTGGCACCTAAACTACTGCCCTAGCTGAAGGTATCTGCGGCTCTGCTCTAAAATCTCTGCCTTCACGCTTCTCTCAGTGGGGAGGCGCCACTTTTGGCGAAATATCGATAATTCTGGCTTGGGCTATTGTTCCCTGCATTCCGTCGCACTGGAATAAATCGTTGCAACTTCTGCAGAATGCAAAGAATTTCTACTATTCAAAATTTATCCAAGTCATTCTTTAAGCTTTCTGTGCATGTTATTATCTCTATTACTAGTTGAAGCTAATTTTCAATACATTTATTTTAAAATTTTAGAGCAAAGATAATTTTACGCCCGAGTTTTAGAAATATCGCAAACACTAAAATCGGTTTTCAAGAATATTTTAAAATTCTTGGAATCTTCTTTTAAAATACGCTGGAAAGATAAGAAAATGTTAAATTTTCAATGTATGATTCATTTATTAAAGGTGAGTATTTATATAAATACTATAACACTGAAATTCTAATATCAGTTCAGAATAATAATTTTAAATATAATGAAAGGAATATATATTGTTTACTTATAATACAGAATTTCAACTCTTTAAAATTCATCGAATTCATTCCTTAACCTGCCCGCAATTATAATGTATTACTAGATGTAGGTAATTTTATTACATGTAAGTTACAATTTTGGAGTAATAATACATTTACGCTCGAGTATTGTATTATCAAATATAGATTTACAAGAATATTTATATATTTTTCTAATTCGAATGTTTATATGTATAGAAAATACAAAACTTCTTCAATTAGGTTAATTATTTATTGAGTGTATTCAGAACGTTCTTCTTATAAATATATATTGCTTAAAAATATTGTTAAATTTTTCTAAAATTAATTCTAAATTATAGTTTTCATAAACGCAGTTAAATAGAATATTTAGTTATAGCAGTTCTAATATTTATAACTATCTAGTCACTCCATAAGATGTTAGAATAGACCACAATGTTTATTACTAAATCTATCATTAAAGATAATTTTCATTGCATGTACTTTACAATTTAATAAAAAAATACTTTTAAGCACAATATTACTTAAAATATTACTTAAAAGTATTTTTTTAAATATTGCTTAAAATAAATTTATATTTAAAATATATAATTTATGCTTAAAATATTCCTTGAAATAAAATTATTTTAAAAGAATTATAATTTTTATTCAATAGGTTAAAATACAGAATGTCTTATAAGGTTTTAACGTATGAGTGTGTCATTATCGATATATTCCTAAACCATATCTCTTATAAGCATAATATATATATAAATGTGATACAAATAAATCAGAATAATAGTTTTTTACTTATAACAAAGATGAATTGTTTGTATAGTTTTATTCGCGAAAGTATCTGAAAAAATAAAATACACTTATACCAGATTTGTTCAAAATATACTTAGTGGATAAACTTGAAATGTCTATCATAATTATGTTGCATTATTTTCCCATTTTATTCTAATTTCTGAAGCAGAAATATTCTGAGAGATTAAAAATAAAAAAATTACATATGTGCATGTTTAATTTATTAATTTTATTAAAAATTGAAAAGTTTTTATATTTTGGAAATAATATATACATAAATAAAAAAATGTAAATATTACACACTATTAATGATTTTTGTTTTGAAAAAAAGTAAATATGTTTTCGGAATTTCTGTCTGATATATATTGTTACACAATAAATGTATCCCTACATTCCGTGTATATTGTACAGAGCATATTGTTCACATTATTAAAAAATATAAACCTTTAAATTTATTGTTAAATAAAAATGTTAAGTAAAATTTACTTTAGAGGATTGGGAATTTATGACAAAATTAATTATTACTTATTGCTGTATTATATATATATATATATATATATATATATATTTATAGACATATATATATATATATATATATATATATATATTTATAGACATATCTATATAGATAGATAGGTATATATATATATACAAATGGATACACGTGTTTCTGTGTGCATGTTACATGTACACATGAACACATGTTGAAAATTGTTTTTATGTATATGTACAATTATAATATTAATTTCAGGATATCAATTTATAAAATATCATTCATGCAGTGTCATCTTTCTTCGATTAGTACAGCTGACAATCGTAAATAAGTATCATTACATAAAAGAATAGACATTAATATAAACAATATTTCCTGTAAGGATTCAAAGACTTTATGCATAAAATTTAGTCTGTGAGACACTATATGATTTCACATAAACATAAAATATACAAACAAGCCTGCTTCGAAATATATACTCCGAAATATATACTTGCTTATATACTTAAATATATGTATCATTCTGCTCACCTATTATGACTTATGCACTGCATATATTTTCTGAAATTATTTAATATTTATGTCAGTATTATAATTTTGGAAGTGTACACATTTGAATCGGAGATTTGTTTGCTATAGAGAGTTGAATAAAATTTTATACATATGTAATTAATTTCTCAGATGATGTTCTAAAACAAATTAAGAAATGAGATAATTTTAAAGGATTTATTCTTATAAATTTTGTCATTAATTGTTTATAAATATCCTATATTTAAATCTTATATATATTTTAAATATCCTAAATTTATATACCATATATATTCTAAATTTTAAACTTTTGAAATTCTAGGGATGTTTATTAACTTATTGTATTGAAATACCATGTAAACTCATTAAGCCTAAAAATATGAAGATAATTTTAATTGTTTAATGAAATTTGAAACTATGACATTTATTTTTAAATTCGCGTATTTCATACTAGGAAACATTTACAAAAAGGTAATAAATTAATAAAAGTTTTTGACGTATAATTCAAATTAGAAGACATGGCTGAAGATTTGGTTATAGATAAACTTTTGAAACATAGCTGTCAAGTAAATTTTTATAACTCCAGTTCGAAATAAGGAAGAAATGAACTTCAAAAACTTAAAGAATAAATTGTAAAATCACAAAATTTGAAAAGCTAAAAAATTTAAAGATAATATGTTTCTAAAATTGGTTTTTGCCTATTTTTCTAGATTTTCAAACTTTATTTTGAATTTAACCAAGTTCTAATTTTTATGACAGGATTCATATTATCATTAGTGCTTAGCATACACACTTGTTTGAATGTCCAATATATATAGTTGTTTATTAATTTAAAAGCTTTATTAAATAGTCATCTAAATAAAATAATAACAATTTCAATAATTTATTATTTAAAACGTTTTGTTTAAAAACTTTTAATATAAAATCTCTTACTTTTCAGACTCTATTATTTATATTACAACATATAATTTATATTATAAGTATTCATGGAAGAAATTTTGGTAAACATTTTTGTCTGAAATGAGTTTAAAAATTTACTTTTACTGTATATAATTTTAAATTATATACAATAAAAGCAAATTATCTATTGAAGTTATAAATAATCCATTATTAGTTTATAAATATAATGTTTTTAGTTAACAACTTTTATCTTAATTTAAATTTTATAACATATTTGTAGCTTAATTTAATTGTATGAGATTTATTGTAGCATTAAGAGTAAAACTATATCGAAAACTATATCTAAAGCATAAAAATTTTTTTAATACTAAAATTAATAAATTACATAAAAGTCGTTTAAACTAAGGCATGTTATAATTAAAGTATGGACTATACTTATAAGTTATATGGCTTCATTTTAAGTTACTTGCTAGTATTTTTCAATATATTACATAAAAATGTAATTTACCTGCTTTGAGCTTAATCTTTAACATTCTAAAATAGCAATCACATATCTTAGATAATAACAGAATTTTCCCTAAATAGCAGTGCAGTAAATTTTAATATATATTTATGTTTTAAAATATGTGAATAAATATTCATAATACAGTAGATCCTCCTTTTAACGACCCCACGATACAACGACCCCTTCGTTAGAACGACCATCTTATAAAGTCCAAATTATTTTAAAATAGGAATAATGTTAAATTTGAATCATTACAACGACCCCAAACGAATTATTTTTCGTTAGAGCAACAGCCAATTTTAGTCCGCATAACTTATAAGCAAGTGGGCTATTTCAAAATTATTTCTACTCTGGTGCAACTTCAATTCGATTCCGACGATGGAGAAGACATCCTCCAAGCGTTTGAAAAAGTGAATGAAAAAGAAGCCTTCAATGCAATTAATGCCTTGAGTCAATATTTTGAAGGATAATTTAATTCTGAAGATCTCCTTCAAAATCTAATGAATATGGAATCAGTGATAATGAAAAATTTCAAACAGGCTTCTATCAAAAACTTTCTTTCAAAAATTCAGTAATGGAAATACAAATAAATAAAAGTGTTCACTAGGTATGTATTGTTGCATCATTTCTTTGCTCAATTATTTTTATTATTTTTTCAATTCGTCACAACCTTCCGCTATAACGATAACATGATTTTGGTCCCACAGGGGATCGTTAATCCGAGGTCCGACTGTAATACTTTTATATTGAATTTTTATTTTAATAAGATTTAAGTAATGGAAAATTCACACCATTTACATGTAAATTTTTATTATACGATTTTATATGATTATAGGATATGCGCAAGTTAACTGTTTAAGCCTTGGTTATATTTAAACATTTTAAAGTAAGATTAAGATAAGGCCAATAATTTTTTTTATTTAAATGTGGATGTTCTATTCTATTATATTCATACTCGTGCATAGAAATATATAAACTAAAGTTTTTGAATGTTTTATTAGAAAGAAATATTCAGACACAGATATTGATACTGTTTTATAAAAACCAACAGAATAATATCTTGAAGGTTTTATTCCCATAGGAGTATTTATTTCCAAATACTGTACTTGATCTAACTGGAATAGTTTTTTTCCCAAATTTTCAAGAATCTTCAGATACAAAATTATTTCCAATTATAGTAAAATTATTGTATTTTTGCCTGTTTAATAAAGAAGTGTTAATATAAATCTTTGGTTTTCTTTGATGAACCCCATATTAGTAATGAGACCGTTTACGTTTTATATCCCTTAGAGAATTTCGCAATACAGAACTAACTCGAAAAAGGTTCATTTACCAAATTAAATACCTGTTTCAGAGCAATCTATATATTAATCATGGAAACTTTAAAAAAATCCCAAAATTAGGATATTTTTATCCGTCTTAAAGAGAAGCTATTATAGATAAATGTTTGATTTTATTTTGAGAGGCACATTAAAGTAAAGAGACCTTTCAATTTTTATGTCCATCAAAGGATTTCACAATTAGAAACGTACTTGATATAGGATCATTAACCAAATGTGACCTGTGGCATGGCTATCTTTATACAGGGTGTACCAAAACGATTGCCTAAACTGTGCACAGCTAGATTCGTCTTTGGGAGTACATAAAAACTGCCCAAAGAAACGTTCCTGTATGATCCATAGTTTACGAGAAAAATACGAAAAACAAAGTATGACTCCACTGCCAGTTCAAGAAAAAAACACTTTATTGGACATATCAACAACAGTATTTACGTATCTTTAAAGACGATAAAGTGTAAAATGTTCACCGAGCATATCGCGGCTAACGTTTGAGGCCATCTCAAATGCAGAGACGTAGTGACAACACCAATGGACTTAGTTGCTCATCTGCATGCTGCTTGTACTTTGGTGAACCCCTCGATACTGCAACGTGTGATGACAGCCATTCCACGGCTTGCTCAATTTGCCTCGACATGCACGGACACTTTGAACACCTACTTTAAATTGCGCATATACTGCTGTTGATATGTTCAACAAAGTGTGTTTTCTTGCACCCGCAGTAACCTCATAATTTGTTCTTCATATTTTTATCGTAAACTATCGTAAACTATCGTAAACTGGATCGTATAGGAACGCTTCTTTGGGTAGTTTCCATATACTCCTAAAAGGTTTCTAGCTGTGCAGAGTTTATGCGATCGTTTTATGACACCCTGTATTAATGAATATACTTTTAGTTCTCAGGCTTTCTAAACCCTATATAGCATTAGTGTAAGCTTACACATTCATAAAGACATATTCATACCTAAAATTTCGATTTTACGTTAAGAGCTTTTTATTTCAAAAACATTTAAGGCTTTATATCCATCAAAGGATTTCAAAATATGATATACACTCGATATGGTATCAGTAAAAAAATAAGCAACTGTCTGACAGCTATCTATACACTAATCAAGAAGTTTGATAATCTTAAAGCTTTCTAAGTACCTTTATATTAGTTTATTCTTACCAATTAATTTAAAAATATATACTTATGTTTAATGTTGATTGATGAGGACAATTATCACAGACACCTTGCAAGTTTTATATCGGCCAGAGAATTTTACAAGAAAAACGTAAAAGAAATAAGATCATTAACGAAATGAGTATCTATACATTAAACAAAACAATTATTTGGTCCTAAAGTGTTTATACCATTTAAAATGTTTATATCACATCAAACTATCTTTATATTAGTGTATTTTTACTAATTACATTAACAAAATTATACTTATGTTTAATTTTGCTTGATGAGGACAATTATCAGAAAGACAACTTTCAAGTCTTACATCGGCCAGAGCATTTCGTAACAGAATCGTAAAAGAAATGAGTATTTATACATTAAACAACAAATTATTTGGTCTTAAAGTGTTTATACCATTGAAATTGCTATGCCATTTAAAATGTTTATACCTTTCTAAGTACCTTTATCCAATTACACTAAAAATTTATACTTATGTTTAATTTTGCTTGATGAGGACAATTATCACAAAGACACATTTCAAAATTTAAAACGGCCAGAGAATTTCACAACAGAAAGTAAAAGAAATATGATCATTAACGAAATGAGTATCTATACATTGAACAACAGATTATTTGGTCCTAAAATGTTTATACCATTGTAATAATAAAGTAATTTAACCCATATCATAAAGGTAGTTTCAAATAAATGTTTAATTGCTAGATTACACCCATTTGTAAGTATTAAATCTTCTCTGGTTTTATATCTGTTAGAGAATTTTAGTTACCCGAAATGAATTTATTAACTGAATAAAGCACGTGTTTTACAACTATCTATATATAAACCAGGAACTCTTTTGATCCTAAATAGTAATCAAGTATAATCAGTAAAAAAATAGTTTCAACACGTCATCCTTGTCATTAAGCAACAAAACATGTTTATGATATATTTTATTAAATTATATTGTTTACAGTAATTTAAAATTGATAAGACTTTTATAAACCAACTTAAGGAAAGTGTAAACAATCGTACTAAATGTCCTTATAAAGAAAGTGATAGAAATAAATGTATCATATTATTTTAAAAGAATTTACAGAAAAAAATCATGTTGATTTCTATTCAAATTTCTTTTTGAAAATACAGTTTTTTGCTACAAAAGTAATTATTTTTAAAGCAAATAAATTATCATAAAATTCTTAGTAAAACCCTATCTTTATTACTTTCGGTTCATAAATTACAAGTAATCAATCATTTCGTTTCAATATGAAATTAACAGCTATCTCATTTCTGCTGATAGTAACAATGAGAAAGTAAAATTAATTTCATTATTACCTTAACAGCTTTAAAATATATATGCTTAAGTATATCTAATATCTTTATTTGTTATTTATTTACACTAGCACATAGGAAATAAAAACATTGAAATAAAATTATAAGTATTATGTTACTCTATTTTCAGACAGAAATTTTTCTCAGATGTAATATTTCCTTTTCAGGAAGTATGAATATTGTAAAAATTCAAAATAACTCTGAGCAAAAAAATTATATTTCATTTTTATATTTTTAAATACCATAAAATCATAAAAAGGATTGTTTGAATTGCAAAAGAATGCAGCGATTAAATTTATGATGTATTTTTGCATAAATTGTAATCAAAACAGAATTGCACTAATAAATGTTGCAGCGTCCCAGATAAAACATTTCAACATTCTAAGGCTAATTCTCTGTGACTTATATACGTGCCTCAATACGTACAGGTGTCCTGACTAAACTAGTTAAAATGGATACTTAAAGTTTTAAATAGAATCCAATAAAAAATGTAAGTTTTCACGATTACAATAAATCTTTACTTCATACCAGATAGTATTAGTTTGTAGTGTTACAAACATTACAAACTATTTTTTTTACTCTGAGGAATATATTGTTTTTAATTTAGTACTTAAGATGACAAAAGAAATAAATATTTTTTTCTTATTATAAACTGTTGAATGGTTTTATACCACAACGGAAAAAAACTTTATTATTTTATAATGACCAAATTATTCTAATATATAGAAAATAATTCTCTATAAAATGTAGTATTTTTCATTAAAAAATTGAAATTATCAAAATGTAGCTTATTTTCTGCATGTTACCCTAGAATATCAATTCCTAAGCTGTTCAAAAAATTTATGTGTAAACTTTTTCAGAAATTTGGTTTTTTCCTAGGTATAAAATATCAGTTATATGCTTAAATTTCTAGTCTGTTTTCTCAAATTATGCTACCATGTAATACAATCCACGTTGAAAATTCTCTTCTCATTCAGTATCGTATTTCCCACAAATGGAAAACTCAGTTCTGGATTTAATTCACAAAATAAGGAGATATTGCTGATATGAGTAAATTTATTTTGTATATATGTAAATTTATTTTCTTTTAATACATTTTTAAATCAATATCAAATAAAATGATGTGCCAAAAGTTTAAAAATAAAAGTTTTTCTACCGATTTAATAAAAGTCTATATAAATATATTTAGTTTTGTGTTTGAAGCATTATGTTTAATAATATAAAATATATAGAGTAAATTAATAACTTAGAAATTCCCCAAATAATTTATTAAATTTGTAAGTCAAAAATTTGTTTACTTCTTACATCTTTTTCATTAAATCTAATCACAAATAATGCAACTACTCTGTTTTATTTTACAACAAAACGACCAATTTTTCGATTTAATTACTTAAAAGTTTTAATTTTGTTTTAAATTTTAAAATGTCAAATAGCCTTCAAGGATTGATTTACAGAATAGAATAATCTCTGACTTAAATTTAATAAAATATTTAGTTTCTTATATGTATTATTTTTAATTATATCTAGTAGCAAATTGCCGTTATTTTTTAATTTTTCTATATGTTAAAGTTATTTTCGATAAAGTAATACTTAAAATGATATTTTATATCACATTTTTCTCATATGTATGGTTTTTAATTATATTGAGGATAGCATATTTTCATTTTTTTAAACTTTTTGTACATGTTAAAGTTATTTTCAATAAAGTAATACTTAAAATGATAAACATATATAACATTTTTCTCATATGTATGATTTTTAATTATATCTAGGCTAGCATTTTCATTTTTTTAAACTTTTTGTACATGTTAAAGTTATTTTCAATAAAGTAATACTTAAAATGATAAACATATATAACATTTTTCTCATATGTATGATTTTTAATTATATTGAGGATAGCATATTTTCATTTTTTTAAACTTTTTGTATATGTTAAAGTTATTTTCCATAAAGTAATACTTAAAATGAAAAACATATATCACATTTTTCTTATCTGTATGATTTTTAATTATATTGAGGATACCATATTTTCATTTTTTTTAAATTTTTGTATATTTTAATGTTATTTTCAATAAAGTAATACTTAAAATGATAAGCATACATGACATTTCGGAGTGTTACAAAAGAACAGGTTAAAAGTTCGTACTAAAAGAAACAAAACATTTTATTTTACGGTAATTAGAAGGCAAATTGTAACAATGGCTGATTTAGTAATAAATTTTTATATGTCTCATTAAATCATCTAA
>CM063511.1:137252531-137265031 GCA_032207245.1 Pardosa pseudoannulata
AACCATTCTAAGACTAAACTTTTATGTATTATGCGAGATACGTACGTGCATACATCACCATGAATGCTATCAAATTGTTCTCAGGTATAATCAAAATGAATAATTAAAGTTTCAAAATGAAATTTATCTTTTTACCTACACATAGTCACAACTCTGACATTTGTCGAATACATTCAAGCAAAAAAGGTATTTCTGTTGAAATCTGAACACTAAAAATTTGCCCGATTACAATGCTTCTATATAATTTTAAACTAAAGTAAAATTCAAATTAAAAAGTAAATCTGAACAGTGAAATTTGCTTTTTATTTTTTAATTGATAAACATTTTTTGACTATATATATATATATATATATATATATATATATATATATATATAATTATTTATTTATTTAATATGAAACCGAATAACAACATTTTGCACAAATTAGAAATGCAAATGTAATTTTCAATAATGAGATTTATGATTAATACTTATTATGTTACTTAAATTAACGGAATGTGTTTTTAGTATTTAAAGCAAACAAAACGGAATTTATTAAAAGTACTATTTTTATTATTATAAGATTAGAAAATTAAATTAATTCAACAAGCAATATTTATCAATGTAAACAAATTGTTAAATTCTATCCTACCTATGCGAAAGTAATTGAAAGTAATGAGATGCGGGTTTGTTTTTAGATATTTTTTGTATCCCATTTGCTCTGAGTTTACGCTGTTACTTTCTATTAAATTAGAATCAATTTAATATTAATGTTGCAGAGACTTTTAATACTTGCAGTTTATTGGCAATATTTTAAAATAATTTTTAAACGATGCCAATATAGGCGATGCATCGGTGGTAACTGTGCACGTGAGTTTTGACCTAGATACAATTTAGGGTCGTCACAGTACCTTTCAAAATTTAAAATATTTATTACGACATTTTTATATACCTAAAAAATCAAAAGAGTGAATATAATTTTTGTGTTTATAACAATGCTTCGGTTTTAAATACATTTTGTTTTGTCATATTTCTAAGAAGGTATTTAAAAATAACCTCGAAAATACACTAAATGATAAAAGTTCATTCATTTACCTGCAAGATAACTTTGAAATGTGTTTATTAGAAGCTAAACTTTTATAACTAATTGAAGTAAAACATTTTTTTTTTATTTCCAGACCTAAAACTTGTAATGTTTTAACATTTTAAAATTAAGATAAATTTTAAAATGTCGAGAGTTTTTTTAATTAGCTTTTATCAAAATTGTTCTTATTAATACTATTGAGTTTCATAGAATTTAAAATGTAATTTTATATGATATAAGAATTTAAAGTGTAATTTATAAATTCAAAATGTAGTTTGCAAACAAAAATTCTACTTTTGTTCTATTTGGTGAGCGTATTTTATGTTTTCTTAAAAGTGCATTATTTCATAGAACAGAAATAAATATTTTGTTAAATCTAGAACGTTATTAATGTTTTAAGAAAACTTTTAAACACAGTAGAAAATTTTACTTTATATTGAATTAAAAATAGACAATTTAAAGAATGAATTTTGTACCCAATAAGTACTTTTGACTTTAAGAGAATACTCTTAGAGATCTAAACATTTCTGTTCTTTAAATGTTTTACAAAATTTGGAAAGAAATATCATTCATTGCTTTGCCGAATCATCGCCGAATGGTTAGGGCTCTGATCATAGGTACCGGAATTTGTATTTTCGAATCCCACTGTGGCATGCATGCTCATAGCAGTTTGGAATTTGTTTTAAGCAGAATTTCCTGGTCTCGTTAACCCTCGTGTTTCAGAAAAGCATTCCAAACGAAATCAAATCACCTACTGTTTTAAACCATTCCTTTTAAAAGAGACACCTTTCAAACGAAGAAATAAAATTTCATTTTCACATTTAATTTTAAACGAAAAATGCATGTTTCAAAAATTTGTTCCAAAATCAAACACGCCAGGAAAATTATTTTTAAAAGAACGCGATGAAAGGGGTAAATAATAAATTTTGCATTCAGTGATATCGTAATTTATCTAAAATTACACTAACATCCAAAAAATTCTTAAGATATTTTCGATTGGATATTTAAGAAATAAAATAAACATTGTAAATAAACTTTAGAAAAATAATCTTATCTTAAATTTTTTTTTATTTCGAGTTGAAAAATTTCGTATCTACATGGGTGAAATGTGAAAGCAATTGTGGTAAATTGTCACAATTTTTTTTACGATACATAAAGGCTTCACTTGCCAAAACCCCATATTTTCAAAATATTAATGTCAAAGAAATTAATTAACAGGTTTATATAATAATAAATATTTACACTAGTTAATAATCAGTTTTATTATAATAAATATATTGACATAAATAATGAGTTAAATGCTTTAAATATATTGACATAAATAATGAGTTAAATACATAAATAATGAGTGAAAACTTTAACGAAGTCGGAAAGTCTGGAAAATGTAGCAATTGAATTAAAAATCAAGAAAATATGAAAAAAATTGAAATATTTTTAACTATAAGAAATTGCTTAAATAGGATCCAGCAGTAAAAATGACATTATCTAAAAGCTTATTTTAGAAGATATAATAACAATAATGGTATTTAAAAGGTTTTGTTAATTTTAAAACGTGATCAAAATGGAAAAATAAATGTTTTAAAATTTTAAGTGATAAAATAATATTTAAAAAGATAATTTTTACTAAGAGAAGATAAAAAAAAAGATGTAAAATGTTATATATGTATTCTATATTTACCTATGATCATTTTATCTTGCTTAAAACAATTAAAGGGTTAAACTAAATCCTCCTTCAGTTCGTAAAATGTTCCAAACATTCACTTTTATGCTACTGCTCAGAGAGCATGCTATCTCTCAGATTAGCGCTAGCTTCGTCAGATTTCGTCTTCGAAAAGACACTCTTTCACCACGTTGCAGAACTATGACCGAATGATAGAGCACTGTTCTGCAGTACCAGAGTTCGTAGGTTCGAATACCGCTAATGTCATAGATATTTGTAGCCGTTCGTAATCGGCATTAAGCTGTAGGTCCCCATCTCATTAGCCCTCGTGAGCAAAACAGTAGACAATAGCGCTCTAAACCAAACCATTCACCCAGTTAGTATGAAGAGGCATGCAATTATTATCCTTTAATATAAAGTCATATCCAATTCTTACAGAGTGAGGAACTGCAATAGGTCTAAGATCTCATCCTCATATCGGCGACCGGTCCATTTGAAATGATATGGATCTCAGTGCTCCTATTAATGGTGATACCTCTCCGAAACATCACTAACCTACTACCATAAGCAGGATTCCTTTTAGTCTTACGTTCCTTCCGAATGAAAATATGCCTCTTGTCATTATGCATATAAATGCGGATAAGAATATTGGACCACTCATTTTACCTTCACTCCCAATACTCTGTTGCCCACTCCCACCTTGCTCTACCTTGCTTACGTAAGTGACTCAAAGTATGTGACTAAAACGTGAAGCCAGTTTCGGACAGTTTGGATAGAAATTTTGGTGAATTATCACTTATATATTTTTTTATGTAATATTTACAATATATTTTTAATTGTTTTAATACTGTATTCTACAACTAGTTTCAGAACGATGGCTAAATGGTTAGGCCGCTGATATTGGGTTCGAATCCCCCTGTATCATAAATGTTCTTAAACCATTCGGAATCAGCTTTTATTTTCGAAATCAGCTTTTAGTTTAGAGTTACAAGAATGTACCCCATAACCTTGCAAACCAAACCAAATCCACAATTAGTTTATATACCGTGATTTTTGTCCAATGTCACGCAGTTAAATTTCTACGGTAGTCTCAAAATTATTTAAACTTAATTATAATAAGCAGGATTAAAATAACGGTTTTCCATAATAGACAACTATCTACCCTTAACTTATCATTATTCGTTGATTAGTGAAAATCAATACCTTCTTTGTAGAGTTAAATTTAATAATTTAAGTATTAAGTGTGAAATATTTTACATAATTGTTCACGATGCACAGATGGTAATCATTGGTAAGTGAGCTCAAAAACCTAAAACCTGAAGCCAGTTTCGGACAGTTTTCAATCAAAATTTTGATGAATTCTAGCTTATATCGTTGTTTTATATAAGACTTACAATATATTTTAATTGTTTTAATAATGTACTCCCCAAGTAGTTACCGAACTATGGCTGAGTAGTTAAGAGAATCAGCTTTTTTTTCCGGAATAAACTTCGGGTCTTACTTAGTCCTCGTGTTGCAAGAAAGTAGACCGTAGCGTTCTAAATGAAACCAAATCCACAATTAGTTGATATACCGAGATTTTTGCCCAGTGTAAGTCAGTTGAATTTCTAAGGTAGTTTCAAAATTATGTAAACTTAATTATAATAAGCATAATTAAAATAACTGTTTTTAAAAATAGACAACCATCTACACTTAATTAGTCATTATTCGTCGATTAGTGAAATTTCATACCTTCCTTCTAGGATTAAATTTAATAATTGAAGTATTATTTGAGAAATATTTTACATATTGTTCACGATGCACAGATGCATTTCTGCGCATCTTATCACGAAGAATAGAAATGCAGTATAAAAGTATTCGGACATTCATTTTTCCTCCAGTCTGAATAATTTTTTGCCCACTCCCTGCAGCACCTTGCTCTTGCACAATCATTGATGTGTGACTCAAAGACCGAAAACATAAATCCAGTTTGACAGTTTGAATCGAAATTTTGGTGAATCCTCTATTATATCGTTGACTTATATAAGGCTTACAATATATTTTAACTTTTTAAATACTGTATTCCACAATTAGTTGCAGAACTATTCCTGAATAGTAAGGAGGATGAGCTTTTTTTCGGCCCTCGTGTTGCATAACGGTAGACCGTAGCGTTCTAAACCAAACCAAATGCATATATCTTTGATATACCGAGATTTTTGTCCAATGTCCCACAGTTAAATTTCTATGTTAGCCTCAAAATTATTTAACCTTAATTATAATAAGCACCATTAAAATAACTTTTTAAAAATAGACAACCATCTACACTTAATTAGTCATTATTCGTCGATAAGAGAAATTCAATACCTGCTTGTAGGATTTAATTTAATAATTTAAGTATTAAATGAGAAATACTTTACATAACTGTGCACGAAAAAAAGTAAACTGCCTTTCAGAATTTTAATTTACCACTCAATAACTTTTTCAGTCCAATTTTATTTAGTTAAAAGCCTATTGCTGACTAAATTAATTTATTTTTAACAACAGAATTCTCTGCTTTCAATAGCACATATCATATTTCAATTATCAACCCTGCATCGCATGCTATTAATCTTTTTGGGGAGTTTTTATTTCTTTCTATCAATAGTAAATTAAGTAATTTATACATTGAATGCTGAAAAATAAATCTTCGTTATTCACTAGACAGGAATACACCATAAACTTTAATTTTCCAGTCAATAATTCTAGAAGCCATTTTATTTTTATTCCAAAATGAATAGCTTGTAAACTTTTCTTATAATTTTTTAGTCAAAGGCGCTCTGAATATTTTTTAATTAACTGTGATTTAAGTCAAATTTTTTTAATAGCTTTAATATTTATAATTATTTTCTGCTGTAATATCTAATTGAAAACATACTGCTATTGAAATTTTATTGTAGGTCAATAAATGATATTTTATCTAAACCAATATTTAGCGAACATATTTTTGTTTCTAATATTCGTTTTTATTTGTTGTAAAGTATATACTTTATAGTAAAATACAAGAGGATTCTGAAGGATTGATAGTCCCAGATTGCTTTTACAGTAGACTTAATCTGGATTTAAAATTCTAAAATATATTACAAAATATTGTAGAATTGTACAATAATATTGTAAAATTGAGTTATAAAATTTGTGCAACATTTACAAAATAGTTTTTAAGGTAGGTTAAAAACCTCTAAATAGTAAAGGATTAAACTCTAATTCTACCTATCTAGAAATATATATACATATACATATATAATATATATATATACATATACATGTATAATATATATATACATACATATATATAATATAAATATATCATTTTATAAAATTGTAAAGTACTGTATGAAGCAGGTAAAGTAAATGTTTCATTTTCTAAAATTGTAAAGTACTGTATGAAGCAGGTAAAAAATGATTTGTTTTTTGGCTGAGAATTATCAGGTACAAGCTCAATAACTTGTTTATCTTCATACTCCCCTAAAGTCTCTCGATATTGTGAATGCAGTTTAGAATCACATTGAATTCATTTAGAAAGATAATTTAAAGTCTTCTTAGCTACCTTAAAATTATCGTCAAGTTCTTCAGTTTTTTTTGCCACATTAATTAATGGAAGTAAAGGAATGACACTATCACCTCGGTAGGTATGGGCCTTGATTGCATGGGCCGAGCCCTCTAATCCGGAGATTTCTTTCAATAAACACAAAAATGAAGGCTAGCAGAAAAATTAACAGCTAAAAGGTGAAAGAACACATAAAAATAGACGAGAAGAAAGTTTAAGGATAGAAAAATGAAATGTTTATGGGGCCAGGGACATCCGTACAAAATACGTGAATTTAACATAATAAAAAGTTGAAAAAAATAGTAAAAATTTATTTTTAAAAAAATAAAACAACTTTAGGAATAGGAATTTATTTATATATTAAAAAAAAGAATATAGTAAATTAATTACATTTAGAAAAATTTGGCAGCTTCGGGGACAGAACCGTTAACCCAAGGAGTACGACAAGCAAATGGGCAGCACTCTACTGAGCTTGCCATGCCTACAAATGGTGAAGAAACTAATTAGAATATATGAGGGTCGTGTACGTGATAGAATAGACAGCAGTGGCTTTTATATTGACAGTGATTATTTGCTGGTATATATGAATGATATCCAAATTGATAAATTTAATCTTTTGCTCTTAACAGGGAAGAATAAGGCTTGAAATAATACCATTAAACGTCCAAAAAGTGGTGATGGGGTGGATTTTGAAATCTCGGTGAATTTTGCTAACCCTAAGTCATAAAAAATCCAATATGGATTCCTGTACCCATTCCAGGTACAACCGCTTCATAAATTCACGGACAGACAACTTAGGCTATTATTATACAGGGGATTGAATTTGACACAGAATTAACGTAAACGTCAAAATGGCCACTTGACAAATCATTGGAAAAGCGTAGCCACTTAGTGGGGTTTCCCTCACTTTCAAAACTGTAATAAAGGCTACAATCAAGGTAAACCTCAAACACACTTAAAAATTTCACCGGCTGCATACAACTTGCAAAATCCTCCAAAAGTTGAACATCGTGACATTTCGGAAAAATAAACTGCAGCCAAACTATAATTATGCCCCTGTTCATTATGTGACATAATACTAAAATGATCCCAATTTTGTACCACATGAGTAACAATTTGTTTTCGAATGCCACTGCTAAAAGACTGTGTTTCAAACATAACATAAGAAAGCGATCGAAATAAACATGATCCATCCCCAACTATTGGAACGACAGTAAGGGGAACCCTTTTACCATTTATATTTAATTGTTCCATTTTACAATCAGGCTGATTAAAAATTATTCGTATAAAACTTTACTCTCTTTGAATTTTCCTAACCCTGATTGATCAAGAGTTCAAAATGGATGTCTGTTTACATTCAAATTTCGGCGGTACAGTATAAAAAAAAAATTACTTGGTTCGTTGGCGCCATCTATTGACTAATATATTAACTAAAAGGGTCATATTTATAATAAAAAGGAATAGTAAAATTTAAACTTTTGAAAATTCTTTGATAGAAAAATGTAAGTTTCTACATTATTATATTGAATAACATTTTTTTAAACAATGTTTTATTTTTAAAAACCAGGCTGTTTACTTCCCATTATAGACAGCTTGAGGTATAAAGTTTATAATAGAAAACTAATAGCAAATATATTTTAAAAATTAAAAAAAAAAGATGAAAATAAAAAAAAATTAAGTAAAAATAAAAATTAATTTTAAAAATTGTCAAAAATGTAAATAAAATATTAGAAATGAAGCAAACATTCTAAAGCTCATTTCTTAGCAAAAAATAATTTTATAAACTTAAAACGACAAAAAGTAACAAAAATGAAATTTAAAAATTTAAAATACAAGCAAAAAAAAATAATAAAAAAGGCGAAAATAGAAAATTAAATTAAAATATTGTCAAAAATGTAAATAAATACAAAAACTGTCCAAGATCATACAAAATCACTTGATTACTTTTAGTTAATATATTAGTAAATAGAGGCCGCAAGTGAGACTGTCTCGATCCACTCATAGATCTTTTGACCACTGCGGAATGTAATTGGTTTAAAGATGTGGGTTCAAGGAAAACCTTAGTTTAAAAATAATAAAAGAAATTTAAAAATAATAAAACAGCTTTAGGAAAAAGAATTTAAAAGAGAAAGCAAAAAATATAAAATGAATTAGACATATAGAAAAATTAGGTTGCGTCTGGGACAGAACCTTCAACTCGACTGTTACGAAAATGAAACGGGCAGAGACTTTAACCATCATGCCACGCTTTTACATGAAGGATGTCCTTATTAAAGCATAGGACAATTGAACTAAAAGAGTATATAAACTTAATTATTACGCTTCGCCCTTGTCATCCTATTAAGAATGATTTTAGTATAAAAATTTATTTGATTTCACTTTAAACATGAACTGGTGAGAACTCTTTCTATTTACTGACCGTATGTTAGTTGCCAGCTTTAGATTATCTTGTCATATTACATGATAGGATGAAGAGCAGAGGTTTTAATATTGACAGTGATTATTTGGTGGTATATATGAATGGTATCGAAAATGATAAAATTAATCACCTGCTTTTAACGAGGGGGGAATAAGGCTTGAAATAATAGCATTAAACGCTAGAAAAGGGGGGAAGGCTTAAATTTAGAACTCGCTTTGAATTTTGCTAACCCTAACTCATAAAAAATTCAATATGGATGCCTGGATCCGTTCCAGGTACAACCGCTTCAAAAATTTGCCGACAGACACCTTAGGCTATTATTATATAGGGGATGTGTTATATATATATATATATATATATATATATATATATATATATATATATATATATATATATGTATATATATATATATATATATATATAGATGTATATGTATGTATATGTATATGTACATATATATATATATATATATATATATATATATATATATATATATATATATATATTGTCACGAAGATTTGAATGAACACACCGTTTAACTTAACAGAACAATTTATTGAAGCTAAGTAGCAACTCGCAACTTTACAGGATCGAGAAGTTGTCTACAACTAGTGGGTATCAGCTTTTATACCCGAACAGAACATTCGAGAAATAACTAATTTACATATTAAAGAAAGATCTAGAATATTCAAGAACATAAGGAAACAATAAACAACATTTTTAAATTAAAAATCTGTACTTTGGATAAACTGCCATGTCAAGCATCGAACCCACAATCTCCGGGTCTGGATTGCGTGCTTTGACCATTCGGCCACTTAGCTAGTTGGCTAAGTTTCTTTATGCGGCATTGCTCCCATCTCAAAAAGACAGCGTCCGTCTCGCTGCTATTTAGTTCTGGAGCGTGTCACAGGTCCGTTGTAAATTTCTTTTGACCTCTCTTCCGGAAGGACGACACATGGATTACGTCCATCTTCATTTTCGGTCTGCTTCGGATCATGGTACGGCTTCATACGAAAAATATGGACAACGTCTTTTGGTTTTCTTTTTCGCGAGGAAGGATCGAAATCTTGCACTTCATAGGTAACGTCGGATAGACGGCGCAACACTTGATAGGGACCGAAATACCTCCTTAACAGCTTCTCTGAAAGACCGACCTTTCGGACCGGGGTATAAACCCATACGAGGTCTCCAGGACTATAAGACACCACTCGATGCTTAGAGTCATAACGTCGATGGTCTGTATCTTGCGCTCTCAGAGTATGCGTTCGAGCCAACTGTCTAGACTCTTCTGCTCTGGAAATGGTCTTGGCTATGTAATCGTTAGTTGCATCATCAGGGCAGAATGGAAACATCGTATCCAGCGTCGTTTCGGCTTCACGTCCATGGACTAGGTAGAACGGTGTGAATCCTGTTGTCTCCTGCTTGGCAGTGTTATAAGCGAACGTCACAAATGGTAAAATTTCGTCCCAGTTTTTTTGTTCGGTGTCAACATACATGGACAGCATATCGGCTAGAGTTTTGTTAAGGCGCTCCGTCAAACCATTTGTCTGGGGATGATAGGCAGTCGTCATGCGATGATCGATATTGCACAATTCGACGAGAGCGGAAACAAGTCTGGATTGAAAAACGGCTCCACGATCTGTAATAATAACTCGACGAGCTCTGTGTTTCAGAAGAATCTCTTCGAGCAGGAACTTAGCTACCTCTTCGGCTTCAGCAGTTGGTAAAGCTTTAGTTACTGCATAGCGTGTACAATAATCGGTGCAGACTGCGATCCATTTATTACCATGGGCAGATTTAGGAAATCTCCCAAGCAGATCTATCCCAATTCGATGAAAAGGTGCGACAGCAGGAGGGATAGAAACCAGTCGTCCAGGTGGTAGTTGTGGAACTGATTTTTTCCTTTGGCATTCTCGGCAGTGCATGACATATCTAACAACATTTCGGTACATCCCTGGCCAGTAAAATCTTTTCCGGATCCTGTCGTACGTTTTCGCAAAGCCAAGATGCCCTGCGGTAGGCGCGTCGTGGAAATGTTTAAGTATGTCTGCACGTAGATGTTTGGGAATGACGGGCAACCATGTCTTTCCAGCTGGATCAAAATTCTTTCTGCATAGGACTCCATCAATTAAATCAAATTGCCTTTCGGTGGATGATCCGATCTTCGGAAGGATCATTTTAGCTATGTCTGGATCTTTCTTCTGCTCGACAGCGTGGTCTATACTAGTGGTTACTGCTAAAAATTGATCTTGCATCTCAGTGTCTTCCTCTATTGGATTCCTCGAGAGAGCGTCGGCATCGTTATGCTTCCTACCCGATTTGTATTTTACTGAAAAATTCTGTTCTTGCAGTCGCAGAGCCCACCTTGCCAGTCTGCCTGAGGGATCCTTTAGAGTCATAAGCCAGCATAATGAATGGTGATCTGTCACGACGGTAAAATGTCTTCCAAACAGGTATGGCCGGAATTTATTGATAGCCCATATGACGGCAAGGCATTCCCGTTCTGTAGTAGAATAATTTTTTTCGGCCTTTGTCAGGGTCCTAGAGGCGTAAGCAATGACCTTTTCGACTTCATTCTGCATTTGAACCAGAACTGCTCCAATACCATATCCGCTGGCATCTGTATGAATTTCTGTAGGGCATCTTTCGTCGAATATCCCCAATACTGGATCAGATGTAAGCGCCTTCTTCAGGTTGTCAAAAGCCTCTACCTCTTTAGAACCCCAATGAAATTTCGCATCGCCTTTCAACAGAACCTGCAGGGGCTCGGCGAGATAGCAAAAGCCCTTAATGAACCTTCTGAAGTAGGAGCAAAGTCCAAGAAAACTTCGTACGTCATGTAAGTTCTGCGGAGTAGGGAAATTGGTCACGGCTTTCACCTTGTCGGGATCTGGACGGACACCGCTACTGGATACGAGATGGCCAAGGATTTTTACTTCTTTAGCAGCAAAAAGGCACTTCTTGGGGTTAAGTATGAGTCCAGCTTCTTGAATGCATTTCAGAACTGTCCTTAATCGGATAAGGTGGTCTTCGTAACTTTCCGAGAAAACTACTATGTCGTCCAGGTAACACAGGCACATAGTCCATTTGAGATGACGCAGCAAATTGTCCATCATTCTTTCAAAAGTCGCCGGTGCATTGCAAAGTCCAAACGGCATGACTTTAAATTCGTATAAACCTTCTGGAGTAATAAATGCCGTCTTTTCACGATCTGCTTCATCCACTTCTATCTGCCAGTAACCAGATCGGAGATCCATGGAAGAAAAGAACTTTGCGCCTTTTAAACAGTCCAGAGTATCGTCAATACGCGGCAGAGGATAAACATCTTTCTTCGTGATTCTATTCAGTTTGTGATAGTCCACGCAAAAGCGCCAGCTTCCATCTTTTTTTCTTATGAGTACGACGGGAGATGACCACGGACTCTCAGAGGGCTGGACAATACCTTGGTCAAGCATTTTCTGAATTTCCTCACGAATTATGCGTCTTTCAGTCGGTGAAACTAGGTAAGCCCTTTGGTAAGTTGGAGCATGGTCACCCGTATTGATCCTGTGTTTCACATTTGTCTTTGAGGCTGTCGACTTGTTAGCTTTTGTAAAGATTTCCGAAAAGGCTTGTAGGAGCTTGAATAGATTGCGTTTTCTTTCGCTGCTCAACTCAGGGGTTATCATCTTGGTGTAATCTGTATTGGAATTCGTCGGCTCCTGCAGAGTACTCGTACTTTTTGTTGTTTCCGCAATCTCGCATATGTGCCCTTCATCCAGGAGCTCAGCTTCTCCTACATACATTCCTTTAGGA
>CM063511.1:137270031-137317531 GCA_032207245.1 Pardosa pseudoannulata
GACTTTAGAGGAGTGTGAACAAATTATTTATCATATACCAGATAAATCTTAGCCAAAAAATAAACCATTTTTTACCTGACTCATAGGTTGCTTTACAATTTTGTAAAATTAAAAATTTTACTAATCCCGTCATATGACGGGCTATATGCTAGTTTTGAAATAAATATAAGATTATTTTGAAAATTTAAATACCCATTCCGAAGTTTAGATATAAATTAGCTACTTAAGTAACAATAATTATTTAATATGAGCATATTTCTTATTGCGTATATTTCAAATTAAAATTAAAATGGAAGAAGTTTCTGTCGATCTATATTTTTTATTTTAATAAGAAATAAATTGATTTGACGGATTATAACAAGTATTTTAACAAGGATTAAATTTTCTTTTGTTGGGGTTTTGGATTTTACTAAATTTTATATAAAAATTATAATTAATGTTTTTCTCATAACCTACATTTAATTAGGTTGTTGTTATTCATTAAGCAATGACTATGATTTTTAGTGTTAGAGAAGTAGCTTTTTCACTGGAGTACTGTTCTAAAAGTAGTGATGCCTTTAAATCTACTTCATTAAAAACGTTATTATAATCAGGACTTAAATCCCTAGATTTATAAAAAATCATTAATAAAAATAGAAAGTGGAGCTTATATTTTTTCATGTGAATTCTTATTAAATCCTAAATCAAAATAGCCTGCAACAGTGAGCATTCTACTTAAGCCAAATAAAGCGGAAAAATTATGTATTATTCAGCAAACAAAATGTTAATTTTTTTTTATTTCTTTTCAACTACATATTTTGTTTGATTCTCTTAGAAAATACTCACAAAGAAGATAAGATATGTTATAGTGTTCAATATCAAAACAATGACCACAGGTAAGAAAGTATTTCTGTCCTTAGGCGTAAAACCAAAAGATACAATTACAAACCTCTTTTCCTCACTATAATTACAATAAATAAGATTCTGTTGTTAAAAATAAGGTTCTGTTGGAAGTTGGTTAGTACTGCAAAAATAGTGCGTCTTAAAACGAATCGTCTTTCTATTGGAAAAGTGGATTTCGAGATAGAAAATCTGCATTATTATATATCATATCACTTTTACACTGAATGGAAATATCGAATTCTTGCAATCGTAATGCACACTTCGCTAATCACCCCGGAGGGTCCTTCAGTTTTGATAACCAGCACAGGCTAAGATGATCCGACACAACAATAAATAGCCTATCTTACTCATTAAGTGCGGATCTTCTCTACAGCCCAGTAAATTTTCCCTAGATGAAAGGGTCTGACAGGTGTATGCGATGAGTCTTTGATTTACTTCTTGGATCTGTATTAGAACGTCACTTATTCCTTGGCTTCTGGCATCTGTATGAATATGTGTCATCACTTAGTCATGGAATGACCTAGTACTGGGACACATACAAATTTAGACATTAGCATAACTCAAGAATTTTCCTGTTCCTCATCCCAAACAAATTTAATACCTTTCTTCAAGAGGTTATGAAGTGGTCTAAGTCATCAAAGTGAAGTCATCAAAGTTGTGAATGAATCGTAGGAAGCAGAAACAAATTCCAAAAAATCTTCGCGACAGTGACACATTTTGGATATCTTTGGAATTTTTGGATAGCTTCTATCTTTGCAGTATTTGTGTAAATTCCCCCTTCGTCTATCAAGTAGCCAAGAATCTTCAGCTTCTTGTCTAAAACACATTTCTTCGTATGCAAGATCAATCCATCGCCGTGTAGGCACCTCAATAGTGATCTCAACCTGAGGATGCTTTCGTCAAAATTCGACGAGTGCAGAATGACGTCATCCAAGTACTGAGTCCATCATCATTTCGAAGGTAACAGGGACAATACACAATCGGAAGAGCATCGCCTTGAAATGAGAAAGTCCGTTACGAAAGCAGTTTCATCTCTAGCCTTCTCCTCAACTTGTATCTGCCAGTAACCAGATTTTAAGTCCATAGATGAATAAACTTTGGTTTCTTCTAAATTGTCTAATTCATCATTGACACGTGGCAAAAGATAAACATCTTTTCTTTGTGAGTTTGTCTAGTCGTTGGTAATCTACGCAGGGAAAAGTGCAACAAAGATATGCATAATTATAAAAAAATAAATAAATTTGAATAAATTTGCATTTAAATTATAAAAAAATAAAAACAGTCAAACTGCCATTCGTAACCTGTGGCATTGCAAACTGCGCTCAAATTATATATATATAGTAGACTTAGACTATACATGTATAGCAACAGTCTCTCTCTCTCTTTCTTTATATATATATATATATATATATATATATATATATATATATATATATATATATATATATATATATATATATATATATATATATATATATATATACATATATATATATATATATATACACATATATATATATATATATATATATATATATATATATATATATATATATATATATATATATATATATATATATATATGAATGACATGTTGAATCAGCTTTTTCACAATTAAACTTTGCCATTGCACAACCTGAGTGCATCAATATTTTGGATCAGCATTATTGGAGCACAAACTTTCAGAATCAAGTTGTGGGCTTGCAAATCAGGAGTCTGGATGGAATTCAAGAACTCAAAGGGATATTGTACTGTTTCATCATCATTAAGGATGCAGTCTATAGACTTGTAGGCATATTCTTGCCCTGGAAGCTGCTTCTGAATGGTGACATTGAGCTTCTCAACCATATCATTTCTGCTTGCCAGAATTGATTTGTGGTAAAGTCAGTTCTGATGCTTGAAGTTTTGCTGAATGTGATATTTGTTGCAGTATTTTCTTACAGTAAAGTAAATATAACAAAGAAGTATTACGTTTACTTACAGATTTTGTTTAGTAAAGTTTTCTCTAAAATGTACCCACGGCTCAGAACAGGCACATGGAGCACTCCTTTTGACTGGAGGAAGCCAGAGTGATGTTGGGATTTAACGAAACCTGTTTAAGAATCTTCCCCATGTAAGATGACTGCTGGAGGTGAAGTCCATCCTACAAACATGGGTCCAGAGGGTAGAGAAAGGGGGTCCTACCACTGTCCCCCCTCTCCCCTACAAATCTATGACCATCACTTTTACTTACATGCTCATCATCTCATCATCACCACAAAAACATTCAAAATCACTCTCAATGACCAACTTGCATGATTTCCTCTCTTGTTATTTTTTTTTTGGTTCTTTATCACACGGCTCGGAACAGGCACATGGGGCATTATTTTTTGGCTGGAGAATGCCAGAGAGAGGTTGGGATGGAATGAAACCTGTTTAAGAACTTTCCCCATGTAATTTTGTGTACGTGTACCAAATTTCACCTTATTTGGTTGTCTGGATCATAAATTATAAGGGAACAGACAGACAGACAACAATTGGCTCTTATATAGAGAGAGATGTATATTTATAAATGCATATTGTACGATTACTAAAGTTTGTATTTAGTATAAATCTTTTCAGATTTCGGAGACATTTATATTAACCATTTCATCAATTATTGATTGTATTCTTCTTCCGAAGTATAAATTTTTATTTATAATGTAGTTTATCTTTTTTAAAGGAATTATTTTGTTCACTTTTTACATAAAATAAAAACATACACGCTACACATAAATTCTGATTATCATCGTCAGAGGGTCATAAATATCATTTTTTTAATAAAACCTTTTACGCCTCATCTGTTTCTTGAATCTCCTGCCATTTAAGTACCATTTTTAATATTTTTGGTAGAGACTGGCTTTATTCCAACTCAAAACACACTTCAATTTATTTCCCTCATTTCTCTTTTTTTTATCAGTATTTTTCAAGCTAACGATCGTTTAACTTTAGCCATCTGTTATTGTTCAGTAAGAACAAAATTCTTACATTTTCAGGGTAAAAAAAACTATTTGAAAGTACAGCATTTACTTGAAAATTTCAATTTTTTAGAATTTCTCAAAAGTTGTAATAAAAAATCTCAAATAGTTTGCATTCAATTCTTTTAAAAAAGAAAAGGAGAAACATTGGCATTTCACATATTTTATATGCTTCTTTCTCTTTAAAAAGAAATAACTGTACTGCAAGAAATTAATGACAGATTTTACTAGTTTGAAACAAACTAAGAATCTCATAGGCATTTTTAGTTGCTGCTTATATTTTATGTTGTGGTGTTAGGATTTGATATGTGTAGTACATTTTCGCACGAGTCCAAAAAATTTGGTTTAGTTTGGAGTGCCACAGCGTACTGTTTGGCTACGTGAGTGCAAAGGAGCATTGCTTAATGTCGATTACAAACGAATAAGAAAACCCATGACTTTAGTCCAATTCTTGGGGATTTCTACATTAGTTGTAAACATTACTAGTTGTCATAAATTCACAAACTTTACGTAGGAATCTATAGGATTTCACCGTAGTCAGAATGATCAACAACTGCTTGTATACTTCTTCTCACTTCCTAGGATGGTAGAGAAATTCAAGGAAATACTCACAGAGCATCATGTTGCACAAAGACATCGTTTAGTATAAAATACGGAGAACTTATGCATGACTTTTAAGAATCAATGAATTAAGAATAAGAATTCATAAATTATATAATTGAATTAAGAATAACTGTAATGTTTTTATTGATCAACTTCAAAAGTTTGTAAATAATAACATTATTGACCCTGAAATATGCTTTCACCCAGAAAAACATAATCTAAGGGATATTTATTTGTGACAAGATTTTCTTTTATTTAGCCAACGTTTAAATTAATTTTATTTCGATACCATATAATACTTAATTATAATATATTGCGGTTTTTACATCCCTATTGTAAAAATTCAATTACACTGCTAAACGTCAAATGATAATCTGCACACTGAATGAGTATTTATGTAAGTGTCATACAGATATACTCATATTAATGCATATTAATGCATTGATATTTTCATACTCATATTAATTCATTGATATCTTTACCATAATTTCTATGATAAAAAAGAGAAAAAATCAACTGCTTGAAAAGATCTTGTCTATTTCTTCTACTGTAAAAGAGAACAGAAAGGACAAATTTCCCTTATTTCTCTTTTTTATCAGTATTTTTCAAGCTAACGATCGTTTAACTTTAGCCATCTGTTATTGTTCAGTAAGAACAAAATTCTTACATTTTCAGGGTAAAAAAAACTATTTGAAAGTACAGCATTTACTTGAAAATTTCAATTTTTTAGAATTTCTCAAAAGTTGTAATAAAAAATCTCAAATAGTTTGCATTCAATTCTTTTAAAAAAGAAAAGGAGAAACATTGGCATTTCACATATTTTATATGCTTCTTTCTCTTTAAAAAGAAATAACTGTACTGCAAGAAATTAATGACAGATTTTACTAGTTTGAAACAGAATCTAAGCATCTCATATACGTTTTTAGTTGTTGCTTATATTTTATGTTTTGGTGTTAGGATGTGATATGTGTAGTACATTTTCGCATGAGACCAAGGAAATTTGCCCGAACGATGGCTGAATGGTTAGGGTGCTGGCCTTCGGAGCCGAAGTTCGTTGGTTTGAATCCCACTATGGTATGGATGTTCACAGCCGTTCGGAATTGGCTTTAAGAAGTAGGTCTCGTTCTCATTAGCCTTCGTGTTGCAAAAAGTAGACTGTAGCACTCCAAAACCAAACCAACCAAGAAAAGTTGTTTAGTTTGGAGCTCCACAGCATACTGTTTTGCTACGTGAGTGCAAAAAGGCATTGCTTAAAGTCGATTACAAACATGCATGATACGAACATCCATGGCTTTAGTGCAATTCTTGGGGATTTCTTCATTAATGGTAAACATTACTAGTTGTAGTAAATTCACAAGCGTTACGTAGGAATCTATAGGACTTCGATGTAGTCAGAATGATCAACAACTGCTAGCATACTTCTTTTCACTTCCTAGAATGTTGGTGAAATTCATGGTAATATTCACAGTGCATCATGTTGTACAAAGACAACGTTTAGTATAAAATACGGAGAACCTAAGCATGACTTTTAAAAATCAATGAATTAAGAATAAGAATGCATGAATTGTATAATTGAATTAAGAATGCTTAAATTTTAAGAAGAAATGTTTTTATTTACCAACTTCTAAAGTTAGTAAATAAAAACATTGACGCTGAAATATGCTTTCAACCCAAAAAACATAATCTTAATGGTATTTATTTATGATAAGATTATCTTTTATTTAGCCAACGTTTAAATTAATTTTCTTTCGATGACATCTAGGGGCTTTATTATTATAAATTGCTGCCTTTACTTACATCCTCTATTGTTAAAATTCAATTACACTGCTAAACGTCAAATGATAATCTAACCATTGAATGAAGATATAAGGAAGTATCATAAAGTTATATTCATATTAATGCATTGATATCTTCATACTTGTACTAATGCCTTGATATATTCACCCTAATTTCTACGTAAAAGAAGAGAAATAATCAACTGCTTGAAAAGAATTTGTCTATTTCTTCTACAGTAAAAGAGGACATTAAGCAAACATACCTTAAATGCAAGCTCATTTTACCGGAGGCAGCAATTCATGAAACAATATTCTTACAAATTTGCGATAAAACAGTTGTAACGCTGAAATGATTAAAAGATTATTTCAAACTTTTATGTTATGTAATATATCCCTCTTAATGACAGGAATTTTTTAAAAAAAAAGGCTTTAAGAAAAATAGAGTTAATAAAGTCTTGAAATAAATGTAGTCTTCGAGGTCATATATCTTTACTACTGTTTTAAATCATAAAATTGTTTTGAAATTCTTTAGAGTGTACTGAAATTTACTTCTTTTATTACTACTGTTTTATTTAAGTTGATGTAACGAAAAATATATATCTAACTTGTAATTTATATCCTAATTTTACGTACGTAGTTCTTGAAGGTAATCCTTTCCTCGAGGCAATAATGCTATAGGTATAATTTCAGATATTCAGCGTGTTAAAAACTTAAAAGGAGAACTATGCTCCCACATTCCTAATTTCATCAATTTTCATTTGTTAAAAGTATTAATAAGTTAAAACCCACTATAAGTAGACAAAAAGTTAACATTTAGTGTATTTAAAGAACATTCTTTAAAAAAAACCTAATGAATAAAAGAGAAAGATACGATCCCCTCACATAAAATCTGGCTTGTGCTACGTTGAACTGTCCACTTTATCCTGCCGTACTTAATTTATGCTTTAACCCCTTAATGCACAGTTTTTTGAAAAAGGCCGCCCTAAAAAACAATTTTTAATGTAAAAAATAAAATTTAATAAGTAAATATATATTGAAAAATGAGCGGAATCAGAATCTGAATCTTAATACGGTTTCGGAAAGCAACTCACAAGGAAGAGATAAATTGTAAATGATAAGTAGAAAAAAATATATTTTATATTTATATAATAAGTAATAATAATAAGTAAGTGTTATAGCTTACAATCCCATGTAAATGATAAATATCAATAAAACGATTGTTTTTTCTTTGCTCTCCATTGTTATTTTCAATTCTCGATTGTATTCGAGTGTGAAAAATTATAGCAACATAAAAGTACAACGTCTCTCAAATTATCTCGAGTTTGCACAATTTGGCCAGTTTGCCTCGATCGAGTTAACTCGAAAATGCAAGTTAAGGGGTTAAAGCCGTACGTCTTATCCACATTCCTTATTAAAAGAACAAAAAGCAGATAGAATGGACACTTGTTTTTAATGAAAGTAAGCACCAAAGCAGTTTTTTGGGTTTCACATTTTTATTTTGAATTCTCGATTGCAATCCTGTGTGAAAAATTATAGTAACATAAAGTACAATGCCACTCGAATTATCTCGAGTTTGCACAATTTGGCTAGTTTAACTCGAGCGTGCACGTTAAGGGGTTAAACATTCAAGTTATATTGATTAACCAATAAACCTTAAAACCAAAAACACCGCTTAAGTCAGTTTGTCTTAACCACATTCTATTGATGGTAGATACAGATAACGATTATTAAGTGAGAAGTGTTATAATTTTAACAAGTAAAATATATCTAAGCAAACATTTTATTTAAAATTTCAATTCTGATTTTCGATACTTAATACATTTCTGCTAAACATTATCAGATAAATGGTAACATTTATAAAATTAAATAAGGGGATTTATAATAACACTTGTTAAATTTATATGACAGAATAAATATATAATATAATTGCGTGTAAAGAAGTGATAATCTTTTATTTAATGTACATTTTGTTTCCAATAAATATAGATCTTTAATCTAATCTTTAACCAAAAAATCAAACAGATAGCAGGTGGTGTACAATAATAGATTAAAAAAACAAATCATATACAAAGCATAAAAAACGTCTTTGCATGATTCTCTTTTATGTCTGTTATTAGGTCATGAAATGTTCCCGCGGTAGTTATCTTATTTGATCTGCATTGATACTTTTTTCTTCTTTCCCTGATTATCTACAGAAATCCTTTCCAGTTCCAATAAAATAAGATATACCAATAGCTAAATAGTAGGATGTGGATAAAAAAACTTGTTTCCAACTTATCCTGGATATTTCTTAATTTGCATCAAATTTTTCCAAGATATGTTAAATTTAACTCCAGAATAAATATAGGACTTTTAAAAACCCTTCCTCTAAAATATTCCACCTAATCAAAAATCACTTTTAAGTCCCGAATGAAACTTAATTAACGATTTGGAGTTATCTAGTTAATTATTTTCTTATTATGTATCTGAATATTCCCTCTGAGCCAACAGTATATTAGGCCTGTTTCTTTCAGTCTTCTCGTTGCAAGATCAAGTGATTTAATTCTTCAAAAATCGATACTTCTCTTTCATCCACTCAAAGTGCTAAGAAGTCAAGAAATGCGTGTGAAGGACTTTTGTACTTTGGAAATATTCAGTAATAAATCCAGTGTCAAGAACTCTTGTATAAGTATCGAGAAAAGTTACACTATTTGACTAAGGAAAAAATATGTATTATCGCTTTCTTCCCATGAACTTTTTCATTTACAATCGGGTTGAAGGAGTGAATTATATAAAATACCTTTCGGAAATATATTTTGAAAGTATTTTATTGGTATTTTTTGGAAGTTAACATAAATCATTTGTATATTTTAAAGTATAAAAATTTTACTTTACAGTCTGAATCCTTTTTGAATTAATTCTTTAACAAAACATAGTTTTACCTCAGTTGGTAAAAGTTACTGGAAAGTAAAGGAGGAATACTTATGAAATGTGATTACACAGGTGCAAATTCTTTTTGTTCTCTTTATTATTGATAATACAAACACTTCTGTATGGAACATAACTGAAAATTCACTATTTATAAGCAATTAGAACATGAGATATATCTACTAGTGAAAGCTAAAAATGCTTTCTAAATATGCATCATCCTATAAATACAGGCAGGGGCACTTGACTATTAAAAATTTGAATTATATAAAATAAATTTCTGAAATATATTTTAAAGTATTTTATTGGCATTTTTCAGAAGTTAACATAAATTATTTTGTATATTTTAAAGTATAGCAATTTTACTTAACAGTCTGAATCATTTTCGAATTAATTCTTTAACAAATCATAGTTTTACCTCAGTTGGTAAAAGGCGTTGGAAAGTAAAGGAGGAATACTTATGAAATGTGATTACACAGGTGCAAATTGTTTTTGTTCTCTTTATTATTGATAATACAAACACTTCTGGATAGAACATAACTGAAAATTCAACATTTATAAACAATTAGAATATGAGATATATCTCCTAGGGAAAGCTAAAAATGCTTTCTAAATATTCATCATCCTAAAAATATATGCAGAGGCACTTGACTATTAAAAATTTGAATTACATGAAAAACCTTTCTGAAATATATTGTGAAAGTATTTTAATGAAATTTTTCAGAAGTTAACAAATCATTTGTATATTTTAAAGTATAACAATTTTACTTTACAGTCTGAATCATTTTCGAATTAATTCTTTAACAAATCATAGTTTTACCTCAGTTGGTAAAAGGCGTTGGAAAGTAAAGGAGGAATACTTATGAAATGTGATTACACAGGTGCAAATTGTTTTTCTTCTCTTTATTATTGATAATACAAACACTTCTGGATAGAATATTATTGAAAATTCGATATTTATAAGCAATCAGAATATGAGATATATCTACTAGTGAAAGCTAAAAATCCTTTCTAAATATTCATCATCCTAAAACATATGTAGAGGCACTTGACTATTAAAAATTTGAATTATATGAAATACCTTTCTAAAATATATTTTAAAAGTATTTTATTGGTATTTTTCAGAAGTTAACATAAATCATTTGTATATTTTAAATTGTAACAGTTTTACTTTTCAGTCTGAATCATTTTTGAATTAATTCTTTAAAAAAACATAGTTTTACTTCAGTTGGTAAAAGACGTGGGAAAGTGAAGGTGGAATACTTATGAAATGTGATTACACAGGTGCAAATTGTTTTTGTTCTCTTTATTATTAATAATACAAACACTTCTGGATAGAACATAACTAAAAATTCAGCATTTCTAAGCAACTAGAATATGAGATATATCTACTAGTGAAAGCTAAAAATATTCATCATCTTAAAATATATGCAGGGGCACTTGACTATTAAAAATTTTAATTATATAAAATATCTTTCGGAAAAATATTTTGAAAGTATTTTATTGGTATTTTTCAGAAGTTAACATAAATCATTTGTATATTTTAAAGTATAACAATTTTACTTTACAGTCTGAATTCTTTTTGAATTAATTCCTTAACAAAACATTGTTTTACCTCAGTTGGTAAAAGACGTCGGAAATTAAAGGAGGAATACTTATGAAATGTAATTACACAGGTGCAAATTGTTTTTGTTCTCTTTATTATTGATAATACAAACACTTCTGGATAGAAAATAACTGAAAATTCAACATTTATAAACAATTAGAATATGAGATATATCTCCTAGGGAAAGCTAAAAATGCTTTATAAATATTCATCATTCTAAAATACATGCAGGGGCACTTGACTATTAAAAATTTGAATTACATGAAAAACCTTTCTGAAATATATTGTGAAAGTATTTTAATGAAATTTTTCAGAAGTTAACATAAATCATTTGTATATTTTAAATATATAAAAATTTTACTTTTCAGTCTGAATCCTTTTTGAATTAATTCTTTAACAAAACATAGTTTTACCTCAGTTGGTAAAAGACGTAGGAAAGTAAAGGAGGAATACTTATGAAATGTAATTACACAGGTGCAAATTGTTTTTGTTCTCTTTATTATTGATAATACAAACACTTCTGGATAGAACATAACTGAAAATTCGATATTTATAAGCAATCAGAATATGAGATATATCTACTAGGGAAAGCTAAAAAACTTTATAAATATTCATCATTCTAAAATACATGCAGGGACACTTGACTATTAAAAATTTGAATTATAGGAAATACCTTTCTGAAATATATTTTGAAAGTATTTTATTGGTATTTTTCAGAAGTTAACATAAATCATTTGTATATTTTAAATTGTAACAGTTTTACTTTTCAGTCTGAATCATTTTTGAATTAATTCTTTAAAAAAACATAGTTTTACTTCAGTTGGTAAAAGACGTGGGAAAGTGAAGGTGGAATACTTATGAAATGTGATTACACAGGTGCAAATTGTTTTTGTTCTCTTTATTATTAATAATACAAACACTTCTGGATAGAACATAACTAAAAATTCAGCATTTCTAAGCAACTAGAATATGAGATATATCTACTAGTGAAAGCTAAAAATATTCATCATCTTAAAATATATGCAGGGGCACTTGACTATTAAAAATTTTAATTATATAAAATATCTTTCGGAAAAATATTTTGAAAGTATTTTATTGGTATTTTTCAGAAGTTAACATAAATCATTTGTATATTTTAAAGTATAACAATTTTACTTTACAGTCTGAATTCTTTTTGAATTAATTCCTTAACAAAACATTGTTTTACCTCAGTTGGTAAAAGACGTCGGAAATTAAAGGAGGAATACTTATGAAATGTAATTACACAGGTGCAAATTGTTTTTGTTCTCTTTATTATTGATAATACAAACACTTCTGGATAGAACATAACTGAAAATTCAACATTTATAAACAATTAGAATATGAGATATATCTCCTAGGGAAAGCTAAAAATGCTTTCTAAATATTCATCATCCTAAAAATATATGCAGAGGCACTTGACTATTAAAAATTTGAATTACATGAAAAACCTTTCTGAAATATATTGTGAAAGTATTTTAATGAAATTTTTCAGAAGTTAACAAATCATTTGTATATTTTAAAGTATAACAATTTTACTTTACAGTCTGAATCCTTTTTGAATTAATTCTTTAACAAAACATAGTTTTGCCTCAGTTGGTAAAAGACATTGGAAAGTAAAGGAAGAATACTTATGAAATGTGATTACACAGGTGCAAATTCTTTTTGTTCTCTTTATTATTGATAATACAAACACTTCTGGATAGAATATTATTGAAAATTCGATATTTATAAGCAATCAGAATATGAGATATATCTACTAGTGAAAGCTAAAAATCCTTTCTAAATATTCATCATCCTAAAACATATGTAGAGGCACTTGACTATTAAAAATTTGAATTATATGAAATACCTTTCTAAAATATATTTTAAAAGTATTTTATTGGTATTTTTCAGAAGTTAACATAAATCATTTGTATATTTTAAATTGTAACAGTTTTACTTTTCAGTCTGAATCATTTTTGAATTAATTCTTTAACAAAACATAGTTTTACTTCAGTTGGTAAAAGACGTGGGAAAGTAAAGGTGGAATACTTATGAAATATGATTACACAGGTGCAAATTATTTTTGTTCTCTTTATTATTAATAATACAAACACTTCTGGATAGAACATAACTAAAAATTCAGCATTTCTAAGCAACTAGAATATGAGATATATCTACTAGTGAAAGCTAAAAATATTCATCATCTTAAAATATATGCAGGGGCACTTGACTATTAAAAATTTTAATTATATAAAATATCTTTCGGAAAAATATTTTGAAAGTATTTTATTGGTATTTTTCAGAAGTTAACATAAATCATTTGTATATTTTTAAGTATAACAATTTTACTTTACAGTCTGAATTCTTTTTGAATTAATTCCTTAACAAAACATTGTTTTACCTCAGTTGGTAAAAGACATTGGAAAGTAAAGGAAGAATACTTATGAAATATGATTACACAAGTGCAAATTATTTTTGTTCTCTTTATTATTAATAATACAAACACTTCTGGATAGAACATAACTGAAAATTCAATATTTATAAACAATTAGAATATGAGATATATCTACTAGGGAAAGCTAAAAAAGCTTTATAAATATTCATCATTCTAAAATACATGCAGGGGCACTTGACTATTAAAAATTTGAATTATAGGAAATACCTTTCTGAAATATATTTTGAAAGTATTTTAATGAAATTTTTCAGAAGTTAACATAAATCATTTGTATATTTTTAAGTATAACAATTTTACTTTACAGTCTGAATTCTTTTTGAATTAATTCCTTAACAAAACATTGTTTTACCTCAGTTGGTAAAAGACATTGGAAAGTAAAGGAAGAATACTTATGAAATGTGATTACACAGGTGCAAATTCTTTTTGTTCTCTTTATTATTGATAATACAAACACTTCTGGATAGAATATTATTGAAAATTCGATATTTATAAGCAATCAGAATATGAGATATATCTACTAGGGAAAGCTAAAAAACTTTATAAATATTCATCATTCTAAAATACATGCAGGGACACTTGACTATTAAAAATTTGAATTATAGGAAATACCTTTCTGAAATATATTTTGAAAGTATTTTATTGGTATTTTTCAGAAGTTAACATAAATCATTTGTATATTTTAAATTGTAACAGTTTTACTTTTCAGTCTGAATCATTTTTGAATTAATTCTTTAACAAAACATAGTTTTACTTCAGTTGGTAAAAGACGTGGGAAAGTAAAGGTGGAATACTTATGAAATATGATTACACAGGTGCAAATTATTTTTGTTCTCTTTATTATTGATAATACAAACACTTCTGGATAGAACATAACTGAAAATTCAATATTTATAAACAATTAGAATATGAGATATATCTACTAGGGAAAGCTAAAAAACTTTATAAATATTCATCATTCTAAAATACATGCAGGGACACTTGACTATTAAAAATTTGAATTATAGGAAATACCTTTCTGAAATATATTTTGAAAGTATTTTATTGGTATTTTTCAGAAGTTAACATAAATCATTTGTATATTTTAAAGTATAACAATTTTACTTTACAGTCTGAATCCTTTTTGAATTAATTCTTTAACAAAACATAGTTTTACTTCAGTTGGTAAAAGACGTGGGAAAGTAAAGGTGGAATACTTATGAAATGTGATTACACAGGTGCAAATTATTTTTGTTCTCTTTATTATTGATAATACAAACACTTCTGGATAGAACGTAACTGAAAATTCAATATTTCTAAGCAATTAGAATATGAGATATATCTAGTAGTGAAAGCTAAAAATATTCATCATCTTAAAATATATGCAGGGGCACTTGACTATTAAAAATTTGAATTATATGAAATATCTTTCTGAAATATATTTTGAATGTAATTTATTGGTATTTTTCAGAAGTTAACATAAATCATTTGTATATTTTAAATATATAAAAATTTTACTTTTCAGTCTGAATCCTTTTTGAATTAATTCTTTAACAAAACATAGTTTTACCTCAGTTGGTAAAAGACGTAGGGAGGTAAAGGAGGAATACTTATGAAATGTGATTACATAGGTGCAAAGTGTTTTTGTTCTCTTTATTATTGATAATAAAAACACTTTTAGATGGAACATAACTGAAAATTCAATATTTATAAGCAATTAAAATGTGAGATATATCTACTAATGAAAGCTAAATATACTTTCTACATATTCATCATCCTAAAATATGAACGCAGGAAAAGTTGACTATTAAAAATTTGAACATATAACTTAGGAATTTTTATTGATCATTTTGTTTTGAGAGCACAGCACCAAATAGTGATCAGCTTTAACTCTTTGCAGAGATAACATAAATTGACAACCTATCCTTACTCAGAATTGGAAAACAAAACACGATTTGTTCTCATAATGTCAAACTATGTTCTTAAAGAATATTTCTAAACAAATTAAAAATATAATACTATTAAAGAACAAATATTAAAAAAAGGATTATTTCAACCATGAATAAAACATGTTTATATTATCTGCTTATATTCTGAAATATTTTTTAATTTAAGGAGTTTATATTCAATTAAAAAAAAAATTTCATTAATTCTGTATAGCTTTCATAATTATTTATTTAAGAAATTATGGTTATTATTAAAAGGAAGAATATAACGATGCAGAAATTGAATAAACAACAGTGTTTAAAAAAAAGAAAATAATCTATAAAGTATGCATAAACAACACATAATATACACAAACAAACACACAAACATATATATAAATATATATATATATAATATATTATATTTATAAATATTAAATTATATAATATATAAATATATATATATATATATATATATAAATTATAATATATTATATATAATATATAATATATATTTTATATATTTTATAATTTTATATATTTATAATATATTTTTTTTTATATATTTTTTGTTTTTATATAAGATATATAAAAAAATATATATATAAAAAATATTATATTATATATATAAATAAATAATAAAAATATATATATACAATAAAAATATAGAATAAATCTTAAATAATATATATATATATATATATATAAATAATATATCTAACTATTTATATTTTTGTTTGGAATTTATATTTTAGTATATTTTATATTTTATTTTTTAATATTTTTATTTTATATATATATAATATATATATATATTTATTATATATACATAATATATAAAATATATATAATATATTTATATATATTTATATATATATATATATAGATAATATTATATGTAATATATTACAATATTATATATATATATATGATTTCTAATATATATAATATACATACATATATATATAATATATATATATATATACAATATATATATATATATATATATATATATAAATAAAATATATATAATATATATACTATATATATATAAATATAAATATATATTATATATATATATATATATATATATATATATATATATATATATATATATTATATGTATATATATAATAAGACGGACTTCTCGATGGGTGTTTGCAGTCATGGCCCCTAAAAATAACACCGTTTCAGTAAAATACCTTTATTAACATAACGTTGGATAAAGGGTTTCAACTTCATCATAGGGACAAGACTAACTGAGGGGTCAGCTGCATGAAGTTATATGTAAAAAGGCCTTTAACACCTGGTCAACATCTGTGTTAAACTCTCTAGAAAAATCTGCCTCTAACAGCGTGCATCTCCTTTTTGTTTGGAAATTTCCTAAATTGTCCTATAGGGCTATGTAGATTTATAATTGGTCAGACCACTTCTCTGAGGCCCAGTTGTCATTTTAGTTTACATATATAAATGTGTGTGTGTGTGTGTGTGTGTGTGTGTGTGTGTAGGGAGAGAGAGAGAGAGCAGAGCATAGTAGTGTTTGTTGGTCTTTACTTCTAAATTACGAGGATTTGCTCTTTCATGTCTAACATCTCGAGACAATAGTAGTATCTTTCATGAGATGTCATATGATATCTAAAATGAAAGTAACATCAATCAACCAATCAAAAGAGAAAATGTCATATAATAGGTTGAGAAATTCAGCAATTAATAATCTAATTAACTGGATTTTCAAATCTCAGCCAATAACTTATTCAGTTATGGTATATTTTGTCTTTTTAAGGCTTATCTGAAATTTTTTAGGTGTTTCTCCGTTGCTATTTTGCTGAAAATGAAGAAACAATTATCTACACTCTCTTGGAGTTTCTCTATTTTGTTGATTTGCATACTTTTCCATACGTATTTTCAAAAAAGTAAACAAATTCATATACTTTTTAAATTCATTTCCTGGCTATGTAAATATAACTTATTTCCTTTTTTATGTCTTGATATGAATTGGATTTTATCCATGTTTAATCAGTGGAATATTTCTATAAATTTTGTTTTTTAAAAGTATGCTTGTTTAAAAAATGTTCCTCTATTTTTCTAGTTACTAAACTTTATTTTTTTTTACACTTACTCTTTTTATTTATGTTAATTTTAAGCTTAAAGTTTTCTTTATATTCCATGTTGATTTTCATATATTCAACATTATAAACAGTTGTGATCGTTAATTTGAATCTATGTGATTAATGGTAACCCAAGAATGTGGATATAAAATGTTCTTCATTTCTCTGCTGAATATGAAAAGAAAAAAGAATTAGTTTTTAGTTAATCTAAAAAGTTAAAGTTTTTTAAAGGTATTTATCTAATTTTCAAATAATAATTATCCCTCAATTAATATTAATTACATTATTAACAGTATTTGAACATTTATAAAACATTCTTTACAACTATAAATTAGTTATAATTTTATTTTATACATTTAAAAATTACACTGAAAATTTAAAATGCTACAATAAAAGTTACAATAAAAGTAGTGATTTTTTTTAAAAGAACTATTCTTGAATGAGGTAAATGGATAAATGCTTCAAAAATTCTTGATGAAAAAAATTCTTTTATTTTTTCTCGTACTCTTGATAAAGAGACAAAAAAACTCCTTTTTTTAAATTTAGATTTCTTTAAGATTCAAATAATTCATCAAACGCTTCAAAAATAAATTTCATTATTTTTATTAAAAAAGTAGTTGTAGAATTCTTTTCTTTCATTGGATTCTGAACCTCTTCAAACGCAGATTTCAATTAAAGATTCCGTAATCAAACATGATAATATATTTGCTTCTTATGATACAAAAAGATCTAATGCTTCTTCACTTTTGTATGACTTACAGTTTTTTTTTTTTTTAAAGTCACCAATAAGAAATCTTTTTACATCAAATATTTTTCTTTGGGAAAATTTTGCATACAAAAACAAAAATGTCTTTGAAAAAAGATAAATTACAGAAAAAATATTTTGCGATGTAAGCAATACAGAATAAAACCCAAGATACGAGGAATTATTTTTTTCATTTTATTTTCCTTTAGGCAAATTTGAAAACAGGTAAACAGCAGAAAAAATAATAATCTATATTATAAGAAATATTAAAGTAATGTAAATAAATGGAAGAGTGTAAATATATGAAGTTTTATAAATGAGTTTTAGTAAATTTATATTGCTAAACTATTATGCTGTCAGGATTTTTTTCTTAAATATTCTACAGTAACGTATCTTCTCCTTTAATGATTTGTGCATGAGACATAAAAACATGAAATCATTTATTGAAAGGGCAAATTATTATAATAAATTCTAAATACAATTATGGACCACTTTTTGCCTAATTACAGCACGTATTCTACTTTCTATCAATTCTATGATATAGGTAGTTAATATGAGGCATTTGACACCATATTCGCTGAACTACCTTCTTCAGTTGCTTAGGATTTAATGGGAATAATTCTATCTGTATAATGTGCTGCTCAATTTTATCCCATATGTTCTCCGGTGTAACGATATCTGGTAATTATGAAAGCCAGCGATGTAAGGTAAAGTCTCTGTTATACTCTTCAAACCATCTGCAGAAATGCCAGTTTCTATTATGTGTCATTGTCTTGCTGGAAGTGTCCAACCTCGACAAGGTTCGATAATAATATGATAGGCTGTACTTGATCTGTGATTAAATCAATAACACTAAAATGCCCTTATACATTCAGGAATTTTTTCACATCATTAAAGACTTCCATACAGTTCTCAAAAAGCATCTGTTAACCATAGTATTACTTCCACAGGAATCTTTTCACATTATTAAAGACTTCCATATAGTTCTCAGAAAGCATCTTCTAACCATAATATTACTTCCACCAGCTTGGCGTGATGAAGCAATATCTTTAGACATTCAGAAATTTCCCACAGAATTAAAGAATTCCTTACAGTTAAAAGAAAGCATGTATTAACCATAATGTTTTTTCCACCAATTTGATATGTTGAAGCAATATACTTAGACATTCAGGAATTTTTTTCACATCATTAATAACTTCCATACAATTCTGAAAAATCCTCTTCTAAACATAATGTAACTTTCACGAGCTTGACGTGATGAAGCAATATCTTTAGACATTCAGGAAATTTTTTTACATCATTAAAGACTTCCTTACAGTTTCAAGAAATAATGCCCTACCCATAATGATATTTCCACCAGCTTGATATATTGAAGCAATATCCTTAGACATTCAGAAATTTTTCACATAATTAAAGACTTCCATACAATTCTGAGAAATCATCTCCTACCCATAATATAACTTTCACGAGCTTGACGTGATGAAGCAATATCTTTAGACATTCAGGAATTTTTTAAATCATTAAAGACTTCCATACATTTTCAAGAAAGCATGTCCTAACCATAATATTACTTCCACCGGCTTTATGCACTGAAGCAATGCAAATGTGGTACATGCTTTCGATTTGTTTTATCCCTATTTGTATCCTGCTACCTTCATAGTGTAAACGTGATTAAAAATATTATTTATCGGCTCACAAGATAATTTTCCAGTCCTCAACAGTCTAATCATTGTGTTTCTTTTTGAATAAGTGACATCTTCTCTCCGAGCAGACAGTAGAAGCTTTCAAAGAATTGTCGACTGTCATATCCTACACAATAATATATGTATTAAACAAGTTGTTCAAGAACTTCGCAGTTTTTCCTTAATCCAGATTTCTGGCACACTAGCGTTCTGTTTCTTTTCTGTTGAGCTAGACTTCTTGAATAGTGTCCTTTCAGATTGAGAATTCAGCGCTTTGACAACCTCAATCCTGAGGATGTTAGGAGCGGTTTTTCCTCTTGACACTCTATTCTCTGTAAACATTAATAACTGCTGTTTTTGAAGACTTCAGAATTGCAGTTGTTTTGCTGATACTGGTTCCGATACTTCAAGCGTCTACAATCATTACACATTCAAACTCAGTAAAATCCCATGTTTTTCCCATTTCTTCACAAGCAACTGAGTGCAATTGATGCCTTCTCTGCATTCCTCTTAATACAGATATCACGTTCTCTAACTGTAACAACAGAAAGTTATGTTGTTCTATGATAAGTGTTGAGTAGTCATGAAAATTTGGCTACTCTATATATCAATTTCCTCTTTTAAAAACACATATGCTAAAGTATTTTCCTTCTAGTATCATCGTAACATCATCTGATAATATTAAGATTAGAGTGGATTTGAAACTAATTTACATTGTTTGTAGCAATTCTACTTGAAACTTAGTGTATTATTTTCAATATATTCCTGTTACGATTATTGGTCATGAATTATTTCATAAACATCATTATTCATCAGGTTTTTATGTATAAGATGATCACTTTTATTCAAAGTAAAATTTTTAAATCTTATAAAAAAATTTGATATTCACAAAAAGATTCGATGACCCCATGGGTGGAAAGCATATTTGTTTTTCCACAATAAAATATTTGTAGGATAAATCTTTTGCATTCTAAAGGAATTGGGTTTTCTTTAAATACATTAAAGTGGATATCGAATCCCAAATATAATCAGAATGTTAATGTTTTATAGGTTCAAATTATCATTCTACTTTTTTACATATGCAGGCAAATTTTACATCTAAATCTCGAATATTTGAAAATTATTTAAATTTATGATGTTAGTTTTATGGTTCTTTTAACAAATAAATACTTTATAAGGCTCATGTTTGATTTTTGTTAAAATTTCTTTATGGATACACCCCCGTTTATAATTAGAGAACGTCCTCTCCTTTCGACAGAAAAGGAGGCTATTTATTGCTCGAGAGAGAATAAGAAAATAATTAAGAAAAAGGAACATCATAAAAAAAGAAGTATGCTATCAAAACAAAAATCACACGAAAAATTGTTTTGTGGGTACTTTTTTTGTTTATGAATATATAATTAAACGTGAGAAGACTGTAAATACATAAATTTGTGGTAATAAACTACAGTTAGAACTTACTTTACCTGAAAATACTTGTCTAGCATTTACAAAATATCATCTTCATTACGAAAAAAATCCATTAAAAGTACATAAAGAAATGTTTTTAAAGAATTTGTGTGATGTAATGTTTCTCCCGAAAGAAAAATAACCTTATAGTTTCTTTTGTCATCTAGAAGCAATATTATTACATTCACTTCATTAAGTACTAATGCATTTAACATAATATAAATGAAGACATAATAGCTAAGTAAAAAATACTCGGGTTTAACATATGTAAGATTATATTAATCAGTTTTTGTTGTTGTCTTATGCTACATGGTCATACCAAGTGCTACTAATCCATACGCTACTCCTGTTATAGAAAAGGGGTGCACCTTCTGTTTTAACAAGCACCTAAAAAGTGAAAGTACGACTTTTTGCTCAAGAGGGTTCTCTTAATTCAGAAGTAATTTGTCGTAATTAGCAGGGACAGAGCAGAAGACTAATAGGATTGACCTGCCAACCCCAGAGATATCGATTGAGAAGTTGGACGACATTGTAACCACCAACATATTTTTCATGGCCCAGTCACCTTTAATGAACACAGCGGATCTTAGGCCGACTTGGGAACCCACATACCCCTCCAGTTGTGAGAGCGTTCACTTTTACGACTAAGCTACCGTGGCTCATGCTAGTCAGTTTACACGAGCATATAAGAAATAGTTCAGTTTCAATTTTTTAAGTAATACATTTATGATAATGTAATTACATAGCCCAAGGTGAATTTAGATGGCCGATTGGTTAGAGTGCTGGCCTTCGGTACCGGAGTTCGGGGGTTCGAATCCCACTTTGGCATGGATGTTTGTAGCCGTTCGGAATCGGCTTTAAGCCGTAGGTCCCGGTCTCATTAGCCCTCGTATGCAAAAACGTAGACCATAGCACTCCAAACCAAGGTGAATTTAAGATTATAAACTATTGCACACTAGTAAATCTTTTTAAAACACTCTCCACTCAATTTTTTTTAAATAAAGGGGAAAAATCCATTTTTTATAAATATATATGTTTATTTAAACAACAATCACTTCTCTATGATATAGAAAATAAAATAAACTGAAAACTTCATTACAACTGAAATTTATAAATTACATTTCCTTATGGGTGTACTATTAAATAATAAAACGTTTCTATAAATGCATATCTATGATTAATGACATATTCGATATTATGAACAAATTTTTTAAAGTATTTTAAATGAGTTTTAAGATTTAGATTTAAAAGAAGTAATTCCGTTAAATTTTAAATTATGTATGCACAATATTGCACTTATACATGAAAATCAGTTTTAAAATTCATCAATTCACACATCTTAACCATTAAAATTTCGATGTATCTATGGATTTATCAATGTATGTACGTCTAAGTAATAGCGACTTCTTGGATATATAAACGTGCAGGATTTACTAAAAAACGAGAAATGGTCCAAAAAAGGCATTTTAGCCATTTGTAGACCAAAATTCTAATTAGTCAAAAAGATATTAAAATCAACTATAAATATGTTTTAGTTCATTTATTTACAATGTTTTGTTGGTGTCACAGACAACCAATAAAGTGATGCGAAATGAACAGAGTAATAAAGACATGCAATACTTACCTTTTGCTGTGATCGCTTTTCGTCGTGGAAGAGAATCATTCGAGCATTTAGAAACTGTGGCGATATTAATAACTACTAAAGATAATTAACTAGTCAACAATAGTGAAAAGACAATACTGAAAACATCTGGAACATATTAAAGAAATTTAATAAACTCAAATTATTTGCATCGTTATTTACAGGATTTTTAATAAAATTGTAAACTAAGTTCGCAAAAGTTCCTAAAGTCAAGATTTTTTTGGGATTCCAGCAGAAGTGGAATTATTTTTTCTTGACAGTTAGCGTCAAACCTTTTCTCTAGTTGGCATCAGTATCATCCAATATTTGATAACACGATTGACTGTAAAGCACAGTAGCAATCACTAGCTTTGTGCGAATCCTTATTTTGTGGAAATTGAGATCCTGTAATTTTTTTTTAACTGTGATATGAAATTTGTTATTTTTATTAATAATTTATAACATTTTTAATAGTCATTCCAAAACCTAAATTTAATATATGTAATTTTATATAAATTAAATGGTTTTTAAAACTAAAATTATTTTTAATTTTTTATATAGAGATCCTCAATAAAATTTTACTATAAGTTTTTAAATCCATATTCCTCCTATTTAATTATTTAAAATGTACCAAACTAAAGAACTTTTTAAGCTTTTTAACAATAAGTGTTTTATTTTCTACTATCTTAAGTAGTTCTGAAGTAAAATATTTTTTATTATTTAAAGATTTTTCTGTGAAATTTAATTTCACAACACATTACCTGAACTATTGAAAATTGTATTTTATACATATTTTTTTTGTCATGTGCTTTAACTGCAAAGAATCTTGATCATCTTATATATATTGTAGAAAACAAATGGTCGAAGACAAATTTTCTTATGTATTATGTATTTTAAGGTTATATAATAGTAATTAAAAGTTTAATTTATTAAAAGTACTTTTGAAAATCCAAGAGATCCATCTGGATAATTTAAATTTCAAAATGAACTGATTTAAAAAATTCGTTGCTCTTGCACTTAGTTAAAAAAATTTAAAAAAATTATGATGGCATTTATTGTCTCTAACTGTAAACATCTTTAAAGAAATTTAGAAAATAAATACTTCTAAAGGCTATTTCTATCAATTTGATGTGCAATCTCGAAGGTTACCATACTGTTCAAAGGGAAAAATCCATTTATTAAGATAAATCATAATTTTCTTTCTAATTGCAAATATTGAATTTAAAAAATAATCATGAAAATCAAGTCTTAGTCTTAGAACTTATGCATACCGTAAAAAGAATTTACTGCCCTATCATAAAGAAAATTTAAAGCTTACAAATCGGGAATGCAATTTACTTAAAAGAATATGATAAATAACCTTTAAAGAATTGCAATAAAAATTTATACGTTTTCTAGTATTTTAAATTCATATGGTTTATTTCTACCTTTTTTAAAGGTACCGTATTATCGCTATGTGAAATTTGGAAACTGCTACTATAAAAACTTCAAACCTCAGTGAATCCTCCTTCCCCAAGGAGCACTAGTCTTCTTTTTTTAGAACAGAATGTTTGGCATATATCTTACTTCTCCTTCTCTTCTAGGAAAGGATGCATTATTTGAGATTGTCCGAACAATGACCTGTCTCCGTGGATAGCATTAGTAAACTCTTTCTTACCTCACTCTATACAAATATCATAAAACTAACAAAAGAATCATTTTTTCTCTTTAACCCTTTGCCTTAAAACAACATATTACAGGTTGAAATTATAAGCATATTTTAAGAATATAAAATATGCTTTAAATTATGGGTTTTTTTGTGTTATATTCAATTTTAAAAATATGTTGTACATTAAAAACTTAAAATTTAACATTTCTGTTCAAAAGTTTTCTTATATATCTTCTGTGCAAAAGTTTTCTTATGCTTCAGTGAGAACAAATTTTACGAACTAAAAAATCAAGTTAACAGTATAACAGTAAAAATTAAAGATGGTCGGGGTTTTACATTAGGAGAGTGGGATCTTTTTTTTTCGGTTTTGTTGGACCCATTACAGGGTGAGAGAAGTCATTCATTAGATGATGTAATGTGTAGTGTGGCCGTAAGGCTTAAGAAGGATGTACGTATTGAAAATAAAAGATTTTGACTACGACTACCTTATGATTATTGAGATTGGCGACGAACTCCTGAATATGTTACATCTATACATGTTCTGAAATGCCTTTTATTATTTTTATAAGTATTTATGGTTAGGTTATTAAAGAGATATATAACAGATTTCAACAAAAAATTTCAGACATTTTTGTGTGAAATAAAAACAAAGTTATGGAATGTCGAAAAGTAGTAACAAAACTATAGGATCCCTATGTTTAACAGTTATGTCCTTTTTAAAAATATACATTTTTATCAAACCATCACATCCATGGTATTGACATAGGTACAACAAAAACAACAACTGCGAACAATATTATGAATATAATTGTCGTGTAGTCCTCCTTTATATTTGCGTATCAACCTGTGATCAAATGTATAGTGGCGATTTATTTTTAATTGCGTTGTGTTAAGTATTTTTGTACTAAATTTAACCATAGGTTCTGAGAAACTACAGACATAAATATAAAAATAAACTAACAGCTAAATTGACAGCAACCGAGACTAGCTTAATATTAAAAAAATAAATTTATTAACATATATATACATCTATGTACAAACAATGCTAATGCTAATTTAATGATGCTAATTTTCATAAATAAGTTTTGTCAAACTCTTCTAATTTCGTTCTGACAAATTTTATATATTTAAGAAATTTTGTAAATAGATAGAGGACCTAATCTCGATTTCAAAAAATGTATGCAAAATGGGGGTACCTTTGTGGGTCTAAAATGTTGGGCCCGGAACACTTCTGGTTGAAGGGTATCTATGGCTGATAAGGAGAGGGAATCTATATCATCCGTTGGTCTCGTCAGGGGCTTCTTTCTGAGTCTCTGGGGTGCAGCCGTACTATTTGGTTCAGGAACACTTCCTGTTGGACTTGGCTGGACTCCCCTAGTCTGAACCTTCTCCCCTGGACTCACGAATCTCTTCCGTCGGACCCGACTGGACTCCCGACTTTTCAACACCTTCTTTTGGGACCCCGAACCTCTTTTTTGGGACCCCGATCCTCTGCTCTGGGACCTCCGCATCAATCACTCATCTTTTTAGAGTTTTGATATTTTATTATTTCAACCTTGTCCCCTCCTCCTTCTTGTCTTCCAATCGGGATAGTTGTAAGGATTTCATTGGTCTGATCAAACCCCACTCTGAGACCGCCAACGTGAAAAACCTTATCCCTTCTAATTGGGCACTATCCCTTAGGGACTCATAAATACTCCACAAAGGTACATTCTTATTTAATGTCAAGTACGGAGACGGGATTCTAATCTGGGACTGGAATCAGAACCCCGCCCGAGACCACCGTACAAGACAACAATATCCGTTGAAAAGAAATTTATGATCCTCTATCTGTTTACAACGATGTGATGAGGTCAGATTTAGATCCCAAACATTTTACTTCATGTCTGAATGAATCAATTATATAACAGATCTAAATCGCCTCATCACAATAATCATCACAATAATCTGATTCAGACCAGAGTGATAAGCATGAATAAGTAGAAGATACTTCTTAATGTTGGATGAACACATAATTTTAATAAATACATCAGTGTATAACCGGTAGTATATTCTTCCATTTTTTAGCCTTTTTTCTGAAAAGAAAACAAATGAAATTAAAAGACATATAGAGAAAAACAAAGTAGAAACGTTATAACTTTTCCAAGATTTTGAATCATATCTATCTTTTTATTCTTGTAATTTTCACATTTCAAATTTTGAGTTCAAATGAAATATCAAGAATACAAAATACCGTCATAAGGAACGGTATCCATAAGATAATTTTAAACTATATATGCAATTCTGAATAAAAATATTTAATAATTAGTTACAATTTACTTTGGCAATTGATTGTACTTTAATCCTCCACAACTGTATATATGGAACTAAAATTAAGTCAGCCTTCAATTGTTTATAATAACTTATCTTTTTTACAAACTTATTTTTAAAGCATATTGTTGAAACTTTTAGTTAACAAAATCGTAATATTTTCTATAATATATAAAATATAATAATGCATATACCTAGTTTAAACGTATATAAAAAAATAATTTTTGGTATATTGATACATCTTGCAGTTTAAAACCGATAGCTACGAAAGAGATATTGCCAGAATTTATAAAAGAAAACTTAAACTTTTCCCCCTATAGTTTAACTTAAAACATAAAATCTTATTGTTATACAGTTAAGAATATTATTACATTTTGATTTTCAATTAATCACATAACAAAATACTTTCAAAGATACCTAGATATAATTGAGAGAATATCTTTCATTATTAAAAGATAATGGTATAAAAATGTTGTAATCAATATTTAGATTTATCTTTAAAATATATATTAATTTAAATGTCTTTAAATCATGCATAAGGGTGATGCAGTTAATTATTTAACGTCTATCTATGGTAAAAATATTTAAGTAAGTCTTCTATATCTATCTCTGCTTTCAATTCGAAAATGGGCAATTTTTCGTCATGCTTTAAAAAAGAGCATTTGAATATCTTTTATCAATGGATTGATTAACTTGAACTTCAGATATTAATACTTTCGAAATTAGAAAACTATATTTCATTATATATGAATTAAATACATTCTCATAAATCCTTAACAGTAATCCATAACTTATAATTTTATTATGGAAATGTACAAGCAAAGAAAGCAACTTAAAAGAACTTTAAAGTGTAAAAGGTAGAAACACCTGAGATCCCAAAGATTTTCTATCAGTTTTATCTTTAAGTTTTATAATCCTTTCATTTCGAAATTTGGATTAGAAGGAAGGACAACAATTTAGAAAACAATTATAAGGAATTCTATTCATAAAAAAATGAAGCTTTAATGAAGCTTTAAATCAGTAATTGCTATTCTTTTTTGTATTTGATTGTACTTTAAGCCTTTATAACTGTCTTTGTAGCTAAATAACTCAGCTCAAATATATTTTTTTAATTTATATTGCGAAAATATTTTAAATATATTACCTAAAATTTTACAAAATATGTAGCATAAAAAATGTACTGTATAAGAAATTATTGTATAGTGCATTCTAAACTTTAATAAATACAACAGCTAATCGATAGAATACTCTTCCTTATATCAACTTAATTTTATTGTGGAAATAAACAAGTAAAGAAAGCAACTTAAAACAATTTTAAAGTGTAAAAGGTAGAAACACCTGAGATCCCCAAGATTTTCTATCAGTTTTATCTTTAAGTTTTATAATCCTCTCATTTCGAAATTTGGATTAGAAGGAAATGACAACAATTTAGAAAACAATTATAAGGAATTCTATTCATAAAATAATGAAGCTTTTATTTTCACTAGAATATTTAAAGCAGTAATTGCTATTCTCTTTTGTAATTGATTGTAGTTTAAGCCATTATAACTGTCTTTGTAGCTTAATAACTCAGGTCAAATATATTTATTAAATTTATCTTACTAAAAAACATTTTAACTATATTACCTAAAATTTTACAAAATATGTAGCATAAAAATAAACTCGATAAGAAATTATTCTATAGTGCATTCTAAACCATAACAAATACTACGGAAATCAAAAGCAATTATTTTAATGGCCTGAACTTTACTTTTAATAAACTAGTTGCATGCCATTATTACTACATTCTTCTCTACCTTGTTTCCGAATAAAAATTGATGCATAAATTTTACTTCCGAGGAATGGAGTTTAAAGCTTTTACTTTCTTTTTTCTACATAAAATATAAGTTTGCTACTGATGTTAATGCAATGAAATGAATAATGTTTCTTTTAAGTGATGTTTTAATGTCCTTACTCTAGTTTGAAGTCATTTTCTATGACACCGTATAGAATTTATGTATCATTTTCAATGCAGTTTAACTATTTTCTACTATAAGGCTCATTTTAGAATGATAGACTCATAAGCTTTGTCATCGAAGAAACAAAAACATTACAGACATCATTTCCATAAAGTTAACAACCATGTTTACCAGCATAAATATTGTAATATAAATAACAAAATGATATAAATTTCTTTGAATATTATAAACATATTTGTTGTCTTTGGTTTGAATGAAATGAGATGCATTATAATGCAAGAGTTTGCACACAGCTATAAATTGAGACTTTTCAATTTTCAGTAAGGCTTTTCTGAGATTTAAAGCATTTATATTAATTTTAATGACTATATACTTTGACAAATCTAAACTTTTTTTTAAGTTTTTAGGTAGACTTTAATATTTGTCATATAATGAAAAATAAAGTTATTTCAGAAGATAATAAAAAGTACATGAAAAACACAAAGAAACTTAAAATTCATACAAAAAATATGTAAAAGGGAACGATGTTAAAATTTGAGAATTAATTACTGTAAAATTCAATTTTCAGTTTCCCTTTACTCAGAATTTAATACTTTTCAAATAAAAAAACTATATTTCATTATATATGAATTAAATACATAATCACAAATCCAGAACACAAATCGATAGCATATTCTTCCATACATTAACCTAATTTTATTATGGAAATATATAAGTAAAGACAGCAACTTAAAACAATTTTAAGTGTAAAAGATAGAAACGCCTGAGATCCTTAAGATTTTCTATCAGTTTTATCTTTAAGTTTTATAATCCTCTCATTTCGAAATTCGGATTAGAAAGAATTGACAACAATTTAGGAAACAATTAAAGGAATTTTATTCATGAAATAACTCAAAAATGAAGCTTTAATTTTCACTAATATTTAAATCAGTAATTCCTATTATAATATTTAAATCAGTAATTGCTATTCTCTTTTGTAATTTATTGTATTTTAAGCATTTATAACTGTCTTTGTAGTTTAATAACTCAGCTCAAATATATTTATTAAATTTATCTTGTGAAAAAACATTTTAAATTTATTACCTAAAATTTCACAAAATATGTAACATAAAAAAAAACTGTATAAGAAATTATTCTATAGTGCATTCTAAACTATAATATATACTACGGAAAACAAAAGCAATTATTTTAATATCTTGACCTGTGTAATGCTTGAATTGCTATTCTCTTTTGTAATTGATTGTAGTTTAAGCTTTTATAACAGTCTTTGTAGCTTAATAACTCACCTCAAATATATTTATTATATTTATCTTGCGAAAAAACATTTTAAATATATTACACAAAATTTTACAAAATATGTAGCATAAATATATACTTTATTTGAAATTATTTTATAATACATTCTAAACTATAATAAATACTACGGAAATCAAAAGCAATTATTTTAATGGCCTGAACTTTACTTTTAACAAACTAGTTGCATGCCATTATTACTATATTCTTCTCTACCTTGTTTCCGAATAAAAATTGATGCATAAATTTTATTTCCAAGGAATGGAGTTTAAAGCTCTTACTTCTTTGTTTATACATTAAATATACGTATGCTACTGATGTTAATGCAATAAAACGAATAATGTTTCTTTTAAGTGATGTTTTAATGTCCTTATTTTAGTTTGAAGTCATTTTCTATGACACCGTATAGAATTTATGTTTCATTTTCAATGCAGTTTAACTATAGTCTACTTTAGAGCTGCTTTTAGATTGATAGACTCAAAAACTTTGTCATCGAAGAAACAAAAACATTACAGAATCTTTTCCATAAAGTAAATAACCATGTTTACCAGCATAAATATTGTAATGTAAATAAGAAAATGATATAAATGTCTTTGAATATTGTAAACATACTTGTTGTCTTTGGTTTAGAGGAAATGATATGCATGAAAAATTAAATCATTAATATCAACATTTATTCTCAATAATATCAATGTGTGATCACATATGACTAGTTATTTAGTCTTTTGCAGATAATATTTAAATAAAGATATAGAATATTACTTTATTAATATGATTTTTGTATCTTAAATATACTTCATATCATTTTGCATGCATGTTGAAAAATGAAGTTATTTCAGAAGCAATTAAACTTTACATGGTGTAGATGTAGAGGTGAAGACCGACTAAGAGTCTAGGAATGCAGCACGTATAAGTAGATTACTCGTGAGAAAATATAAAATTGAAATATTCCTCATGATGAATTTTGTTTATTTTGAATATAAATAAAGGTTTAAATAGAAAATAAAATGTAACTTAGGCCATCATGCCAAAGTGACCATACTTGAACAATGATTTTGCTAACATGACATCTTGGTCTTATACAGAAAATGGTGTTAGAACTACGCAGAAGATTTTTAGCTCCACACTCCTTCCATTCTCTCACTCTAGGGGAGGGGGGCTTTCATATCTACCGAAAAAAGTTCGTTGGGCAGCTTTGCCTGATCCAAAGATGGTTACTCCACGGTTAGCAACCCCTCTTGACCAATGGGGTCGAAGGAGGGACTTATCTTTCATCTCGAGGTCAGTTTTGAGCTAGAGTTGTAGAACTGTAATTCTTTCTTACACATGGAAAATACATGGGAACTTAAAATTCACACAAAAAATGTTTAAAAGTGAACGATGTTAAATTTTGATAGTTAATTACTATATAATACAATTTTCAGTTTTACTTTACTCATAATTTAATATTTTGTACAAAAATATAAAATTTCATAAATTAATTTCGGATTTAATTTCAATTACCATATTTCTATATTACATTGGAAAAAGTCAAAGATTAAATGCACTACTTTGAAAATTGGAAATTTTAAATAGGATTAGAAATTTTTATGCGCATTTGACTTTAAATAAATTTGTGAATAAGTAAGAAACCAAAATAAGAATCATGTATTTATAATTTCTTATTTGTATAACTGCGTTTCAGATAACATGACTATGAATTCCGTTTTAGTTATTTTGCAATTACCTAGAAATGTTTCATATCTTCATTTATATAATCTTAAAATAATAATAATAATATATAAAAATAATAATAATAATAATAATATAATAATAATAATAATATATAATAATATATATAATAATATATATAATAATAATAATAATAATATATAATAATATAACCAATAGTAGATATATTTAAGTGGATTTGACTTTAAATAAATTTGTGAATAAGTAAGAAACCAAAATAAGAATCATGTATTTATAAAGTCAAGCAAAATTTATATTATTCTGGAAATTTAAATCACTAAGAACTATTTCTAATTTCCTATTTGTGTAATTTCAGTCCAGATAACATAAATATGAATTCCATTTTAGGAATTTTGCAATTACCTAGAAATGTTTCATATCTTCATTTATATAATCTTAAAATAATAATAATAATATATAAAAATATAATAATAATCAATAACAGAAATATTTACGTGGATTTGACCTTAAATAAATTTGTGATTAAGTAAGAAACCAAAATAAGAATCATGTATTTCCAAAGTCAAGCAAAATTTCCATTATTTTAAAAATTTAAATCACTAAGAACTAATTATTTCTAATTTAATATTTGTGTAATTTCAGTTCAATGAGTATGAATTCCATTTTAGGGATTTTGCAACTACCTAGAAATATTTCGAATATTCATTTATATTATTATAAAATAATAATAAAAATAATAATAATAATAATAACATATAAAAATATAATAATAATAATCAATAATAGAAATATTACAAGCATTTGACCTTAAATAAATTTGTGAATAAGTAAGAAACCAGAATGAGAGTCATTTATTTATATAGGCAAGAAAATTTCTATTATTCTGCAAATTTAAATCACTAAGAACTATTTCTAATTTCTTATTTGTCTAATTGCAGTTCAAATAACATGAATATCAATTCCATTTTAGTGATTTTGCAACTACCTAGAAATGTTTCGTATCTTGATTTATATGATCATAAAATAATAATAATGATAATAATATAAAAATATAATAATAATAATCAAAAATTGAAATATTTGTGTGAATTTGACCTAAAATAAATTTGTGAATAAGTAATAAACCAAAATAAGAATCATTTATTTATAAAGGCAACCAAAATTTCTGTTATTCTGAAAATTTAAATCACTAAGAAGTAACTATTTCTAATTTCTTATTTGTGTAATTGCAGTTTAGATAACATGAATATGAATTGTGTTTTAGGGATTTTGCAACTACCTAGAAATGTTTCGTATCTTCATTTATATAATCATAAAATGATAATAATAATAATAATAATAATAATAGTAATAATAATAATAATAATAATAATAATAATAATAATAATAATAATAATAATAATAATATATAATCAATAACAGAAATATTTACGTGGATTTGACCTTAAATAAATTTGTGATTAAGTAAGAAACCAAAATAAGAATCATGTATTTCCAAAGTCAAGCAAAATTTCCATTATTTTAAAAATTTAAATCACTAAGAACTATTTCTAATTTCCTATTTGTGCAATTTCAATCCAGATAACATAAATATGAATTCTATTTTAGGGATTTTGCAACTACCTAGAAATGCTTCGTACCTTCATTTATACAATTCGAAAATAATGATAGTAATAATATAATATAATTATTTTGAAAATTTAAATCACTAAGAACTATTTCTAATTTCTTATTTTTTTAATTGCAGTTCAGATAACATGAATATGAATTCTGCTTTAGTGATTTTACAACTATCTAGAAATGTTTCGTATCTTCATTTATATAATTATAAAATAATAATAATAATAACATATAAAAATATAATAATAATAATCAATAATAGAAATATTACAAGCATTTGACCTTAAATAAATTTGTGAATAAGTAAGAAACCAGAATGAGAGTCATTTATTTATATAGGCAAGAAAATTTCTATTATTCTGCAAATTTAAATCACTAAGAACTAACTATTTCTAATTTCTTATTTGTCTAATTGCAGTTCAGATAATATGAATATGAATTCCGTTTTAGTGAGTTAGCAACTACCTAGAAATGTTTTGTATCTTCGTGTATATAGTTATAAAATAATAATAATAATAATAATGACATATAAAAATATAATAATAATAATCAGTAATAGAAATATTACAAGCATTTGACCTTAAATAAATTCGTGGATAAGTAAGAAACCAAAATAAGAATCATGTATTTATAAACTTAAGCAACATTTCTATTATTCTGAAAATTTAAATCGCTAAGAACTATTTCTAATTTCTTATTTGTGTAATTGCAGTTCCGATAACATAAATAGGAATTCCGTTTTAGTCATTTTGCAACTATGTAGAAATGCTTCGTATCTTAGTTAATATTATCATAAAATAATAAAAATAATAATATATATAAATATAATAATAATAATGAATAATAGAAATAGTTACGTGTATTTGACCTTAAATAAATTTGTGAATAAGTAAGAAACCAAAATAAGAATCATATATTTATAAAGTCAAGTAATATTTTTTATTATTCTGAAGATTAAAATCACCAAGAATTAACTATTTCTAATCTCTTATTTGTGTAATTGCAGTTCAGATAACATTAATCTGAATTCCGTTTTAGTTATTTTGTAACTACCTAGAGATGTTTGGTATCTTCATTTATATAATCATAAAATAATAATAATAATAATAATAATATATAAAAATATAATAATAATAACCAATAATAGAAGTATTTACGTGTATTTGACCTAAAATAAATTTGTGAATAAGTAAGAAACCAAGATAAGAATCATGTATTTATAAAGTCAGGGAAAATTTCTATTATTCTGAAAATTTAAATCACTAAGAAACTATTTTTAATTTCTTATTTGTGTAATTTCAGTTCAGATAACATAAATAGGAATTCCGTTTTAGTCATTTTGCAACTACCTAGAAATGTTTCGTATCTTCATTTATATAATCATAAAATAACAGTAATAATAATAATATAAAAATATAATAATAATAATCAATAATAGAAATATTTACGTGCATTTGACCTTAAATAAATTTGTGAATAAGTAAAATACCAAGATAAGAATCATGTATTTATAAAGTCAAGCAAAATTTGTATTCTTCTGAAAATTTAAATCACCAAGAATTAACTATTTCTAATTTCTTATTTGTGTAATTGCAGTTCAGATAACATGAATATGAATTCCGTTTTAGTCATTTGCAACTACATAGAAATGTTTCGTATCTTCATTTATATAATCATAAAATAATAATAATAATAATAATAATATATAAAAATATAATAATAATAACCAATAATAGAAGTATTTACGTGTATTTGACCTAAAATAAATTTGTGAATAAGTAAGAAACCAAGATAAGAATCATGTATTTATAAAGTCAAGCGAAATTTCTAGAATTCCTGAAATTTTAAATCACTAAGAACTAACTATTTCTAATTTCTTATTTGTGTAATTGCAGTTCAGATAACATGAATATGAATTCCGTTTTAGTCATTTGCAACTACCTAGAAATGCTTCGTATCTTCATTTATATAATAATAAAATAATAATAATATTATTATTGATAAAAATATAATAATAATAACCAATAATAGAAGTATTTACGTGTATTTGACCTAAAATAAATTTGTGAATAAGTAAGAAACCAAGATAAGAATCATGTATTTATAAAGTCAGGGAAAATTTCTATTATTCTGAAAATTTAAATCACTAAGAACTATTTTTAATTTCTTATTTGTGTAATTTCAGTTTAGATAAAATAAATCTGAATTCTGTTTTAGTGATTTTGCAACTACCTAGAAATGTTTCGTATCTTCATTTATATAATCATTTGCTGTCTAATTAGAGCAAGGTGTAAGTCCCTTCGACCTTATGTATAAATTTAGTTCAAGCTTATTAAGTAATCATGAATATGTATGATCAGTTCAGACCGTCCTGAAAGCATAATTAACTTAAATTTCATGCTTCTCTCTTATGCGTGTAATGAAATCAGCGTTGGCTGGGAATCCTAGAATGTAAATTTGTATTCTTTAATTCATTTCCAAACGTTTAATGGGAACTGTTAAACAATTTAAAAGGAAACAACTATATCAATGTTTACTGCATTTGCTATTTTTGAGAACAGTTTAGTCGTTAAAAATTATTACACAAAATATTTATTAAATTTAACACATATATTTAATGAAATATTTATGTTTCAGAATGGATATAGCTTAATAAGAAGACATATTTCATTGAAACTAACATATTTCAATCAAATTTTAACTATGTGTTTTAATTATGTTTTATGGATATTAAACTAAATGGTTTTAATTATATTCGTTTAAATATATGTGTTTAAAACCATTTAATTTCAAATATAGTAACTGGTTGAAAATTTTTTTGTCAGAAACATATTTTTTTCTTTTACATTTATTCTATTGAGTGTAACTAGACTATACGTTAAAATATCAACAAACTTTTATAACAATAAATACACAATAGATGCTTACAATTATTCAAGCACTATGGAATTTAGTTTCAAAATGACTGAAGGTAATTTACTTATTTAGAAGATAATTACTATCCTTTTTTTGCAAGATATGTGCAAATTTATAATTCATATATTTTATTTTTCACATTTTAGAAATCTTTCTTTTTATAAATATCATCAATAAATCTGTAGATAAAAATTTATTAGTATAGAACGGGATTGAAGTTAAAAAAAAACAAAGTACTGTCTTAAAAGGTCTAAAACCTCCTAAAAATTATTTGTGCAAACTGAAAGTGCATACCGTACTGTAACGTCAAGGGATCCTTGGGTAGCGTTTGTCGAAGTAGTTATGACACGACGTACAGCTTAAATAGAATAACAACGTTTATTCTTGATTAAAATGTAATATGTACAAATTTTCCAAATGGAAATAACAGAGCTCAGGCGGGCTAGTACGGACTTAAAAGTCCCAGGTTCAAAGGGAACCTAAAAAACATTCTGCGGACAGGTGCCGACAGATACCGTTGTACAGGGATACAACTGGGCCTCCTTGAGTCAAACCAAAAAGCTGGAGAAAAAGCTCTCTCAAAAACCAACCTCCGCAAATCGAACCTCTCTTCGTTCTCCCTTTTCTGCGGACTCTCTGACGAAAAACTCGCGCCGCCGTACGTCACCCTTCGCCTCTTCCCATTGACTTTTTCTTGCAGCTTCGGCATCCTGGTAGCGTCTGATTGGCTTTTTAGGAGCACCTTACTGTCTGACATTTCGTTGTCCCGTCGGATTCCCGATTCCCCTCAGAAATCTCAAGGCGTGGTCGAAGCGAAAATCCTTTGTAGTGTAGTGTCAAAAACCCAGACAGTGTGTCGCCCTGCCCTGGGCTTCATCGAAACCCCTTTGTGAAGCCAATGGGATGTATCGACGTCACAGTACCAATGACCCTTCGACCCTATTGGACAGGAGGGGTTGCTAACATGGATCAGTCGCCTTTGGTCCTTGCAACAGCTCGGTAGATTTGACCCCTTCATAGAAAAAGCAGACCAAGACGGAGCGAACGGATAATTTCATCAGAGGCAAGGAATGCTCCATCATTTTGCTTACCTGGACAGATAGCATCATCAGAGGTAGGACGTTGCTCCAACATTCCCAGCAGTCTATGGAAACTCCATATTGATATTTAATTTGTTTTATTTGCATCACCAGATTGATCTTTATCAAAAATAGAATTGTAAAATAAAGACTCTGCAAAAGGGAAATTCTTCGCTCATTTGTATCGGGTGTCTTATTCCTTGTGTTATCTCAGCAGCCCAGGCATAAGTCATTGGTACGTAATACATACTTCGATAGATAATAAGACCCCAAATATGAAATAATATTATACAAAAGATATAAGACATTTTATCCGGTTTCAATTCTAAAAACTAGGAAAGAATTCATTTTAGTTAATTATAAGGTAAAATATAAAACAATAAATATTTTTTTAAATTATGAGTCAAAAAGCAGTTTAAAATATAACTTACTTTATAATATAGGTATTAACTTTAAAGCCATAAATTAAAGTGATTTTCTTGATATATTCTGAGACTGTATTAACAACATAGTCTAAATTAATAATACGGAATCATTTTTAATATAAGAAGTTCAAACACTCATTCAAATTTGAAGAAAAATGGTAATAAAATAACTGTATGGATAAATAATAGCCATTAAAATAAGCCAATTGTTTAATTATCTGAATAATATTAATTCATTCCCTAGATAATGCAACTATAAACGAACAGCAAAAAAGTTATATTCACCTATTGTGTAGAATTTTTCAAATCTCATAAATATTTATTTTACGAATATATATTTTATGTTCCAGTACCAATTGTTTTTATAACATCGAGTTAAGTGCATTTATTTGTTTGATCTAGCAAATTATTTATCTCAGAAAAAAATATACTTTATGAAAACGAAATCTAATTCTTATTTTCATTTAAACAGGTGTAGTGGAACTTTACTATGACTAAATACATTTTTTTAAAAATGTATATATAAATGTATATGTTTTTATAGGTAAATTTGAGAACTATATACATTTAGTCAAATAAGCCTTAATGTGTGTTTTGATTTTAGAGTTAAATTGTTATAGTTAAAAATTAATTAATAAATATTTGTTAAAATTGTATCACTTTTTGTTCTGCAGATGAAAAGCTCAAAACTGAAGACTGTTATTAAATTTTAAAATAAATAATCATGTGTATTAACAGTTAATTTGCTTTGGGAAACTCTTTTTTTTACAAAGTATTGCATTCCTTAGGTCAAATGGTCGTAAAACTTTTCACATCTTATAAATGAGACGAAAGTATAAATTTTAATCTCTTATATTTGTACATATATTCGAATGGGAGAGCTTGTAAAATTTTCTTTTAGAAACATGCTGTTTTATAGTACAGTAGAACCTCAGTATAACGACCCCCTGCGGGACCAACATCATATGGTCGTTGTAACGGAAAGTCGCTGTAACGAAATGAAAAAAAAAATAAAAATAATAAATTCAGCAAAGAAATGATGCAACAGTACATACCTAGAGACCACTTCTATTTATTTGTATTTCCATTACTGAATTTTTGAAAAAAAGTATTTGATTGACGCCTGTTTCAAGTTCGTTTGGGAATTTTTCACTATCACTGATTCCATATTCGTTAGAATTTGAAGGAAATCTTCAGAATTAAACTGTAGTTCAAAATATTGACGCAAGGCATTGATTGCATTGAAGACATATTTTTCATTCTCTTTTTCAAAAGCTTAGACGATTTCTTCTCCCTCGTCGGGAATCGAATTGAAGTTCCACTAGAGTACAATCATTTTAAAATAGCCCACTTGATTATGAGTTCTGCAGACTAAAATTGGTGGACGCTCTAACGAAAAATAATATTCTTGGGGTCGTTTTAATGATAAAATTAACACCATTCCTATGTTAAAATAATTGGAACTTTTTAAGATGGTCGTTCTAACGAAGCGGTCGTTAAAAAGAGGTTCTACCGTATTATGTTCTTATGTGTAAAATGTCTTAGTATACAAAGAAAGTAATGAACCTATTTTCTCCAACACGACTGTAAATCATAGCGAGATAATAGTAGACGTGTTACATGGAGAAAGAACTCAGCTTCAAAGCACACACATCTCCAGGTTCATACAAGCTGCTCAGAATTTTGTATTTTGTTTTTGATGGACATCTGTCAATAATTCCGACCGGAGCTGAAATATGCAATGAATAGATTACACTATTGAATTCTTTGTTGCACTTGGAAACCGCTTTTGTAGAGTTGCGCTTGATCAAGAGAGAAAGCTACTAGTCTGAGATGGCATGCATACTTTAAAATCGATTGAGATAGTGTAAAAAACGCACTAAATTCATCTCATTTATCCGAAAGCACAATCGGGAATGATATGCAACGTGTGCGTCACTTGTTGAATTCAAACCCACAATTACACATTCAAATGATGATAAATAATATAAGAATTAAAGAGTAATGTACACGATATCATTAACAAATGATTTTAATAGGCTTATTTGCGAATTAAGGGCAAATACTTCAAAATAGAAAATGTTTTAAACATGGAGTTAAAAAATAAAGTTTGAATATATAAATATACACTTCTACACACACACATATGTATGTATATATATATATATATATATATATATATATATATATATATATATATATATATATATATATATATATATATATATATATATATATATATATATATATATATATATATATATATATGTATATATATATATATATATATATATATATATATGTATATATATATGTATATATATATATATATGTATATATATATATATATATATATATATATATATATATATATATATATATATATATATATATATATATATATATATATATATATATATATATATATATATATATATATATATATATATATATATATATATATATATATATATATATATATATATATATATATATACAGAGAGAGAGAGAGAGAGAGAAAGAGAGCAATGCAGGTAGATAGATAGATAGGTAGATAGATAGATAGATTATTCATAACCAACAAATATAGGTATATGTTGATAACGAGGCTGTATTATACACTACGAGGTTTCTCTCTAATTCAATATATCCCCATAATATGCAATTTAATACTTAATGAAGGTCTCATTTTGTCCAATTAAGTAGTCAGATTCCAAAATTTATATAATATGAGAGTATAATTTAACGGTTGATTAAGTTATCCGAATTACCTAATTTTAAATCTGAATTGAAAGTTCAATGAAGTAATACAACATTAAATATGATTTGTCATAAATTTAAAGATGGCTAAATGCCATGATGCAATGATTTCATTCATTTTAAAGTATCATAAAAATTTATTATGAGATTTATTTACTTTTTTATCCATTTCGTAGAAAAAATTATTCAATTTCAAAATCGTTTTTTTCAACTTTATCCGAATAAATTTATTCTTTACTAATATAAAAATAGCTAATGAACTTAGTTTTAAGGTAGAAACTTTCTCATAGTGGGACAGAAATATAAGTAATGACATATATGAAGGTGCATACATGGAGGAAAATTTTTTTACACATATTGTAGGTGAAAATATAAAATAAATATTATTTATGTATTTCTGTTCTTTTCTTCATAATATAAATAGTAATTTTAAAATGTTTAATGACTTAATAAAATTTAATAAAATTTTCGTTCATATTCGTTATTGAGGACTTTATTAACTATATGTTGCGGCTAAATAGTGCATTATTAGATAATTCAATGCTATGTATATGCTTAAAATACTACATTTCACCTCTATTTCAATGAAGCATTCCTCATGTCTAATTCATTGATTTTAATTTCAACCATTTACAACTAACAGTCTTTAAATTTATTAAATTTAGTTTATTACTTTTCTGTTATTTGAAATTACTCCCTGTATGTTATAATAATATAAGTTTTTGATTAATTTCATCGCTCATAATCGCAGCTCAAGAAAATACAGAACGTAATACCTGTAATAAATTGGAATAAATTAAACAATAAATAAAAATATTCTTCTAACTTTCATTTTTAGTTTTACAGATATTTCTTGTATTTTCTAATAATATTGTTATTGTATATTAAATATGTTAGTACGATTCTTTCAATGAAGTATTCCCCATGCCTAATTTGTTGATTTTAACTTCAACCATTTAAAAGTTACAGTATTTAAATCTATTAAATTTATTTTAATACATTTCTTTTCTTCGAAATTATTCCCTGTGTATTATAATAATAGTAGTTTTTGATAAAATTCATTATTAGTAGCTAAAGAAAATATAGAACGTAACACCCTGTACTAAATTGGAATAAATTAAATAATTAATAAAAAGCATTTCCTCTAATTTTTATTTTGAGTTTTATAAATATTTTTTTTTTTGCATTTTCTAATAATATTGTTACTTATATATTTAAATATGTTAGTAGGATTCTTTAGCTGAGAAGTTCTTGACCCTAGCTTTTTTTTCTATTCTCCAAGAGCCAATCGATCTTAATTTCAAACCTCTATTTTTTAAATCTTACATCGAGTTGATTTTTAAATAAAATAAAGCAATTGGTTTCGATTTGAAAAAAGAATTATTAATAATTGTTTATTTTGTAAATTTATTAATAACTATTACCCTAATGATTTAAAAAAGCTTTAGAACAAATGAAAAATGATTTGAAACTATGATTTTGATTGAAGGCTTCGCACTTTGGCTCTGCAATATACTTACAGCTACATTAACTAATAAATCCCATTTTAAAATTCCCTTGCAGTAATATTATGGGATAGAGTGAGGACATATTAATACATATACAGAAGAATCCAAAAATATGAAAATAATTATATATCTTGTGTGTTAAATATCGTTTCTAATTTAAAAAACACTTTAATAAAAATTTTATTAAAATTTTAAAATACTAAGGCATTGCACTTTGGCTCTGCAATATACTTACAGCTACATTAACTAATAACTCCCATTTGAACATTTCTTTACAGTAATATTATGGGATATTAGGAGAACATATTAGTACATATTCAGAAAAATCCAAACATATGAATATAATCATATATCTTGGGTGTTAAATAACCATATTTAATTTTTTAAAAAAACATTTTAATAAAATATTAATAAAATTCTAAAATACTAAGGCTTTGCACTTTGGCTCTGCAATATACTTATAGCTACATTAACTAATAATTTCCATTTGAAAATTACTTTGCAGTAATATTATGGGATAGAGAGAGAAAATATTAGTACATATACAGAAAAATCCAAAAATATGAAGACAATTATATATCTTGGTTGTTAAATATCTTATTTAATTACAAAAACATTTTAATTAAAATAATAATAAAATTTTAAAATACTATTATTTAACTGCATTTATGTCTGTTTTAAGTATATTAAATATATAGTAACCACAAATCAACGTTATAAAAATATTATACATAAAATTGTGTCGAATTGAAATTTTTAAAATGTTTTCTAATTTTTTTCTATAATCAAAATTATCAACCTGTAGGATTTTTTATATCTTTTTTATTAATTTTTTAGTTATTTTGTAACTATGCACATTTGACTTTTTTTTTCAAGTTTAATATACTATTCCTCGTGAAAATATCTTTAATTGCGTATTCATAGAGGATGAGTCTCAATTACAATTATCCCATTTGAATTCTAGTATTACAGAAACATATTCAGATCTCTCTGCTTCGTCTGTTTCGTTCAGGATAGAGGTATTGATAATTTCATATTGAAACTTCTGTATTCATCTAATTTAGAAATTCCATTACATTCATCTCTTGTATGATATGTTGTGTATATGCATAGACAAGTATGTTTCAAAGCAAGATATCTATCATGTTGAATGTTAAAGTAAACTTTACTCTAAGAGTTACTACGACTGGGTAGTACAGAAAATTATATCGAACAGATTATTATCGCTATGTATTTTGTAAAATAACAATAACAAACATGGATGTACAAAATATTACAGGTAATGTTTTGCGTAGAAAAATATTTTGTAAAGCGTAATAAGTATAAAACGGGATAGTTGTAAATGAGACTCATCCTCTATGAATACGCAATTAAAGATATTTTCACGAGGAGAAGTATCTTACACTTGAAAAGAAAATCAAATGTGCCTAGTTACGTAATAATAAAAAATTAATAAAATAAAATGTAAAAATTCTACAAAATAATAACTTATTATTACAGAAAAAATATGAAAATATTTTTGAAATTTCTATCGTACACAATTTTAACCCTCTAAGCGGTTCGCACGTACAATTCCGCCGGCTGTCACGTACAATTTTCGACCTCCAAAAACGTTCGGAAAATGGATGTATTGTACCTTTCTTCCAGTGCTTTCCCCCATGGAGTTTTGAGGTAGGAGGGTCAGGTCGATTGTTTAGGAACTGTACCCCTCTTTGACTGACATTTATTGAGGGATGCACCCCTACTCCCTGAGGCACAAAGACGCTTATAGCTTCTCATGGATTTGTCAATCTCTATTTCGAAGTATTTCGTTTGCGGTAACACATGTATCTCTAATTTCACCACTTAAATATCTTGGATGACTTTCGTAAAAAAATATAAATAATTCTCTTAAAAAATATTTTTATTCGTAATTTTAGAATCCGTTATTTCTTATGGAATGATCTTCGAGACTTGACAAGCTTTATGTGTATTAAAAATTAACAATCTATAATGTCTATTTATATATCTATTTATAACCAGAAGTAAAGGGACAATAACGAGGGTGTGTTTCCCGTATTCCAATCTAGTCGACAAAGGGGGAAGTAAAAAATCATAGAACACTTTGGTCACTGACACAATAGAACTTAAACATATTTTTTGGAGACATTTTTTCCTCGGTATGTTCCACTCGGAGGGTTAAATATAATATTTTTATAACATTGATTTGTGGTTACTATATATTTAATATACTTAAAATAGACATAAATGCAGTTAAATAATAAGCATTTTAAAATTTTATTATTATTTTTCTTTTAATGTTTTTTTTAAAATTAAATACGATATATAGCACACAAGATATATAATTATCTTCATATTTTTGGACTTTTATGTATGTACTAATATTTTCTCCCTCTATCCCATAATGTTACTGCAAGGAAATTTTCAAATGGGAATTATTAGTTAATGTAGCATTAAGTATATTGCAAAACCAAAGTGCAAAGCCTTAGTATTTTAAAAGTTTATTAATAATTAATTAAAATGTTTTTTTAATTAAATACGATATTTAACACCCAAGATATATAAGTATCTTCGTATTTTTGGATTTTTCTGTATATGTACTAATAGTTTCTCCCCCTGTCCCATAATATTACTGTAAGGGAATTTTCAAATGGGAATCATTAGTTAATGTAGCTGTAAGTATATTGCAGATCCAAAGTGCAAAGCCTTAGTATTTAAAAATTTTATTAATATTTTTAATAAAATGTTTGAAAATTCAAATCTATAGGAAAAAACCATAAAAATTTTTGCCTCAGAGTTGTACAGTTTAGTTATTATAAAATTACCTCTGGAATCTAAGCATATTACCGTTAATATTATAACTTTGATGTATACCTATAATTTTACAAAATTCCAAATGCAAATACTTGTAAGCTTAAAGGTTTGTGCCAACTTACCTAATTGAACACACGATTCTTTGAAATCAGGATTAGTTATGTATCTTGTTTTATAATGACTTGACATAAAGTCAACACCCGCCCCCCACTCCGGGGGCCACAATATGTAACAACACACCGTTATGCTTGGAGTGACCTGCCCGCCTACTTTACTGGGACAAGTATGTTCCTTGATCACCTCTGGGATGAATTGGCTAAATAGATCCTCCAAAATTTAGACAAACAACACAAATTGTTTACAAGAATTATGAAACATTAGAGTAAAAACAAAATGTAATATCTAGAACCTCGGAGAATGCATAAATCAGAAAAGATGAACTGAGCATATTTTTAAGTCCAATCATAAAACCGTCGTCATGATCTCTCACATCGAACAGAGAAATGTCTCCAATTTGCAGGCCCGAATCCAACTGCTCTTTTGAAGATCTTCTCTCTTTCCTCGGGGAGGGGGGGGTCAGCTCCTCCAAAACTTGATTCCAAAAAAGAAATCCCTCCTTTTAGAAGCACTGCAAAAAACAAACCAGCGACACATCCGAAAACCATTGTCAGCCCCTCTTACCCTGCCGGGTGCTATTTCCCCCAGGAACTCCGGGTGGAAGGGATGAATGTAGGCGATTTTGCAAATATCATGAAGGGCACACATGAGTCATGGGTGCAAATTCCTTACAGTTATACTTAACATGTATGTTCCTAAAAACAGCGTATCACAAATTCTCCTCTCTACAACCTACAGGAAACTCCCCGCATTAAAACTACTTTTTCCAAAGCAGTTGGCAATACAAGAACATATACCTTTATGCCCATACAAGACTGCGAAGCTGTTACCCATTTACCACCAGTCTAGGAGCCCGCATAGCTTAAGGTATGCTAAGGAAGCGAGTAATATTAATCCCGTTGAGTCCTACGTAAAAATATTCGAGTTTAATATAAATATATGTATGATTATATTAATCAGTTGTTGTTGTTGTTTTGTGCCACTTGGTCAAAACCAAGCCCGATTGAGCCATACGCTACTCGTATTAACCCTTTAAAGATGACGATCACAAATTCTTTGGTATTTAATGCAATTAGGTTATAAATTTTATCTATTAGCCTTATAGATTTGAAATATATGAAAAAAAAATATTTTTACATTATTTAGGGAGGGGGGCGAGATTTAGATAGGGGGATTTAATTGTGAAACGCTCGTCTTGTACAGCAGGAAAATATTTCTTTCTTAAAATTTTAATTAAATTTCGGAGCAATGAATAATTACACTTAAAATAATGTAATTACTAAATAGCTAAGCAATTTATAAGTAATATTTTGGGTAAGTATTTTCATATGAGATCATGAAGAAATTCGAACTCTTGATTCTTCCATGTAAAGGAAATTCAAAAAAGTATATTTCAAAGAGAAATAAATTAATTATAGGGAAACCATCTATTTATAATTTAAAGTGTCAACAACGAAGAAAAAAATTAATGTGTTTATAAAAGAGGAAAAGTATTAACAGGTGGTTTCGCTGCGAAACCATTATCCTTAAAAGGGTTAAAGCAAAGGGGCATTTCGTTTTAACTATCACCTCAAGGGTGAAAGTACGACTTCTTGTTCAAGTGGGTCCTCGTAATTTTTAAGCAAGGACCAAGCAGGTGCGGCAGGCTAGACCCACAGGCTTGGCCTGCCACACCCAGAGGTATCTTTTGACAACTTGGAGGACATTGTGACCAGGAACATATTTTACGTGTCCCAGTGACATTTATCGAACACGGCTGATCTTAGGCCGGCTCGAGCCTCGAACCCACAACCTTTCATTTACGAGATCGCTGTCTTTGCCGACTGAAGTACTGCGGAACCATATTAAAAAGAAGACTAGTTCTTGGGAAAAGCTGATTGTGATTTGGTTACTGTCAATTTTACGTCATGCGAAGACTAATTTTAGATAAATATATTTCTAAAACCCGATTTTAAACGGTTACTGACAACCCTAAATGCAGCAGAATTCGTTCCTTCGTATTCTATTCCTCACATCCAAAGCCCTGCTAATTCGATTAACTTTCCACTTAACTCATTTTAATGACTATATATGTACCTAAGGTTTGACAAATCTAAATTTTTAGTTTCCAGGTATATTTGAATATTTGTCACACGTGTAAGCACAAAACTGAAATAATATACTAGATTTAATATCCTAGGTTCGGAGTGTCTTAGGAAAAACATGAAATAGTTTCATTTCTGAAACACTGAAGTTAATTTCAAAAGACGTATTTGTTCTGTTTTTAAAAGATTTGTTGCCGTACAAGTTAGCTTTAACAAATGAGTTAAAGATGAGTTATTATAATATCTTGAAGGTGGCACGATTTATTTCATGTATGATATCAAATATATTTATAATCTAATATCTTTATATCACATGCATATTAAATATATTTATATTATATTTATATCAAATATAATTATATGATATTTATATCAAATATATTTATATCATATTTATATCAAACATAATTATATGATATTTATATCATATTTATATTAAATATATTTATATTATATCAAATATATTTCTTAAAATTATCTTGTGAAAAAACATTTTAAAGATATTACCTAAAATTTTACAAAATATGTAGCATAAAATATATA
>CM063511.1:137322531-137337531 GCA_032207245.1 Pardosa pseudoannulata
AATGTTTTCCTCTACTTACCATAAATGTCCCCTCATGTTTCAGCTTTAACTTTGAAGAGTTAGAGATTATTCCTAAAAATTAAATTCCGTAGTTTAACACACTACTAAACGAATTGAAATTGTTTTTACGTATTAATACTTATTTTTTTTAAGTATATATACTCACGATAAAAAGTTAAGGCTACAACAAAATGAAATACGGAACAAAACTGATAAGGAACTACGGAACAAAACTGTTTACAGATAATTATAATACAATTTTTTACAGTTACAATTGAGTTATATATTTAATGTACAGTTATGGCCCAGCACTGAAAATAAAATACCATCAAACAAAGCTCTACTAAGCCAAACTAAGCTAAGTAGTACCTCCAATGGGGCAGTTTGCTGATTAATAAGATAAAGTATTTTCAATGTATTTAAAAGACGTTAAAAAGTAAGTAGCATAATATTTTATAACTTTCCAAGTATATTAGGCATTGTGGAAATTTTTGTGTCAAGCGATTAAGGCAAAAGCAGACTTTCAGATGGATAAAATATCAAGGAAAATTCAATATTTCTAATTTTTCTAGCTAGTATGTGTAACTAAATATAAAAAGTAGAATTTTTTTAAATACATCTCATTTAAACACCTAAGTATTGTAAAATATACATGAATATTAGTAAGCATAATATAAGCGTTCTACAAAATAAATATTTTGTAATTCTTGTAAAATCACTCTAGAGAAAATTCAATTGTCCTCTCCCTTTGAAATTCATCATTTACCGAACTTATAGCACATAAATTACCAATACAATTAACATATTATAAAAGCAAAATCTGACTATTCTATATAATAAAGAAATAATATAATTATTTTTTACATTTTTTTTTTACAATTTACTATTATTTCATATATTTCTTTCTATTTTCAGTGATATCTTATAAGATCGAAGTTCGAGTTCACGTCCTCTTGAAAATCTCTGGCAATGCATGTCAGCTAAATGGCCGAAAATTTCCAACTGCCAACCTTCAACTGTCATTTTCCCCATGGATCCTTCATTTCGCCCATCTACTTACTGACCACTATGACTGCATTTCCGGTAATTTAATCTGGATAAATATCCACTCAACTCTTCCATGTCATTTATTCAAACTTAATGAAGAAATATATTTTGAGTATGATTGAGTTGTATTATAGCTTTTTGGTCTCTTCCCTTCTCTGGACTCTATACTTCTATGAGAAAAAATATCAAATATAAATTTGGGCACAAGTTTATTGATTTATAGATTTTACGGTGGACGAATTTTTATATTAAGTTTGTTGTTATTATTTTACTTGCAATAAATTTTGTTTTGTCTACAGTTGTTTTTCTTGTACCATTGAAAAAAAAAACAATTCTAGTTTTATTCAAATATCTTAAATTATACAGTTGACCATATTGTACATAAAAGCTATTCTATTGTAACAACAAGTTACATTCGGTTCAGCTTTTTTTACCCCTTCTATTAAGCCCCCGTAAACACATATAAGAAAGGACCGGTTTGAAGAAGAAAGAAACTTGGGACTTCTCCCAACCAATAGAAAGTCCAGTTGGTTTGGCGGGATTCTGACTCTTCTGTTCTTGAATGGAGCCCTGTTTTTTCTCAACGGGGCCAGTCATATTTTTTAGGGGATAACGTTGTTACAAGAGGAAAGAAGAGGGTGAACTCTGCTGGTATCCGCTGCTTGCGGGATAGATATGTTTTGGAGCGACTCGAGAAAAAGGGAAATCAACGCCATTTTTTAGGTCCGACGCCGAGTCGAGAGGAATCATCGATATCAACAAATGATAACTTGTATTCCAGTTCAATTCCTTAGGCATTTAATTTCATAAAAGTATTTAATCAAGACATATTTGTCCATGTTTTTTTAATGCGTTTAAATTTCTGCTTTCTCAAACACTAGGCCATCGCAACATTATTTTTACATCTATATATAATAAGGAACATTTAAAGCTATACTTAAAACATAAAAATTAAACTTACTTTTAAAATAAATGTATTTTAACGTGGAATTTGATACACTTTCACATATTTTTATAAGACGATACATAATTCTTCAAGAACACTAATAAAAATAAGGTTAATTAGCCTTGAAACTCCTTGATTAAAAGTTAAAATTAACCCCAATTTTCTACTGAAGCGATTTTGATAAGACACAGTTTTTAACTCCAATCTGTAAAACAATCTATCAAAAATAATATCCATATCATTATAAGATATAAACGCTATGTAATAAAGTTTTGCGTTATTCATATTTTGTTTAGTGTCACCAGAAATAATTCTTCATACCCGATATTTTCCGGAAGCACGTTTTACGGAAATGGTCTTATGACATAGTTTATCTAATGTATGGAACTATAGAATAAATGTCAATACCAGTTGTTAATCACATATATATCATAAATGGTGGCAAATCTTTGAAATGTTACCTTTAAGATAGTTTTTATATAAAAATATCTCTAAAGAGTTTATATTGTAATTTTATATTTTGGAGGAGAAAACCTTAACCGAGGAATATTCCTGAAATATAAATCATACCCATTGCCTCGCTTAATTTAATAGTCCTTCCTACACATTTTTTTCGAAACAAGATTGTAGAGGGATGTTTGTATGACTTAAAGGTCTTAACCTAACAAAAGACCGGTCATTTGGGAACATCTTTGAATACATATTCTACTATCAGTACATATCAATAACAGTTGTTAATCTCAAAAATATCATAAACAGAGGTAATTATTAGATATGTAAAATAGCAGAAAAGTGTTATAAAAGATCGAAGGAATTAACTTGCAGTTATGTCATATCCTTAACTTGAACTTGTATTACAGTTCTTGGTAGGAAACTACGTTTTTAAATAATGTTGTTTTATAAGCATTTCTGAAGTTATGATGAAGAATTTAAAAATTAAAGAAATTTAAAAGGTACTATTTCTTTGTATGACTCTCTCTCTCTCTCTCTCTCTCTCTCTCTCTCTCTCTCTCTCTCTCTCTCTCTCTCTCTCTCTCTCTATATATATATATATATATATATATATATATATATATATATTTTTATATATATATATATATATATATATATATATATATATATATATATATATATATATATATATATATATATATATATATATATGTATATATATATATATATGTATATATATATATATATATATATATATATATATATATATATATATATATATATATATATATATATATATATATATATATATATATATATATATATATATATATATATATATATATATATATATATATATATATCATAAATAGTGGCAAATCTCTGAAATGTTACCTTTAAGATAGTTTATATATAAAAATAACTCTAAAGAGTTTATATTGTAATTTTATATTTTGGAGGAGATACCATTAACTGAGGAATATTTGTGAAATATAAATCCTACCCAGTGCCTCGCTTAATTTAATAGTCCTTCTTATACATTTCTAGAAACAAGATTGTAGAGGGATGTCTGTATGACTTAAAGGTCTTAACCTAGGAGAGGACGGGTCATTTGGGAAAATCTTTGAATACATATTGTAGAAACTATCAGTGCATATCAATAATACAATGCATATAAATAACAGTTGTTAATATCATAAATATCATAAACAGAGGTAAATATTTGATATGTTAAATAGTAGAAAAGTGTTGTAGAAGATCGGAAGGGATTAACCTGCCAGTTATGTCATATCCTTCACTTGAATTTGTATTAGAGTTCCTGGTAGGAGACTACGTTTTTAAATAATGTTGTTTTAATAGCATTTCTGCAGTTATGGTAAAGATTCCAAATATTATAGAAATATAACAGGTACTATTTCTTTGTATGACTGTATATATATGCAGTATCCAGAGCTAGGTGAATGGAAGAAGCAGTCTTTCTTGTTAAATCATATCTTTATTCAAATAATAGTTTCGCTTATATATATATATATATATATATATATATATATAATATATATATATATATATATATATATATATATATATATATATATATATATATATATATATATATATATATATATATATATATAACATAGGAGAGGACGGGTCATTTGGGAAAATCTTTGAATACATATTGTAGAAACTATCAGTGCATATCAATAATAGAATGCATATCAATAACAGTTATTAATCTCATAAATATCATAAACAGAGGTAAATCTTTGATATGTTAAATAGTAGAAAAGTGTTATAGAAAATCGGAAGGGATTAACCTGCGAGTTGTGTCATATCCTTCACTTGAACTTGTATTGAAGTTCCTGGAAGGAAACTACGTTTTTAAATAATGTTGTTTTAATAGCATTTCTGCAGTTATGGTAAAGATTTCAAATATTATAGAAATTTAACAGGTACTGTTTCTTTGTATGACTGTATATATATGTTGTATCCAGGGCTAGGTGAATGGAAAAATCAGTCTTTCTTGTTAAATCATATCTTTATTCAAACTATAGTTTCGCTTTTAGGTGTCACTTGCGGCATTTTCCTTTAATCTTGGCGGAGCCACGCGTGGATGCTTCTGACAGCTCTACGTGTTTTTTCCTGCACCAGCAGTGACGTCATACTTTGTTTTTCGTATTTTTCTCGTAAACTATGGATCGTACAGGAACGCTTCTTTGGGAAGTTTTTATGTAGTCCTAACGAGGAATGTAGCAGCTACATTCCTCGTCCATATATATATATATATATATATATATATATATATATATATATATATATATATATATATATATATATATATATATATATATATATATATATATATATATATATATATATATAGATATATATATATATATATATATATATATATATATATATATATATGCGTGTGTGTGTGTGTGCGTATCTGTGAATATACATTTATTGTATTGAAGTTACTGATTAAATATTTTATATTTCATATGAAACACTTTTTAAACAGAAATTTTAGCTGAAATATTTTTATGTTTAAAAATATTAATTTGAAATTTTATATGTAAAATTAAGGAAAGAAAGTAAAGTATTACTACTTATTTATTGAAATTTAAAAGCATCGTTCTAGAGGGCTGATAATATTCTCTCAGTCCAAACAACTACTTTATTCGAGGTAGGTGATTTAGAATGTACCAAAGTTGTTGAGTTATTTTCTTGTACGTTGGTAGAATGAATAATGGATTAAGTATCCACAAAATACTAAAACTGGTCTTAGAAATAAAGTCTGGAAAAATCCACTTCTATAAAAAGGACATTGATCGAATCGCACAAACTGGGTCCTCGAAAGTAACTGGATCATGTTATTCTTTTCCTAGCAAAGTTGTTTTAGAAATCCAGTTCAAAGGTAATTGGGTTGTCTGCAAAAACATTTAATATTTACCTCCATACAAAAATCTTGTTAATGCTGTGGTAAGTTAAAATCCTTTTTGCAATCATTTAATATTTAACGAATATTACATATTGATCTTCAACCTATAACTTTTAAGAATATTTTCAATATGAGTATATGGTATTATATAAAATATTTAACACATTATGGAAATATACTCTTTTTCAAGATTAAAAATTTTCATCAAACAACTGAATTTCGATTTACTATAGAAGAAAGCTCTTTGCTCTGTCGAAAATAAAAAAAATACTTATATATTAAAAAAAGGGTTCAAATTTATAAATTCGTTGGATTTTATTATTTACAGTGATATATTTTCAATAGTTATAATTACATCTCCAAATGAAAATAATCCAGTATATAATAATAGACTAAATTATCTGTCCGTCTGTCCTCGAATTTATGAAGCGGTTGCATCTGGAATGGATACAGGAATCCATATTGGATTCTTGATAAGTTTTTAACAACGTTTGAAATGCACCCCTTCCCCCTTTTCTATCGTTTAATGCCATTATTTCAAACCCTAGTTCCCTCGATTATGAGCAGGCAATTCAATTTATTTATTTGTCACATGATAAAAAGATAAAAATAACATTTTTTCTAGAATTATGACATCATTTCATTAACCATATCATTTCATTATTTCATTTTTAAAATTATATAAATACCGTCCGCATTATTTTTATACGTTTTATCACTGAACTTAGATATTACGTAAATAATTTTCTCTTTATATATTTTTATATTTCACTTAAATAATAGATTAGGTACTTGTGCGATAATTTAAAATTTAATCATGCATTAACTTTTGTTGAAATCAAAATTTTATCACCGGTATTGACAACAAATTCTATCTACCTTGAGGGTGTAGTGGAAATGACAATTCCGTTTTTTATTTCGATTAATTGCTGTTGCAAAAAAATTTGGAAGAACTTCACGATAGTTTCGACGTAGCTAAGAAAACATTGAATTATCTTTCTAAATGAATTAAACGTGATTCTAAACTGCATTCACAGTATCGGGAGACTTTAGAGGAGTATGAAGATAAACAAATTATTGATCGTGTACCAGATATATCTCAGTCAAAAAACAAACCATTATTTTTTATCTGCCTTATAGGGAATTTTTCAATTCTGTAAAGTTAAAAATTTTACTGATCCCGTTATATGACAAATTATATTGTCGTATTAATCTATTTTCACTTGATAAATAGTGACAAATAATTTAAATTACTTTAATTAAACAAAAATTATTTCACTCTTTACTACGCAATATTTTTTAATTATTAAAATTAGAATCTAATATTTTATATCGAGTTAAAGCTAATTTTTTATCTTTATTCTGGGAGAATAGATTTTATTAATACTAGCAATATATTTTATATTACAGCAAGATATATGTTAATTATTCTTCATGTTAAAATTCTCAACAGTTTTTATTATTCCCTTCTTGCAAATGCGTCTCATAACAAGATCTCATACCTGGATAATTGTTAGTTCAAGGCTTGAGTTCGCACCTCTGGATGTGTTTAACAAAAACTGGGAACTTTTGATTGCTGCCTGTTCCTAAATTTTCTAGCACCCAGTGAAGGCAATGATCTTCAAGTTATCAAATCCTACCCGTGGAAGTGTTTGGTACTGGGAAGACTGGTATATTTTTCTTGTTGCCTGCTTCTAAAATACGAAGACCCAGTGAATTCAACGATATTCAAATTCCCAAACGGTACCTCTGTAAATGTTTGACAAAATCTGGGATCTTCTGCTTGCTGCCTGCTTCTAAAATATGAGGACCCAGTGAAGACAATGATCGTCGAGTTCCCAAACTGTGCCTATGGAGGCGTTTGCAAAGACTGGAATCTCCTGCTACCTGCCTATTTATAAAATAAGAGTACCCAAAGGAGGGAATGATCTTCAAGTTCCCAAATGCTACCTCTGAAAGTGTTTGACAAAGACTGGGATCTTCTGCTTTTTACTTGTTTCTAAAATACGAGGGCCCAACGGAGACAATGATCTTCAAGCTCCCAAATGTTACCTCTGGAAGTGTTTGACAAAGACTGGTATCTTCTGCTTTTTACCTGTTTCTAAAATACGAGGGCCCAACGGAGACAATGATCTTCAAGTTCCCAAATGCTACCTCTGAAAGTGTTTGACAAAGACTGGGATCTTCTGCTTTTTACTTGTTTCTAAAATACGAGGGCCCAACGGAGACAATCATCTTCAAGCTCCCAAATGTTACCTCTGGAAGTGTTTGACAAAGACTGGGATCTTCTGCTTTTTACCTGTTTCTAAAATACGAGGGCCCAACGGAGACAATGATCTTCAAGTTCCCAAATGCTACCTCTGAAAGTGTTTGACAAAGACTGGGATCTTCTGCTTTTTACCTGTTTCTAAAATACGAGGGCCCAACGGAGACAATGATCTTCAAGTTCCCAAATGCTACCTCTGGAAGTGTTGACAAAGACTGGGATCTTCTGCTTTCTACCTTCTTCTAAAGTACGAGGACCCAATGGAGAAAATGATCTTCAAGTTCCCAAATGCTACCTCTGAAAGTGTTTGACAAAGACTGGGATCTTCTGCTTTTTACTTGTTTCTAAAATACGAGGGCCCAACGGAGACAATGATCTTCAAGCTCCCAAATGTTACCTCTGGAAGTGTTTGACAAAGACTGGTATCTTCTGCTTTTTACCTGTTTCTAAAATACGAGGGCCCAACGGAGACAATGATCTTCAAGTTCCTAAATGCTACCTCTGAAAATGTTTGACAATTGGGATCTTTGCTTTTATTGTTTCTAAAATTACGAGGGCCCAACGAGAAATATTTCAAGCTAATGTTATCTGGATGTTTGACAAAACTATTCTGCTTTTTACCTGTTTCTAAATACGAGGCCCAAAGACAATTTTAAAAATGCTATAATTTTTACAAGACTATTTGTTTTTATTGTTTCTAAAATACGAATGACAATCATCTTAAAAATGCATTGGAAGTGTTGACAAAGAGAATTCTGCTTTATTATAAAAATGGAAAAATGATCTTCAATTTAAATGCTACCTCTGAAATGTTTGAAAAATATATTTCTGCTTTTTATTTTTAAACGGAACGGAGACAATATCTTAGCTAATGTTACCTCTAGTGTTTAAAAGACTTATCTTCTGCTTTTTACCTGTTTCTAAAATACGAAAACAACAATGATCTTCAAGTTCAAATGCTACCTCTTGAAGTGTTGACAAAGACTATCTTATTTCTACCTACTTTAAAGTACGATGTAATGAGAAAATATTTAAGTTAAACTTATGGATCGGCAAAAATATTTCAACTGAGTGTTCTAAAATAAGAGATGAACAAATGATAATTACATCCAAAGAGCTTAATAATAGTTTATAGAAATGTAAAAAGCAAATATAATATATGTTATCAATGACAAAAAAAAAATTTCAAAAAAATTAAAACTCTAAAGTTTTTTATAATTATTTATTTATTTATTTTAAATTGGCAGAAATATTTTACTTTATGTTCATTTAAAAATTTAGTATCTAATGCTTATTTCGAAAAATTCGTCTTGCGAATAAGAAATGTTTACTTTCTTCACTTTTTTGTATACTTTTATGTCACTTAAATATATATTACTTTTAAGGACAAAACTATGCAATTTTTTTACAAAATTTAGAGTTTTTTTGAAAAACTAAAAAAAAATCATTTTGAGTAAAGCAGAACATTTTATTTTATAACGAATAAAAAATAGCTTTTATGACATTTTTTATTGCTTCGAAATGTACTATGTTCCCATAAAATTTAAAATTCTGGGTTATTTTAGAAAAATGGAAAATATTTATTAAACAAACGCAAGAATAAAACATTCTTTAGAAACATTTCTAGTGCATTTCACGTGTTTAATTATTTTCATTTCTGGTGTATAATTCCTCTTCATATACGAACATAACACTTACTTCAAATACAATTTGTACAGAAGAATTATTTGCATTTGTGCAAAATTCTGCTTAGTTACACACTCTGTAATTTGATAAGATATTTAAAGATTTAGAAACATATACTGATTTTCATGTGAAATATTTCAACAAAGAGTGTTAATAAAATTTTAAGAAATGTAGAAAAACAAAAATATAATGCAACAAAGAGCGTTAATAATAGTTATAAGAAATGTAAGAAAGCAAAAATATAATATACCTGGAAAACTCAAATGACAGCAATAAATTTAAAAACATAAAACTAAAAAATATTTGGAAGTTATAAATTTTCTATTTTAGCGAAAAGGTTTTAAAGAAGCAAAAATATTATATGCTTGTTATAATTCGACTAAATTAAGACGTATTTTCCTAGCTTTAGCTTCTTGGAATAACGTTCTTTTATCTTTGTTGTATTTTGTCTTTTTCAAGACTTCTAATTCACATAAAGAATAATATTATACTGTGTCAAAGTAATAAATAACAAAATCTAAATTAACATAAAAAAGTCTTGATTTAGAAACGCATTTTTAAATTATACAGAAACAGGATTAATATTTTAACAGCTCAGTTCGTATTAGTTAAAGAGTTTAAAAGGAAATGTTATCATTATTTTTAAGGATAAAAGATTTATTTTTCCTTCCTTAATTGGAATAAATACATTTCTGATTTTGCTACGAAAGTTTAGATTAAAATTCAAAAACAACATTCGAATTTGTTTTATTTAAGTAACAGAATGTTTTTCGAGGATATCAATTTAATTCGTCGGTGTATTAAATTTATTATATGCACTTTATTTTGTATCGATAATAACTACTAAGATAGGTAAAGAGCTTTATATAAATATATTCATATAAAGTATCTAATAACTTTAAAATCCGGGGTGTTGATTTAAAACATGAATTTCAAAAAATAAAGAAAAATATTACAATCTTAATAGTAATTCATATTTTTATTTTCAAGCATAACTAAAAACAAAGAACTAAAACATAATTTTATACAGAATAACTAAAGAAAAATTTCAGCCACTGCTTTCGATATCACGTTTATATAGATACAAAGCTTTTAACGTTTGTAACAAGAAGTAAAATTAGAAGTGATCAGCAATTATCAAACTTCTTTATATATGAGCATAGCTAAAAACAAAGAGCTAAAACATAATTTTATACAGAATAACTAATGAAAAATTTCATCCACTGCTTTCAATATAACATATATATAGATACAAAGCTTTTAACGTTTGATACAAGAAGCAAAATTAGAGGAGATCAGCAATTGTCAAACTTCTTTATATGTGAGTATAGCTAAAATCAAAGAGCTAAAACATAATTTTATACAGAATAACTAACGAAAAATTTCAGCCACTGCTTTCGATATCACGTTTATATAGATACAAAGCTTATAACATTTGAAACAATAAGCAAAATTAGAAGAGATCAACAATCATTAAACTTCTTTATATGTGAGCCACATTTCCTAATTTTAAATACATAAGTGATGTAAATAAGTAAAAACTGATAAAATGATAAGTGATAAATAGGTAAAAGAATGAATTGACACACTATGAAAAAAACTATCTAGTTGTAAACTTTGAGGAATTTCTATTCAACTGGATATCCATGTTATTAAATAGTCCATTTTTTACATTTTATATCCAGATAATTACTACTAAAAAAATAAACATCGAATTTATATAATACTTTTGACAAATCTTATTCATAATACAAATAAGGCAAAATTAAGCAATTTTCTCCCAAAAAACAACTACATAAACATAAATTACTAATAATTTATTATGAATTTATTTTTGAAGTACTATGAAAATCGATAGAGAATTTTACAGTAACAATATTTTAATTTATTTAAAATTCAATATTTAATTTATTTTATGAAGTGACTGTTTGTTTCTTGAAATGGAATCTACAGTCACAAATAAACTAAATGTTGAACATACATTTTAGTAAATCTGAATCAGGTCTTAATACATAAACCAAGTGTGAGTAGCTCTAGGGATGATAGAAAAGTAAGCATTAAGATGAAGCCGACAGAGTGCCTAGGTCAGCCGCACGTATAAGTGGAGTACTCGTAAGAAAATACAAAATTGAAAAGAAAAGTAATTTCTCCTGCTGAATTGTGTTTATTTTGAATATAAATAAAGGTGTAATTAGGAAATAAAATTGCTAATTAGGCCATTATGCCCATGGGACCACACTCGGTCGAAGATATGTCAAACATGGCGTCTTGGTGTAAAAAATAAATGGTGTAAAACTGGTATAGAAGAAATTGAGCTCCACACTCCTTTTTACTTGCACGCTCTCCTAGGGGGCCTGCAAATCTCTGAAAAAGTTCTTTGGGCAGCGTTGCCTTGGCCGAAGAGGGCTACTCCGAGGTTAGCATCCCCTCTTGACCAATGGGCTCGAAGAAGGGTCACTCACTTCTCTTTCGAATCTAGGTCGGTTTCGCGCTGTCGCTGTTGAACTGTAAGTCTTTGTTGCATTCCCTCCCACGGCAAGAGAAAAAAAACTCACCTAAGGATGAATTGTTGCACCACTGGAACAGCTAGTGAAACTTCTTTTGCTGGTACTGAGCCTTGTAACTGTAAATCGGCCAAGCAACGCTGCCCAATGAAATTTTTCAGAGATCTACAGCCCCCCCCCCCCAGAGAGAGAGCAAAGAAGAAGGAGGGTGACTCACTTCGCTTTCGCCTCAAGGTCAGTTTCGTGCTGGCGTTGTTGAACTGTAAGTCTTTGTTGCATTACCTCCCACGGCAAGAGAAAAATAATCACCTAAGGATGAATTGTTGCACCACTGGAACAGTTAGTGAAACTTTTTTTCCGGTGCTTAGCCTTGTAGCTGTAAAATACCTTGTAGCTGTAAATCGGCGAAGCAATGCTGCCCAACGAAATTTTTCAGGGATCTACAGGCCCCCTCAGAGAGAGAGCAAGGAAGAAGGAGGGTGACTCACTTCGCTATCGCCTCAGGTCGGTTTCGTGCTGGCGTTGTTGAACTGCAATTCTTTATTACAGTAAGGTTACAAAGCATGTAGAATTTATTTCATAAAACAAACACAATCAACTGATTATGATGTATTTTTGCACAGTTTCAATATCGGTTAAAAAATGTTATGCTTAATGGGATAATATTAAATATTTCTCCTAGTAAGAATCCTACCCTTACGAATTATCAGTGTCCTAGACTCTTCTTTAAAGAAGACAATGGACGACATTGCAAAGGAGGTCTAGGCTGAGTGAGGCATTGAATGAGGTCTAGGCTGTAGGGAGGTTAGTAAATAATATCTTAGCGAAACTATTTCACCAGTGTAGCTGTGTTCTGAGGTGTGTGAGTTTCTTCTCTTACAAACGACTTTTACCCCTTTCCTTATTTCAGGGAGCAAATAGAAGGCCAACATTTCGCCTCAGATTAAGAGTTGAAAAAATTAGCGACAATGCTGCCGAATGCGCAAAGACAGCATCTTTATCAGGATACAGTATCAAACTAATGTGAAAGATAATTTACTAAACCAATGCTTAACAGGCATGTTGATGGCAGTATGGTTTGAACGCTGATCTTCGGTACGGGAGTTCGTGATTTAGAATATCACTTTGGCAGGAATGTTCATAACCGTTCGGAATTGGTTTAAACTGTAGGTCCCGTTTTATTAGGTCTCGTGTTTCCAAAAAATAGACCATAGGGCTCCAGACCAATATGGAGATAATGGTAAAAAACTAACATCATCTACGATTGGTTTCAGAGCAATGCCCCCTGTATTCGGCCCTTGTTCCCGAGTTTTTATTACTGTTCAAAGCACGTCCAGAATCCAAAGATGTAACATTGTTTCTGGCAAGGTATATTTTCATAGTCAGAGCACGGTGTGGTGGAGCAATGTCGTGTAAAAGAAAACCATTTTGCAGATCGTTTTAGTCTGACGGCATCTTGTAGACGTATAAGGATCACCATATAAAGTTTTTTATTGAGAAGATGGGGAATCATGAAGAATGCTGTGAACACTTCCATGTTAAATTCCAAGTTCAGAGACAATATCATCAATGGTTATTCGTCTACCCACAGGCACAATTTATAGAACTAGCTCTACATCCTCATTTGCGGTAGAAGAGAAGGTGCCCAGTCCGATTGTCACCTTCGATGTCGGTGCGACCTTTACAAAAAGGCTTATACTACTGGTGCATAGCAGTTTCTTTCATGGCATCGTTTCCATGTGGTTTCTTCAGCATCTCGGACGACTCAAAAGGTTTCCATGTTGCTCTAAAGACGACATCTGAAAATCCGAAGAATGAAAAATTTGTTTTGTTCAGAAAGATTTACAACTAACTGAGACATAACCGGAAATACAGTCTAGTTGACTGTGTGTTATTCCTATCAGAGCTGCCAAACTCCAAAGAGATATTTATGCTCCAACGAACACCTGAATGAATGTAGGAGACCATTTCGGGAAATTATTGTTTCTATCTTGTATCTAGTATTTGTTGGTTGTATATGAAATAAAGTGTACATGTTCCACTCAAGATTTCATATTTTGGTGTAAGTTCTCAAACACACATCCCTACGAACTTGAAATTTAAACTCGCAAGCTATGAGATTATGTACTTCAGAGAAATGCTTTACTTTTCTAAATTAATACTTGTATAGTGTGAACTTGTATTTTTATTTGTATACTTGTATTTTTATTTGTATAAGTAATGTAATAACTGTGAGGTTTACGGATTTGTTCAAAAAAAGTCAAATACAAAAGTCAAATTCCTTTCAATATATAGCTTTTCTTCTAAAATGGAGCCCAAATACTAAATATATATATATATATGTAATCGACGGGGACTAACCGACCCCAAATTTTAACTTGAAATCCTCTTTTAAATTAGCCCCTATTATTTTTCTCAGCCCAAGCATACTGGGCTGCCAAGAGTCCCGCTAAATGTCTGTCATGAAGAAACACATCAATCGTCGTGTCCTAACATAATCTTTATTTCATCCCAAATAGGACAAAATCCACAGGCATCTGAACCGGACGGTGTCAGAATGTTCTCTCTAATGCCAACCTTTAGCGAAAGATGACCAAATACCATGAGTGGTTTTAGTGTCTTGGGAAAATCCTGGGGCAACAGTTAATTGCTTAGAGGATGTAACCTTTGATTAGAGACATCAGCCAAAATGTGTCGTTCCAGATGACTATTGGTGCTGATCATTACACATTTTTCTTGGGAGAGTTATTACTTCCTAATTACAATGCCAGCCGTATCATGTTTTGCTTTGAGAATCAAAGAAAGAATTTCGGGCTTATACTGGAGGAATGAAAACATCCTCGTTTAAATTAGATGGCTGGAAAATATGGTCAATACAAAGATGAGAAATTAAAATTTAGAATAATGAACGGCTAAAAGGGATAATTTTAAATAGGCTTCAGGGCTTAGATATTGATATTATATATATATATATATATATATATATATATATATATATATATATATATATATATATATATATATATATATATATATATATATATATATATATATATATAAATATATATATATATATATATATATATATATATATATATATATTATATATATATATATATAATATATATATATATATATATATATATATATATAT
>CM063511.1:137342531-137362531 GCA_032207245.1 Pardosa pseudoannulata
GCTACACAAACGGTTTTGTTCGTACCACGCATTTTTACCTACCGCTAACCATAATTATCCGCTGCGAAAGGTTACCTTCCGTTCTTCTTTCGATCGGGTCATGTAATGGATCGTCATAGTCATGGCTCCCTTTCATAAAAAGAAGCAAAGTCCAACATGATTTTTAAGCATTCTTGATAACAAAGAGGCTTCCTTGAACGTATTTAAGCAGTGTACACTCTTTTTATGCTGAAATTTTGTGGCTGGGAAAATGGACATGAAAGATCGAGAAGGCGAAAAGGAGAATCTAAGATTGGTTTTATAAATGTCATAATTTTGATATATTAATATATGTGATTGTGTGCCTGTAATATATCAAAATTATCTGCATATAAATTTTTTCGAAACTCTCCTAGTTCTGAACTATATTTATTAATAATAACACAAGCTTAATCCTTTTTGAAAATAATTGATTTATTTTACTATACTAATTAATTTTATTGAAAAATTATTCGCAATTTGAGACATTTAACATAATTTTAATAGGACCAGTTTGTCAAGTATATTCGAATTTACAAAGTAAGTGAAATTAAAATGGCTTATTTATTTAGAAAGTAAATATTCAAGAATTGCAAAATAAATTAGACATTTTCTGCAAAATATATGAATAGTCTGTTCTCGAAAAATGGGACGGTGTTTTTACTTTAAATTACATTCCTGAATTTCGTCTAGAATACTTCAACTTTAATATAGCGTCATCAGTTTGAGCTATTTCGACATTTTGATTTAGTTATGAAATATTCTTTTCAAAAATTCTTTTCGTTTTCTCCATTTTTTATTAAATATCTCTTTATAATCCCGTTGTGTTATATTTTGCCGTTATTTCTAGTAGATAAGAAGCAGTGTAGATGTATTTAAATTTTGAAATTAAGATATGTGCAGGAATCTTAAACAACAGTATAACTGAAAGCATTTTTTTAAGTCCAAAATATTGTTTAAACTAACCGTTAATAAGTAGTTTTAACATTTATTTTATTCGCTATACACAAATAGAAAGCAATTAAATCGTCCTTTTTTGTGGGTAGTTTTCGAAAATAGAAGATTAAGAAATAGAAAGTAAGGCTGGTTACACTCCCAGCGGATTTTTTCGAACGGAAACTTAACTGTCGCCGCCATTCCAATAGTAGTTCATTGAAATAAACTAGAGCTTGCACATTAGACTTTAAAAAAGATCAGTTAGTAGAAAGCAATTAAATCGTCATTTTTTGTGAGTAGTTTTCGAAAATAGAAGATTAAGAAATAGAAAGTAAGGCTGGTTACACACACGGCAGATCTCTCCGAGCGGAAAATTTACCGTCGCCTCCATTCCAATAGTAGTCCATTGAAATAAACTAGAGCTTGCACATTAGACGGAAAAAAATCGATTAGAAGAAAGCAATTAAATCGTCCTTTTTTGTGAGTAGTTTTCGAAAATAGAAGATTAAGAAATAGAAAGTAAGGCTGGTTACACACACGGCAGATCTCTCCGAGCGGAAAATTTACCGTCGCCTCCATTCCAATAGTAGTCCATTGAAATAAACTAGAGCTTGCACATTAGACGAAAAAAATTATCGGTTAATTTGTTGTCGACGGTAGCTTTGCAGCAGTCTGGTGCTACTGGAGCTCAACGGAAATTTATCCGTCTTCTCGAACTAGAGGTCTATGCAACCCAGTGAACGTTTGCATACACAGCGGTTTTTTTCTACTATCTGCATTGGACTTTCGTTGTGAATATGAATAGTTCCGTGAACATGAGCGTTATTTATAATAAAATTCTGATTTCATGAATAAAAGAAAGACCTGTTTCATAGGTTAAAACTCTGGAAATTTTTAAGGACAAAATCGCTACTCGTAAAGCTTAACATGAAGTTTACCTTAGATTTTGAAGCGATTTAGATCAATTGGAAGAAAAATGAATTTGGTAACCATATTTTCTCACATATCTATACACCCAGTGGTTGAATATTTTTAACAGTCTGCAACGGAAGTTGTGTCTCGTAAAAATAATCTGCAGAATAATTAAGTGACTATAAAAAGTTTCGTATTTCTGCTTATTAAGTAAACATACGGCTTTTCATAACTGTTTCCTATAGATTTAAGGGTTGTAAATATTTTTAGAATTTAAACATAATCAGTATAAATAAGAATTGTAAATTTTTAGAATTATTAAAAGAAAAATCGATATGAATAAATTTCTATTGAGTAATTGACATATCGATATTTCTCTCACACTAACAGCCTAAATGCCGGAATTTTGTCTCCTCGGACAAATATAGGAGTGGTCAGCACATTAGAACGGTTCCTGCTCTACAGTAACACAAGTTTCACAATGCTTAAGACTATTCGGTCGGAAAATTTCTCGCCATGTGTGTAAACGTTAATTTCGTTGATCGGCGACGGTAAATCCTTTACTCGGTAAAAAATTCAGCTTTGTGTACAACCAGCCTAATAGGAAAGTCTATAAGTGAAAATTTTTTACTTAATTATTTATGAGTATAAAACACTGCATTCGACAATTTTCTTATATTTTCTCAAATAAAAAGTAACTGTATACGAATACAAAGCAATACAATCGTCTTCTCTTGTACGTTGTTTTCGAAAATAAAAGATTAAGAAATAGGACGTATTATGAACATTTATAAGTGGAAATTCATACTTCATTCTACATTAATATGAAAACATTGCATTCGGAAAATTCATCTTATAGTTGGTTCGCAAACAGAATATGAAAAAATAGAGTGGCTTATGAACGTTTATAGGCGGACATTTTATACTTCATTCTTCATTAACATAAAAACATAGCATTCAGTAATTTATTCTTACATTTGATTAAAGCAACGTAAATATATAAAAACAGAAAGCATTGCAATTCTCTTCTCTTGTATGTTGTTTTGACTATAGAAGAACAACAAACAGGAGGGATTATGAACATTTATAAGTGGAAATTCATACTTCATTCTACATTAATATAAAAACATTGCATTGGGAAAATTAATCTTATAGTTGGTTCGCAAACAGAATATGAAAAAATAGAGTGGTTTATGAATGTTTATAGGCGGAAATTTTATACTTCATTCTTCATTAACATAAAAACATAGCATTCAGCAATTTATTCTTACATTTGGTTAAAGCAACTTAAATATATACAAATAGAAAGCATTGCAATCCTCTTCTCTTGTATGTTATTTTAAATATAGAAGAACAACAAATAGGACGGATTATGAACATTTATAAGTAGAAATTCTTACTTCATTCTACATTAATATAAAAACATTGCATTCAGAAAATTAATCTTATAATTGGTTCACAAACAGAATATGAAAAAATAGAGTGCTTTATGAACGTTTATAGGCGGAAATTTTATACTTCATTCTTCATTAACATAAAAACATAGCATTCAGCAATTTATTCTTAAATTTGGTTAAAGCAACCTAACTATATACACATAGAAACAATGCAATCTTCATTACATGTACGTTGTTTTTAAAATAGAAGAACAAAAGTCAGAGCGGATTATGAATGTTTATAAGCAAAAATTTATTCTTATGCAATTTATTCTTATAATTGTATAATGGAAAGTAACTATATACAAATAGAAAAGAATGCAATTGTCATTTCTTGTACAATGTTTTCAAAATAGATAACAAAAAAAAGAACGGTATATGAATGTTTATAAGCTAAAATTTACACTCCATACTTCATGAATATAAAAACATTGTATTAGAAAATTTAATCTTATAGTTGGTTAAAGGAAGGTAACTGTATACAAACAGAAAGCAATGCAATCGTCATCTCTCGTAAGTTTTTTTTTTTTTTTTTTTTTTTTTGTAAATAGAAGAACCAAAAAAAAAGATTAGAACATAAAAGATTAAAAAAAACATTTTATTCGGTGATTTTTTCTTATAGTTGTGTAACAATACATTACATTCGGTTCAGCTCTTTTTACCTTTTCCCGTGAGTCACCGTCATAGACATACCAGTACAGGACCGGTTTGAACTAGAAAGAGATTTCGGATTTCTCCTAACCAATAGAAGCGTCCGTTGGTTTGGGAAATTCTGATCCCTGTCGTTCTGGAGTGGACTCCTTTTTTTTCACCACGATGCAGTCTGACTTTTTTAGAGGACAAGGTTGTGACCAGAGGAGAGTAGAAGGTGAATGCTGCTGGCATCCGCGGCTTGTGAGTTAGACGTTTTGAGAAAAATCATCGCCATATTGTTATTTAGGGGCAGCGCCGACTCGAGAGCAGTCTTCAATTCCCCTAAATAAGTTGATTACAGTTGTATTCCTTAGGCATTTATTTAATTGTATAAATTCAATTAATCAAGACATATTTGTCCATGTGTTTATTAATGAATATTAATTTCTTCTTTCTCAAACACTAAGCCAACGTAACATTATTTTTACAAGTTGGTTAATAGAAAATAAGCTACATATACCCTAGATTACTTAAAGATTGTCAACGTACCTGTAATAATAAAAATATTAACGCGTAATCTCAACATATTTAATTAGATATAATCAAAGAGTTACTATAGTCTATTATTTTCATCATAAATCGTCATTGAATAACTGTAATCGTCTGTTGTGAATCTTGTCCGCAGTAAATGACATATATAAAATTTTAAAAAAAATTCAGTTTAAAAAAGGCAGTTATGAAACTAAACAAAAGAAATATACCAAACAATACATATAAAACTTTTAAAAACCAAACTAACTCACTAAACTAACAAAATTTTAACATTTAAGAAGTTCATAATTTTTTGCATAATTTTATCCAGTATTCAAATAATTTAATTACATCAAAACATATTTTAAGTAAACATTTAGGCTCATTTAGATATTCTAATACTCCTTAAACAAAATATGTATTTCTTCTCGAAAAACAAACATTATTAAGTATGAAAGACCGGAAGAATGTGTAATGCAGCATTAAGTATTATGCATTCCAACTACACTTCTCAGTAAGCGAGACTGCACATGGGACGTAAACTTATCTGCTTTTGTATGCTTAATCTGTCAGAGGTCATTATAACACAGATCGCGTGCAATTCAGAGAATTGGCGCAAATTATGCACTCTACTGTTGTTATCTCTGTATTCCAGAAATACCAAATTATTTTGAAATGGAAGGCTATTAATGAAATGTCTGAGAAATAATAGTTATTGAAAACATAACTGAATTTTACTTTATTAAAATCACGACTAGTGACGGAATATTTTAAATAAAGAGTAATAGGTATACTCTAAGTGTTATTTATGGCTTCTGTAATAAATATAATTTAAAATGTTATTTACTCTAATGAAACAAACAGTTCTGTACTCTAGAGATTACGAAGTATAAAAATGAAATTTTCAAAAAAACTAATAATGAAGTGTAATTTTTTTAAAATAACTGTGGATAATCAGCATTTATATATATATATATATATATATATATATATATATATATATATATATATATTGGGTTGGCAACTAAGTAATTGCGGATTTCACTCATAGATAGCGTCAGTTGAATTTTTAGGTTTGAAGACGTAGTACAAATGTAAAACACATTTTGTTATTTGATAGTTGGCAATTCAGCTATCAATCAGTAAAAAAAAGTTTTTTGATCGGTTGCGTAGTTTTCGCTTGGCCTTGGTTGAAGAATGAAAAATCAAAAGGAACATTTTCGTCATATTTTTTTTTTTATTTCCGCAAATGGAAAAATGCATCGCAAGCTCATAAAAAGTTATGTGATGTTTATGGTGACGAAGCCTTAAAAGGACGGCAGTGTCAAAATTGTTTTGCCAAATTTCGTTCTGGTGATTTTTCACTCAAAGATGAAAAACGCTCTGGTCGTCCAGTTGAAGTTGATGACTCCCAAATCAAAGCAATAATCGATTCGGATCATCACAGTACAACACGTGAGATTGCAGAGAAGCTTCATGTATCACATACATGCATTGAGAATCACTTAAAACAACTTGGCTATGTTCAAAAACTCGATATATGGGTTCCTCACGAACTGAAAGAAACGCATTTAACGCAACGCATTAACAGCTGTGATTTGCTAAAGAAACGTAATGAAAATGATCCATTTTTAAAACGACTGATGACTGGCGATGAAAAATGGGTTGTTTACAACAAGCGGCAAAGATCGTGGAGTAGGCCAGGTGAACACACTCAAACAACATCAAAAGCTGATATTCATCAAAAGAAGGTTTTGTTATCAGTTTGGTGAGATTACAAAGGAATTGACTACTTTGAACTCTTACCACCCTACCGATCAATTCTGATAGCTACATTAAACAACTAACGAAATTAAACAATGCAGTTGAAAAAAAGCGGCCCGAATTGACAAATCGAAAAGGTGTTGTATTCCATCATGACAATGCAAGGCCACACACATCTTTGGTCACTCGGCAAAAATTATTGGAGCTTGGTTGGGATGTTTTGCCACATCCACCATATAGTTCTGATCTTGCACCATCTGATTACTTTTTGTTTCGATCTTTACAAAACTCCTTGAATGGTAAAAATTTCAATAATGATGATGATGTCAAATAGTACCTGATTCAGTTTTTTGCTAATAAAAACCAGAAGTTTTATGAACGTGGGATTATGATGCTACCTGAAAGATGGCAAATGGTCATTGATCAAAATGGGCAATACATTACAGAATAAAGTTATTTAGTTCCCTGAAAAAATTGTCTTTGATTTTCTAAAAAAAATCCGCAATTACTTAGTTGCCAACCCAATATATATATATATATATATATATCTATATATATATATACACACATATATACATATATACAGATATATATGGAAATAAAACATATGATCTTTACAGTATGTATAATGTAGTAATAATTTATGATTTTTAAAATTTGTTACAGGTACAATATAAGTTCTCTTTAATATGGGCTGTTTAATAAACATAATATGTTCTTAAATTTTCCTTAATCACGTATTAAGAAATATATTACTTTTGTACATTCCTTGCCTTAATTTGAGTAGCTTATGGCTGAGTTACTTGGCTTGTCCAAACGAACATAAGTAACAACACAACGACAACAACACTATTTCTGCACACCCTATCACGTGATATGATATTATTACATATATCCACATAGCCAGTTTAACACAGATTGTAGGACATGAATTTTATTCTTGCTTTTTACAGCCTGAAATAAATAGGATAGTTATATGTACTTATCTTTAGTAATATATTTGCAGATAAATTTTTTTACGATATATTTTAAAATATTTTTTTACAATATCATATAAATAAAATAAAACAAAAGTTTTAATTCGAACTACGAAGAAAAGTAGGTGTAACTTAACACTGAAACATAAGTTTAAAGGGAACGCTAAGTTCCTTTTAACTATCTCCAAATTTTGCAACTCTGATTCTACCTAAATCTATTCTAAATTATTCTAATCTATCCCTGATTCCATTCTAAATCTTCAACATATTCTTGCAGCTAATCACTTACCTGAGTTACCTACTTCTATTTCTGGTTTATGATAGAGAAATAGAATATGGTTAAAATATACAAAATATCAGTATTTTTCCTTTATTTAAGTACAAGGGTAAAAATCCACACATTGTAAAATAGAACTAATGTATACGTCATAATTTATTTACACGGAAAACTGTTTTCGAAAGACCACATGGTGTAGCTATTTATACGAGGGTTGCTATTTATATTTCTGGCCTTGGCAACAATAAGTGTTGCTAGGCCACCGCAGAAGAATTTAATCGAAAGTTTGATATTTTTAAACATAAATTCAGCAGACGATTTACCATTATAGCTTTATTTGTGTTGTTGACAGTAAATTGAAAAGATCTCTTTCAAAAAATGGAATTGAATCGTGAACATTTTCATGCCATTATTTTTCATAACTTTCGAAGTCGATTGTCAAGACAAGAGTGCTTTGGTGAACTTAATTCTTTATACAGCGATAAAACGCCATCCTACAGCACTGTAAAAAAATGGTATAACGAATTTAATCGTGGTTGATGTTCGATCCAGGACGAATCCCGTGCAAGTCGTCCAAAATCCGTTGTTGTGCCAGAAAAGATCGATGCTGTGCGGCAACTGATAAAGCAAGATCGTCATGTAACATACCGTGAGATAGAGGCGTCTTTAGGTATTAGTATGGCTAGCATCAATAACATATTGCATGAACATTTGAGAGTAAAAAAAAAATTGTTCGCGTTGGATCCCGCATAATCTGACAAACGCTCAAAAAAGGCTCGTGTCGATTGGTGCAAGGGAATGTTGGAAAAATACATTCAAGGTACATCAAAAGCTGTGTATAACATCTACACAGGTGACGAATCATGGATCTATGCATATGAGCCGGAAACAAAACAGCAATCAACTGTATGGGTCTTCCAAGACGAGGCAAAACCAACAAAAGTTGTTCGAGAAAGAAGCACATCGAAACAAATGATTGCCTGCTTCTTCGGCATTAATGGTCTTGTGGCAACAGTGGCGTTAAAGCAACGCAGGACGGTCAATTCTGAATGGTACACGACCATTTGTTTGCCAGAAGTCACCGGAGAAATTAGAAAAAGGCAGAAGATCAGGCGAATCATTCTTCATCATGACAATGAGAGCTCTCACACATCGACACAAAGGCACTTCTGACGGAGCGAAAGATCGAACTGATGGGTCATCCTGCTATTCTAACTGATGGGTACAGCCCTGATTTGGCACCCAATGACTTCTTCTTATTCCCACACATCAAAAATAAATTACGTGGGCAACGATTTTCGACCCCCGAAAAAACGGTTGATGCATTCAAAACGCATGTTTTGGAGTTACCTCAATCGAACTGGAAAAAGTGCTTTGGAAATTGGTTCAAACGCATGCAAAAGTGTATTGATCATCATGGAGAATATTTTGAAAAACAATAAAACCAATTTCGATACCACATATTTGTTTTTTCATTATTAAGCCAGAAATATAAATAGCAACCCTCGTACATATCTAGTTTGATGTCTGAACACGAAGTGGATAATATCTGATAAGAATGAAATGAAAGGTTAATGAGTTTTTTTAGATTTCAAGCAATCGGAAATATAATAAGCATTTTACTCTAATTAAAGACCTCAATAAAACTTTTACTCATAAGTGTTCCACTTTTAAGTGAAATTTTTGCAGAAGCATTAATTAAGGTTTTTTGATAGATAAAATACTCGCTCGTACGATTTACGACCATGTTTATGTTAGTATTATTAATAAAATTTTAAATGTCTCATAGAAATAAAATAACACAATGCCTCTAAATCCTTCAAAAGCATTTAATTAATTTTGCAGATTAAAATAAATAACAAATTTAAAGTTGAAAATTTCTAATTTTAACATTTTATTTTAGAATAAATTAATAAAAAAGACATTTGGTTCTCTAGAAAATATCAATAAGTAATTTAATTAATAGTAATTAAATTAATAGTTTATGCGTAATAATGTTTAATAAAGTTAGTATTTGATAGTTTAGAATAATTAATTTTAAAAAGATTTTACACATTTTGAATATTTTTCTTCAATGCCTATTATTTCACAATCTTCCTATTTATATATCTTGTTCAAATTTAAATCGTTAATAAATATTTTTTATTCATCCACTCAAGTTCAAATATAGTTTTTAAACTTTTAGTGGTTAACATTTAATGTTAATATAGTTTTTTTTTTCAAATATTAATTTATTAATTATTCAATTCCTACTATTAGTTCACAATTGTAATCTCCTTATACAAGATTTCCCAAAACGACCATATAAACTCTGCCAGCTGGATTCCTCGTTTGGAGTACATAAAAACTCCCCAAAGAAGAGTTCCTGTACGATCCATAGTTTACTGCCTGTGCAAGAAACACTTTATTGGACATATCAACAACAGTATTTGCATATCTTTCCAGAAGATAATGTTTAAAAAGTTAGCCGTGCATATCACGTCATGCAAGTGCACGCGCCATGGAATGACGTCAAGCTGCCGTGGAACTGGTATTTAAAAGGCTTCATTTTGCATCTTCGTATGGTGACCACGTATTCCGTTCTTGACTACGGTGACATGTACCTAATGTACAGCCGATGTAATGGAAATGCCTTACGAACTGTTAGGAAGTATGCCCATGCATATACTGCTGTTGATATGTTCAATAAAATGTTTTTTCTTGCACCGGCAGTGACGTCATACTTTGGTTTTAGTATTTTTCTCTTAAACTATGGATAGTACAGGAACTCTTCTTTGGGCAGTTTTTATGTACTCCTAACAAGGATTTTAGCTGTGCAGAGTTTATGCGGTCGTTTCGGGACACCCTGTAAATATTTATATATCTTGTTCAAATTTTCAATCATTAATAAAATACATTTTATTCATCCACTCAAGTTTAAATACATTTCTTAAACTTGTACTGCCTGACACTTGATGTGAATGCAGTTTTTCCTTAATTAAATTTAATTATTTAAATTCCAGCAATTACTATGAACTTATTACTATGAACTTATAATGGTGTTTACAGTATCCAGCAAATATCAGTGCAATTCCTCCACCAAACGCAGCTACAGTACTGATCAACAAAGAATGATACGATTAATATTGTACATCAACTGTACATATCACAGACATGCCAACAACTTCGGATTCTCCGGAGCAATTCCTGAGAAATGAGAAAATTTGATAACTCCGGAAACTTCCCAGATTTCTCCGGAAAATAACAAAACTTTTGACCAGTTAAAAGATTACAATTCAGCAATCAAATACAAAGTTTTGAAAAAATAATGTTGAATATTACTCTTGTGGTACAGTAATGTTGCATGCTATAATAAGGTTTTAGTACTATGCGGAAAAACCAAAGTAAATTTAAGTTAAATTTCAGTAGACAAACTCTAGAATTTCTGATGATAGAAAAATAGAAATATTTTAATGAAGGTCAATATTGCTTTAAGAAACACTCTCCTGAAAAATAAGTTGTTAAAACTAAAAAAAACTACTTATAAATTTTTAAATTCATAAATTTTAATTTACCTTTTACAATTTACTACTGTATAAATGTTTGAAATTTAATTTTAATTTAGAAAACAATAAGATATGTACTTATGTATAATCTGTAATTAGCATGTTAAAATTTTAAAGCAGACAGTTGCTCCGCACACATGAGCCTGAATGTTGGCATATCTGATAAAATGCAAGGTAGCACTGTAGATTATGTAGTAATATATCTATGACAAAAACTCTTCGCAACAGGTCAAGTACACGTCGCTTTGAGTCATGTGAAATCATTAGATGGACTATTAATTATAGAACTGGGCTGCTCAAAACACACTGGAATGGTTCCTTGGAATACTGAAGCATTACTAGAGACGAATAGAATAAAATCACCATCACCTTCATAAATTAGAAACGAAAAAATAGAAAGCGAATAAATAATAACAAAAAAAAATAATAGTCCAGCACCATATATAGGAAGGGAAATAGAAAATTGCAAAGAAATTCGCTTTCTATTTTGCCACTGAATATTGTGATTCTGCATATATACATATTTCTATTAATTGTAATTATTTAATAAAAATTAACTAAATTAAAATTTTTCTTTCTTGACTTAAGTAGGAGTTGACTTTAAATTTTTTTATCTATTACTTGTTTAAGATCTGAAAGAGCAGGTGGAGCAAAATATTGTTCATTTTAATGCTTTATGTAAAGATATTAAATAAATATTTACAATAAATTAAAAAAACTGTAATACAGGTATATAGATAAAACAATTGATATATGTATGTATCAATTGATAACACGCATAAAATTATTTATAACTGTTGAAAATAATTTGTATAGATGTTCTAACCGTATAAATATCTTAAAGTATATGTTCCAAATAATAAATTTAAATATGTTTTATTTAAAACTAGATAACATATATTACTTAGTATTTCAAATTTATTTTCTTTGCCAAAAATATAAGTTGTATGGAAATCATTTTCTACTTATTTCAGAAATAAGATTGAAAAGAACTTGAATTAAAAATTAATATTTTGTACCACACTGTCTTATGTAATGCATTTTATAGCATACTTCTAAAAGAAAATGTATCTAATGATATATAAGCTATTTAAACCTGCATGTGACACCTACTTCAGTATATAGATAAAGGAGTCTTTGTTATCAAAGGAAAATTTCTTTGCTTTTCTTGACTTTCCATTGATACCATTTCGCTGAATTTAACGAGACTGTGGATTATGAAAGTAATTGACTTCAAGGGGAAAGAATAATGGTCTAAAAGCTATTTTAAACGTAATAAAATGATGCACTATTTTCTTTTGAAAGAAGAATTTAAACTTTAATAAACTGAGATTTTTTATTTTTTCTCCGTACTTTTTACGATTTTTGAGTCTCTAATGTAAACTAAATTTTAATAATTTATTAAAAATATAAAGGAAGATAGTCGAGTATTTTAACAATTTTTGACGAAGAAAACACAAATGCTCATATTAAAAATAGTTATTTTAAATTCTAAGACTAATAGGCGCTGGTACAAGAGTCACCCTATAATTTTTAAGATACAACTAGGTTTTTAAAGTTATACTTACAAAATTTTAGTTTTCAAAGTAGCATCAATGATTTTGTAGACGAATTTTCTACAGATTAAATGCATCAAGCCATTCATTTCGTAGAATAGAAGAGAAATGCATTTATAGCCACATCTATCTCTTCTTCTGAATGAAAACGAAGTCCAAGTAAGTTCTTTTTTAGATTAAATAATAACCAAAAGTTACACATAGCTATATCAGGTGAATACGCCGGATGTTCTATCACTTTAATTTGCTTTTTGTGTAAGAAATTCAACTGCTAATTCACCTGTATGTGAAGATGCATTGTCAAGGTGAAACATTAGTCCCCTAACATTCACTTCTTGTAGTATTTGTAGAAGACATTTAGTGGTATACCAGTTTGCTGTTACTGTCTTCTGTCTATCCAATTTGATGGCTTTGACCAATCCCGTACTTCTGAAGAAAACGGCATACATCACTTTTTTCAGTGCGCGTTGTCTTTTCACCATTGTCGGTGTAGTATCATCTTCAAAGACCCATACTTTGATTTCTTTATTTGTTGGAACTTCATAAAGCCGTATGTACGTTTCGTCACCCGTTACAATTTTAGAAATGATGCAGTGGCCACCACCATTTAGCCATTTAAGAGTTTCTTTATCGATTCTGACACGCTCCCCTTTTTGGTGCTCGGTTATATTATAAGGAACCCAACGGCAAACTATCTTTTTCGTATGTAATTCTTCATTAATAATTTTGTGTATGGCTGCGAATCCAATATAAAGTTCCTTCTCTATAATTTTATACGTACAGCGATTATCATCCATTAACATTTTACGTATAGCAGACATATTATCTGGGAATACTGCCGATGGCGGCCTTCCTGTGTGTTCATCCTGAAGAAAATTGCTATCTCTGTTACATTATTTAAACCATCTAAATACAGTAGCACGAGCTAGCGATTCTTCACCAAATGCCAACTGCAACCGTTGAAAGCATTCTTCTTGTTTAATCCTACTTTAAAATCTTAGAATATCATAGCGCGAAAATGTTCTCGCGTCAACTCCATTTTCTCTTCTGTTTAAAATTTATTCTATGTTAAATAAGTTGAAGTATGTCAGTAAAAAATCGTCTCCTGAGTTAAAATCCTTTTTAACTTTTTATTTAAAATTAAACTGCTATTTTTATTTTGTATATTCTTGTCTGCGCATATCTCAAAAATTTCAGAGTAACCCTCATATAATTCAGTTTCATTTACATAAAAAATGCATTTTTAAATTTTTATCTTTTACCCGAGTCTCTTTTGCAGCCACAGTATCTGAAATGAATTTCATTTCTATGAAGGAAAACCTTTTTCTAAAAATCATAAAACAACAAGATCAATGCCACATCCAAAGATCTTGCTGCAAAAGATAAAACTAGTAAGTACTTCTTTTCATGTTCCATTTTTACTTACCTAGTATGTACGAAGATTCATTTTTCGTTTATGCTTTATTATATATGTAGCATATGGAAATTTTTGTACTCGTACAAAATTCAACAACGACATTCTGATTGATCTTTACACTTTGGACCTGTTCGAGTTCAAAAATATCATTTGTGTCTGTTTCTGTATTTAACCCTGTTATCTTGAGTAAATTTTGTGTTAAGAAAGCTAAATTTTAATACATTTACTGTACCAATGTTGTAGTTTTATATCAATTTTGTTGTTAAATCTAATTACGAAAACAGAATTTTACTTTCTGTTATTGATTTACCTGCTACCTGCGTCTAGGTTACCTTTACTCCTCGTCATGATTCCAGGGCAATGCACATTTTAAGTTTATAGAATAACGTATACGCGTATAGTTATTACTCACGTGATGGTTTTCATATGTTTTATAAAAGTAAAAACAAAAACATAGCTAATGAAAATATAACTTTTATTTTCTAAACAAAATTATTGAAAGGAGAGTATTCCTGATGATTTGCACAACTTTTATTATAAGTTTTGAACACGGACATGTGCTTTCAGAAAGAATTTTTTCTCTTTCAAAACATAGTTTCATGATATATGAATCTTAGTTTGTCATTTTTACACATAATTTTAGTTTTCCTTTGGACAACAAACCCGTTATTACGCTAAAACCTATGCTAAAAGTTTTAAAGCACTGCTTTCCTCCTTTACATCAGGATCTAGTCTTTTATAGCTATAATTATTTAAACTCATCCATACATCATATATAGACATAACATTCCAATTTTTACCTTCCAAGTGGTAAATTAAGATTACTACTTAATTGAACATCTCATAGATGCATCCGTTCGTGCTCTTTGTTATGAATTTTTGGTAAAAATCGATGATCATTGTATTTTTAACTCTTCAAATCATTGTTAATTTGTTTTATTCATAAATGAAACAGGCCATAACAAAGCTGAAGTCGTTATTAATTATGAATATAAGTCAAAGTTTAGAATCGTATATTTAATTTTTTTATTCGTCACAGAAGCACAGAATTTTAAAAAAGCATTTCCTTTTCCTACCACCTATAAAACTCCCTATAAAATGTCCTTATAAAAAGTGTAATATAAAGTATAAAGATACTACAAAAAGTAATGAGTTTTGAGTTTTTTCTTTGTTCTGAATGACATATTCTTCCATAACTTTGGAAATCTTAAAAATCTTTTTTCTATATAAAATTGAAATATTTTTTTCGGGATGTGCAAAACATACCCTTTAGTTTCATCAAACCTGAAAATAATTTTATTACATTTGGCGATAGTTAAACACTCCATATGAAGCACTGATCTCTGAGATAAAGATATATTAATTTGTTTGTTTTTCACAACAAAAACGACTTGTTAGGTCTTGACTTCATCATTATCTCTAAACCTGGTCAAGTGTTCCTCTGAAATGCAGTAATTTCCACTACAATGTAACTTTTTTTTTAGTTTTTCAGATTTTTTGGAAATTTATACTTTTGAGGTACATGTATTCAGTAACTTTCATTACTTGAAGCTTTTTGGTAGCATTTAAAATTTCATAGTTTTACAACTTTCATTTAAGTTTTCTTGTAAGGAGTGCTAAATATTATCTAGATTTGAAGAATAAAGACCATGAACTAGCCCATAAAAATTCTATATAGTGACGTGTAGAGAGAACTAAATGATTTGCAATTGAAACTACAAACCTACAAATTAACGTATCAAGTAGAAAAATATGCAAATAAATACAACATTTTAAATAAAAACAAATTATATGCTAAATTCCAGACAAAAAAGAAACGTAGACAAGCATAAAATTTCTGTCTACTATTCTATGAGTATTTGAAATTGGAACTTGTAGTAATGATATGCTAGAAATGTATAATTGAAAACTCGAGTTTAAAATCTAAATTAAGTTATAATTCACTTAATTTGTTGTTCTTATATTATGTATTTTTACGTCATAGTTATCATTTTGAGCACGCTGTGTATTGTTTTTATACTTCCAACAGCATTAATTGCCACACCTGTTTTATTTAACAGTCATTTACATTGTATGTAATGGTGTTTCTAAATAAAATTTAAAATCGAAAGAAAGATATATACAAGTGTGACAACATGGACTTTAATAATGCAAAAAATACGTCGTTTCAAGTTATGCTAATATCAGAAATATTATGAAACAAAGATATTTCTGCAAGATACTGCGTTCCCGATACCACAAGTTTTAAAGTGTACTTATTTGGATGTTAATCTAAGAGTGAATGATGTTGAATAATACATTTTTATATTATTATATTTAGTTGTTAGTAATTCAAAATCATTTAAAATACCATCATTTTCGGAATATGTTTCAATTCAATTTCTATTTAATAGATTGAATTAGTTAGAGGGAATATTTTCAAACAGGAAAATTTAACCACTGCAGTACTGCAACAATATATCATTCGTGAAACGTTTGTGCATGATTTCACTAATTACATGAGTTCCAAAGTCTGTATTGGTCTTCACCATCTTAGCCAACTGTAGAACATTATAGAAATACACTACGAATAGAAGTATATTGTATATACTATTAATGATGATAAATTATATGTATAAAATACACGGTAGTCTTTAGAAAGCTTATATAATTTAATTTATAGTAGTATGCACTGTAATTTTGTAAGTATCCATCTTTTTGAAGTTTTTCTTGTATTACAAATAGAGAAGAAACTTAAAAGAGTTTTTAAATAAAAGTTTTATTATTAACTTTTTGCATGACGAAAAAAGAATTGTTGTAAATATTTAAGTGCATGCGTATACATGGAAACATTAATTTTGAAACTTTAAATATTCATGCTGACCATCCCTCAGGACATATTTACTAGTTTCGACATGTCATCTGTGCACACATAACAACCCAGAGAAAATAAGAGTAAGAGGTTTCGGTTTTGCATTTAAGATTGTTATAGCATCATGTTGTGCACCTTATGATTTACAATGCAATCTGCAATCTATGTAACAAAAATTTTTAAAATAACATCTAGGCATAACATAGAACTATTGGACGTAAAATGTTGAAAATTTCTATTTAAGATAGTCGTAACATCTAGCTGTCCACCTTCATTTTTGGTTGAAATCTGCATGCTATAAAAATCTATATATAACATACAGCAACGCTAAAGTAAGGTAAACAGGTCTACAGCAATAGATATACAGAAATACAGAAATGTATGTTTAGCCTATTAACCCCTTAACTTACAAGCTCGAGTTAACGCGAGAGCGCTAAATTGGCTAAACTGTGCACAGTCGAGATAATTCAAGCGGCGTTGTACTTTATATTGCTTTAATTTTTCCCACTCGAATACAATCTAGAATTGAAAATAACAATGTGAAAACAAAAAAACAAACATTTTATTGATATTTATCATTTACATAGGATTGTAAGCTATATTCGACTATTTTCTGTAATGTTATCAAAATCCAAAAGTGCAATGAAAATTTTGATTATTTTGTATTTTTGTAATTTTTTTGGAAAGACAACGTTCTAAATTGTGTTTTTTACGTAAAAAATTGATTTTTTGGCCCCTCTTTTACAAAAAAACTATGCATTAAGGGGTTAATTCTAGCTAAAATATGTAATAATAAAATAATGTTATAAAATAATGCATATAAATATTAAAATAATTCTGAAGACTGAATTTTAAAAATATGTATTTTAATAGGTGTACAAGGAATATATCTTTTATTTCTTATTAGACTTCTTTATAATAAGATTTTTATGATAAAACTTAAAATCAGTAACAAATGAAATAGGTTTGTCTAAATTTATAAAATTACTCTATTAAATAGAAATAATTTTACTTTGAATAGCCATGAATCTTGGATTTTGGTTTTCTTTTAAGTCATATAATTAGTAAAGGATTTTGAATTTGATCCTTAGAAAGAATCCTTAGAAATCAAAAGGATGAGCCAAAAAATAGTCTATTGTTGAATGAAACTATTTACGGATGTTGATCATATACCTATTTTTACTGAAGTGAGCTAATTTGACTCATACCAGAAAATTGAAGTTTTTTGCAAAGGAAATAGTTCCAAATTAATTTAAATGAAATGGTTATTATCGAAAAATTCTAGGAAACATTTTTTACTTATAAAATCTGTTTTTGAAACACATTTTCAGCAAACATTTCTATTAGCACAATGGTTTCTACATCTGTATATTTTTCATGGTTGTTGAACTTGACAATTCTTCCCTGCGTCAGTAGCATGGATTTCTATCATTGGAATGGAAGTGTTCTCGACTTCTTCTCTACATTTACTTCTTAATTCTTCAGCCAATTGGAAAATGAAATCATGACTGTTGTCCAGGCCTGATAGGACCAATAAATTTCATGTTATGCGATTAACTGTTAAACATTTCTTTGAGTCAAATTGGCTCACAACCGGGAAAATAAGTATACCACATTCGATAATACGAATTGAAGGGGTCTGTGCTGAAGAGAAATGAAAGTTTACATATATTTTATTACTTAACTGAAAACCAACGTATGTTTTTGAAAAGTGATATTAAAGTTTTATATATATATAGTGATCAAACTATTAATGAGTCAAATTGGCTCGGTCCATAACTCTAGTGTTAAAAGGTCTCATACATTCTAAAGGGATCTTGGTGAATGTTATTATTTCCAGTGTGTGAAACAAATGTCTGCTTTCGTTATGGATTCCTATATTTAAAAATTTCATTAACACTGAACAATTGTTCGAGATCGTTGTCAAATACATACGTGTTAATGTGTTTTTTTATCCCACGGAAATTTTTATAAATATATAGTGATCAAAGTTTTAATGAGTCAAATTGGCTCGGTCCATAAATCTGGTGTTAATGATGAAGCACATCACGAAATATTAAAAGTACATAAATTAATTTAAAATTTAGAATTAGGTTTTGAAAACGCATGTTTAACACTGTATATGAATGGATTGCACGAAAAAAAAATAAATAGAATTGCTCACAAAACGAATACGAAGCTAACAGCCATCTTTTCTGGCCTTGAATACTAAAAACAAACAAGACAATAAAACCCGTTACATGGTGATGCCATCTGTTGAAATACAAACAGTTAGAACAGAACCACAGACAATAAAAAATAAAAATGAAACAACTATTATGCATAAAATTAAATTAAAATAGTAAGTCTTTTATGAAGATTGAACAATTACAATTAATATTAGATAATCAAAATATTATTCTCAAATAATTTCTGCTATGCTACCTACAAAATAATAATTCACCATTATCCCGAGAGTGATTCCAATTCAATTCCGAATAGCGTTCATAGCGTAATCATGACTAAAGCCAGCAATGTTAACAGAGAACGATGTGATTACTGTTAAATGAATCATCCGGTTTCGTGAATATACTCCACAGCTCGTGAAATGAAATTACGGTAGAACAGGCTCAACATAATTTCACGAATGCTGTAACAGATAAAAGATTAATTTGGTAGTCGCTTCATCAAAAAGGGTGGTAACTAAGGACTTAAATCAATAACCATTATCCATAGAAAATAAGGTTGACCATTAATATTTTTTCATCAACTGTGTAATAGATTTAGCTTCCTTTTATTTATAAATGCCCAAAGCAACGTGACCTGGTAAATATGGGGTATCATATTTTACTTATATTAAAGTTGGTGTTGAAGTTTAGATTAAAAGGAAAAAAAATATTAATGAATGCCTATTAGAACTGTAATATTTTTACATACAAAACTATCATTTTGCACACAAAAAGTGTAGTGTACACAATATTTGTGTATCATAAGATAAAGCACTCTTCTGTATTGACAGGGTTTAAATATTTTTACTACCGGTAGATAAGTAAATGATGGTCACGTAAGGATATACACATATATTGAACACTTAGAAAAACAGAAAATATTTTTTAATTAATAATTTTTAAGAAAAATGAATGCAATCTTGTTTAAAGCGTTAATTTC
>CM063511.1:137367531-137395031 GCA_032207245.1 Pardosa pseudoannulata
ATGCATGTCTCAATGTGCTTAAGACTTTTATCATAATTAAATAAGTTGAAAACTCAAAACATTGTTTAATGATTGTAAAGTAGAATTAAATTAAAAGGATGTTTTGAAACTTTAAGAATATTAAGCTATTAAACTTTTTCTATCTCCTTAGTACTAAAAGATATATTTAAAAACTCTTATTTCGTATAAAAATTTTAAGAATAAATGTAACAAATTTCAAAGTTTACAAGTTTTTTATGAAACTGTGAATTAACTCATGACCTGGAGTACTACTTTTAATATTCGTAAATTAATAAAAAAAAACCGATACTAATGAAAAATCACAAAAAAAGCATTTCTGTATTTTATTTTCTAAAACTCTGAAGAGGAAAGTATAATATGTTCGGATATGAAAATCTTAGTTAGTCCTAACGGATATAATCAGTAATTGATTACTTTAGTAAGAATCTCGTAAGTTTTATATCAGACAATTCCGTTGTGGACTAGTATAATTAATAATTCAGTTTCTCTTATAAGCATCCTGGTAGATATAAAAATCTCTCGTTGTGTACTTTTTCAAGCAAACTGGTATTTTAAATTTGCTTATATTCATAAGGCAAAATTTCAATGTTCTACGTTTAATTATTTTCAGTTATATTCTCCTCTTCGGCGATACAGATCAACTTGAGGCTAGGGCCTACGTTTCCAATCTACATTTCGAGACCAAAAGTCCTGGGGTGCGAAGCATATATCCCGATTAGGTGGTCAACCTTACATGGAATCAGCATTGCCTACCACTGAAGGAATGAAAGGCTGAGTCAACCTTTTCCACTCTGGGAAGAATCTGTGTCGTGGGAGAGCTACGAGATACCCCAACGCCACTGAGATTTTGAGTTATATTCAGCAATATTAATATTTGTTAAATTAAACATTCTGCTGTGCTGACTGTTATTCAAAAGAGGGTTAAATGGCAAATAGCCTCTATAAGAGTTCTAAATCAATATGCTTTTATGTACTTATAATGTTTATATTAAAAAAATGACGTATATATATATATATATATATATATATATATATATATATATATATATATATATATATATATATATATATATATATATATATATATATATATATATATATATATATATATATATATATATATATATATATATACATATATATATATATATATATATATATATATATATATATATATATATATATATATATATATATATATATATATATATATATGCATATATATATATATGTATGTGTGTATATATATATGTATATATATATATATATATATATATATATATATATATATATATATATATATATATATATATATATATATATATATATATATATATATATATATATATATATATATATATATATAATATATATATATATATATATATATATATATATATATATATATAATATATATAATATATATATATATATATACATATATATATACATATATATATATAATATATATATATATAGATATATATACATATATATATATATATATACATATATACATATATATATATATATATATACATATATATATATATACATATATATATATATACATATATATAAATATATACATATACATAGACATATATATATATATATATATATATATATATATATATAGATAGATAGATAGATAGATAGATAGATAGATAGATATAGTTTATTACCTGTTGTTTTGGCTATTGGTTCATAGATGGTTGGAAAGATTGTTTTGTTTTCAAGTGAGAAATTATAGTCAAAATATATTTAAGTTGTCAAATCATATATTGCTAAGAGTAAAGCTCCTACGTATGTACGTACAGCCATAACACTGAAACTACTCAAAATATATTCAAGCATCATGATTATTAGTATTTCCATTGCAATCTGAGCACTGAAACCGTTCGTGGATACAAAATTTACTTTTCTTTGCATAAGAAATTAAAAAGTACTGAACGGGTTGTCAAATATAAAATAACAATCTAACATCCGAACAATTGAAATGATAATTTCTAAAATTCACTGATAAAATAAATATTTATGCATTAAAGCTTCTACATCAGATGAAAATTCCATGTGTATTAGAAGACATTATATAGAACTTATCAAAAATTATAAATATAGTTAAAAATAAAGTTTGTTACAATACAAAAATGTGTCTATTTAGCACAAGTTTTTGAGTCAATTATATTACATTAACTACGATGCACAAACCTGTAACAAAAATATATTGAATGAAATTTACATTTTTTATTCCTTTACTTTAATATTTAAAGTCTTATAAATTACTTTAAATGTATGTTGATTCCTTATATATTACATTCGTTAGTTGATAAACCGTATCTAGTCATAACAATTTTCTAAACATTTTCATTTTACAGTAAAATATCAGCTTGGATTACTTACATTTCGCAGCATTAATATATTAAAATTAACAATGTTAAACCACATACTAATAAATAGTCCAACTATTCAACCCACAGCTCTAACAAATGCACCATATATAATTCTTTATTTGTACTTCAACAATAAATTAAACAAAACAAATGAAATTACAAAATAAAACCGAAATCTGTCCTAAATTCACTATTTTAATTAGAATATTTTCATTGGAAGATGTAAATATATAAAAAAAAAGATATTTTAAAGAATTTATCGCAAGCTACAAGAATCTTAAAATATTTTGTATTAATAAATGAACTATATTAAGGAAAAAACCTTATTCGGGTTTCTTCCAGTTTAATATTAACTTATTGTAAATTTATTTTCTGAAAACCGTTTCAATAAAGAATTAAAATATTTTAATTAATGCTCTTCAGTTGCTTAAATAAAAAAAAACATTTTCCATTCAAACATTTAAATCTTTCTTTTTAGAAATTTTTAATTAAGCGAAAATGAAAGGAACATTAATTATTGTTTTGAATTCTTTTTCGAATGAATACTGCAATTAAATTTCAAAAGAAAATATTATATTGTGCATAGACAAATTTCTCTGGTGTTTTTAATGGAATTTTTTTATTTTTAATTTTTGTAGATTTAATGTATGGAATTATCAGACATCTGTCTGAAAAAGTCAAACTGAAACAAACTAAAGAATACATATTTTTAAAGTTTCAATAAGTACCATGTATCTAAAAGATTATTGTAATACATAGACTGTATAGATGACAATATTATGTCACCTTATTTTATACATTCTTATTTGGAGCTAAGAAGCTATTTTAATATTTGAATATATCACTACTATAACACGGGAACTATCATTGTGGTTATTTTGACTGTAAACTACTTTAAGAAGCGACTATTTTTTAATTGTTTATATCAACTTACTGATCTTTCAGTACATTTAATACTTTTCTTAGGTAAAATATTTCATGATAGATTTGTAAAATAATGTCGTATTAAGTTTAAAAACTACTAGCCTGCTTGCGAAAACGAGATTCTGAAATTAAGCCACATCCAATAGACAGAAATTTCCATGTTGGTAAGCGTATCGATAATGTACTTATAATTTTGGTTTATTCTAGCTTGAGGCACTACAGTGAACTTTTTTGCTACACCAGGACAAGTGAGACTAGCATCTGATACCTCAAATCAGTTCTTCAAGGCTACGAACTTCCATGCTACTATCTGTTTTCTAAAAAACAGATTTCGGTAACAAAGAGCAGCATCCTACCCATCATTCAGCATGTTGTTATACACTTAAAGTACTATTTTCTATTAAAATAATGCCATATTAAGTCTGAAAACTACTAGCCTGCTTGCGAAAACCACAAAACCACATTCAATAGACAGAAATTTCCATGTTTGTAAACGTGTCAGTAATGTACTTATAATTTTTGTTTATTTCAACTTGAGGCGCTACAAAGAACTTTTTTTGCTACACCAGGACTAATGGGACTAGCATCTGATACCCTAAATCAGTTCTTCAAGGCTACGAACTTCCATGCTAGTATCTGTTTCCTAAAAAACAGATTTCGGTACCAAAGAACAGCATCCTACCCATCATTTAGCATGACCACAATTCAGCATTTTGTTATACACTTAAAGTACAATTTTCTATTAAAAATAATGCTATGTTAAGCTTGAAAACTACTAGCCTGCTTGCGAAAACGAAACTCTAAAAAAACCACATTCAATAGACAGAAATTTCCATGTTGATAAACGTATCAGTAACGTCCTTTTAATTTTGGTTTATTCTAGCTTGAGGCCCTACTGTGAACATTTTTGCTACACCAGGACAAATGAGACTAGGATCTGATACTCCAAATCAGTTCTTCAAGGCTACGAACTTCTATGCTACTATCTGTTTTCTAAAAAAACAGATTTCGGTAACAAAGAGCAGCATCCTACCCATCATTCAGCATGTTGTTACACACTTAAAGTAAAATTTTCTATTGAAAATAATGCCATATTAAATTTGAAAACTACTAGCCTCTTGGGAAAACCAAACTCGGAAAAAATCACGTTCAATAGACAGAAACTTCCATGTTGGTAAATGTATCAGTAATGTACTTATAATTTTGGTTTATAATAGCTTGAGGTGCTACACTGAAACTTTTTGCTACACCAGGACAAATGAGACTAGGATTTAATACTCCAAGTCAGTTCTTCAAGGTTAAAAACTTCCATGCTAGTATCTGTTTGCTAAAACACAGATTTCGGTACCAAAGAGCAGCATCCTACTCATCAATCAGCATGTTGTTATACAATTAAAGTACAATTTTCTATTAAAAACGATGCCATATTAATTTTGAAAACTACTAGCCTGCTTGCGAAAACCACATTCAATACACAGAAATTTCCACGTTGGTAAATGTATCAGTAATGTAGTTATAATTTTGGTTTATTCTTGAGGTGCTACAGTGAACTCTTTTGCTACACCAGGACAAATAAGACTAGGATCTGATACTCCAAATCAATTCTTCAAGGCTACGAACTTCCATGCTAGTATCTGTTATCTAAACCACATATTTCAGTACCAAAGAGCAGCATCCTACCCATCATTCAGCATATTGTTATACACTTGAAGTACAATTTTCTATTAAAAATAATGCCATATTATTTTTCGAAACTATTAGCTTGCTTGCGAAAACCAAACTCTGAAAAAAAACACATTCAATAGACAGAAATTTCCATGTTGGTAAACGTATCAGTAATGTACTTATAATTTTGGTTTATTCTACCTTGAGGCGCTACAGTGAACTTTTTTGCTATACCAAGTCAAATGAGACTAGGATCTGATACTCCAAACCAGTTCTTGAAGGCTAAGAACTTCCCTGCTAGTATCTGTTTTCTAAACTACAGATTTCGGTACCAAAGTGCAGCATCCTACCCATCATTCAGTATGTTGTTATACACTTAAAGTAAAATTTTCTTTAAAAATAATGCCATATTAAGTCGGAAAACTAGTAGCCTGCTTACGAAAAGCAAACTCCGAAAAAACCACATTCAATAGACATAAATTTCCATGTTAGTATACGTATCAGTAATGTATATATAATTTTGGTTTATTCTAGCTTGAATCGCTACAGTGAACATTTCTGCTACACCACGACAAATAAGACCAGGCTATGATACTCCAAATCAGTTCTGCAAGGCTAAGAAACTTCCATGCTAGTATCTGTTTTCTAAACCACAGATTTCGGTACCAAAGAACAGCATCCTACCCATCATTTAGCATGACCACAATTCAGCATGTTGTTATACACTTAAAGTACAATTTTGTATTAAAAATTTTTTTTTAATATTTTTAAAAATTTTATGCTTGATATAATATATTCTAACATCCAGTGCAATATTTTTAATTCAGATTAGGAGCTACAAACTGGTCAGACTTTAATAGCTTTTTGATTTCATATTTATTACTCTGGGATGAAATTTTATGCATGTTTCTCGATATTATATATTTAAGTAAATTTTTTCATTAGTTTTCATTAATTTATTTATATGTTTCTCGATATTATAGATTTAAGTAAATTTTTTCATTAGTTTTCTCTGTGATTTATTTATATATCTTAAATTTTTGAAATGTGTTTCAATGTATATTTAAGCACAATTAACTAGTTTCTTTATGTCACCCTACTATTATTACGAATTTAACAATAGGGCTTTTAATTTACAAATGAGCATAAATATTTATAACATTAATCAATGAATGAATTGAATAATAAAGTATAATAAAAGAGATTTTTTTCTATCAACTACGACTGCAAAATTCGACTGACAAGACATATGTGGCCCACCAGATGATATTTGCAGATATGGATATTCTAATATACAATATGAATGTATAATACTAATATGTAATAATGATGCAAGATATATATTTAGTGTTTTAGGAAACTAAGAAATACGTATGTAGAGTCTTGTTAGGGTAATGATATTTAAGTATATATGCAGACTTAATTTTGCAGCACATTTATGAGCTTTATATCTAATTATCACTTTCTAAAAATTTCTTTATAGTTACTTGTAGTTTCTTATAGTTTTGGGAGGGAGATAGTAAAGTGCAGCAATAAATGTCCTAATAGTATCTCACATGCGTGTGGGGTATTCTATGTTTCGTATTCAGTTACTATCAGGAAACTAACTTTTATACCTGTTGGAAAATTTTTCCTATAAAATGAAACTTTAATTTGAACATAATCGTAATGTACAATAATTTTCCCACAATTTGTACATACCGTCATTTTTTCATATTTTGATTATGTAGTTCAAGCATACGAGCAGACGCTTAAGTTCACATGCAATAGTTATGGAAAATGTCTTTATTTTTTAAGGGTACAGTGCTCTATACACAGTTCAAACACATTTTTAAAAACACAAATTTTGTAACATTGAGAAATCAATTTATAATCACTCCAAATATACGCAATGAAAAGACAACAGCTTAATGTACATCAAGCAAAGACAAATTCCTAAGTTCTATTTTATTTTTATTCACTTCACAAATTTCTTTCTACCAAATTACGAATTTCATACTTTGTCATAAAGACGCCGATAATCCGTTACCAGAAAGTCTTTTGTAACTTGGAAAGATTCATCTGGTAGAATTAATGGCTCTCAGAAAATTGATGATCAGAGCTATATCTCACTACTTTGAAAATATCGTTACTCCCTGAAATCGACGATTGTAATTTAAAAGGAAAGAAATATTAAAGTTTTCTTTTTAATTCCAAAAGTGTAAAGATAAATCTGATAGAATATTTATTTTATAAAATTTTTTTTTTTTAAGGTGCTTTCTTTACTGAAATAAAAGATTTTTTTAAAAAAAATATATATATATAAATATATATTAATTTATATATATAACTATATTTATATATACTATATATATATATATATATATATATATATATATATATATATATATATATATATATATATATATATATATATATATATATATTAATATTTTAATGTATATTTGTATATATATTATATACATATTTATAATATATATATATAAAATGTATATGTATATACACACATATATATATACATATATATACATATATATACATACATATATATGTATATATATGTATATATACGTACATATATATGTATATACATATATGTATATATATATATATATATATATATATATATTATATATATATATATATATATATATATATATATATATATATATATATATATATACATACATACATATATATATATATATATATATATGTATATATATATATATATATATATATATATATATATATATATATATATATATATATATATATATATATATATATATATATATATATATATATATATATATATATATATATATATATATATATATATATATATATATATATATATATATAAAATATATATAATATATATATATATAGTTCCAAAACCTCCACTAGAGGACGTATTTTCGGGGGGGAAAAGTGAAATTTAACAAAATATGGGATCAAAATGCAATACAGGATCAATCTTAACATTCATTGACTAGTTTCTGATCAGTTAGTTATTGAATCACGTTAAATAAAAAATAAGGCGGAAACAAAAGCAGTTCACTGTGCAGTTTGCAGAAACAAGAGTAGGATGAAATTGCACAAAAGAAAATAGTGTCGAGGATGATGTAGGGAAAAGTGCTCCTCGTGACCACCCTCATTCACCTGAAAACACAAATGCAAAAGTCATGTGTTCAAGAACAAATCGTAACTGATCAGGGTTGAGTCTTCTCACATACAGCGTTATAGAGTTATTTAAGTCAGTAAACGTTGCAACACCTCAGCGACAAGGAGAGACTAAAAACACGCTCCTCTTGGAAGTGCTGGAGTAATAGCGCATATATGTACCTATGGAGTTGTGGGGGCATACCATCCTGCATGAAACTAATCTATGCAATGACCCGCGTTGCTGTAGTTTAGTCACAACAAACTTCTGCATCAAATCATGATACCGACGGCCCGTAACGAAACATGTGACAGGCCCATGTTCACCAATTTCTTCAAAGAATGAGCCAAGGATAAATGCCGTCGTTAATCTTCACCATACGGCGACCTTTGGAGACTGTATGGGAATTTCAGAGTGAATCAGAGGATTTTCCTTAGCCGAAATTCGGCAATTCTATAAGTTGAATGTCCCAATGAGGTAGAAATTAGCTTCGTCTCCCAACAGAATATTTCGTGGCCATGACAGATTCTATGGACAAAACTGACTGCTCCCGGATACCTTTAATAGACATGAAAATAGCAAGAAAGTTTTCAAAACAATTAAGGTTTTCGGTAAAGTAATAAAAACAAATATAAAAATAACAAAAGGTAATACCAGAACTAAAAACTAAATGTTACATTTGTATGAAAAACTTCCAATTAAAAGTTTATATTGTACAAAGAACAATTTATAAAAAACTAAAGAAAAACAATTTAGTTCTTCATTTCCTCACACAAATATCTTCACAATTCCTAAGTAAAATACTAACAAAACTGCATATAGTATAATTCAAAATTTCACTCAACGAACCATTCAAATGATCAGAATAAAATCATTTAATTCATTAACATAATTATAAAATTACATAAAATTATGCCTTACAACAACAATGTAAAATATTCATTTTATTTTTCATAAATTACATTAAGTATAGTCATGCTCTGCGATCTGAAATTTTTGTTTCTTTGTTTCGCGAGACTTAGTATAAAAGGAATCTACTGATTTAAGCCAATTCCGAACGTTCTATATACATCCCTAATAATAATAGGATTCGAAACCATGAGTTCCGGTACCGAATAGAAGTACCTTATCCATCCAGCCTTATATTGACTAGAGCACTACGTTAGAAACATTCACAACTACATATTTAAAAATCCTTTTGACTTTTATTTTACAGGATTATACTACTACTATTACCATTATTAGTATACTATTCAAATATTTCGTGAAATAATAATTTTTGGTAATTCATTAAAAGAAATCTTTCTTAACTTTTTTATGTTGTCATTATCTAGTAAATACATAGTTTCTCTGATTTTCCTTACATAGCAATCAGTTAAATCTACTAAGGAGTTTAACATTTCTCTAAATTAGTTTTAACAAATGGCATCATTCTGAAATTGTTAAAAGCAAATAATTACTCAGGATAACCAGCTTAATATTTCCTTTAAAATCACAAATCTAATTCTATTTAAATTACGTGCCCCTAATGAAAAGTTTCAAGTATCAGAGATATCGCGTGTATTTAATAATCTATTCAATCAGTACTCAAGCATGCAGAATCAGTTTGAGTACATATTAATCTTTACATCTGAACAGATATTAGTGTTTGTGCATAAATATCAGTATGTGCTTAAATTGATTTTGTATTATTCGATATTACACTAAAATAATTAGTTTAAAGCTCAAAGTGGATAGAATAAAATTTAAATTAATTTCCACGTTCCCATTTACTAATTCGGGTATTGATCAGTTTAAGTGAAAATTGATTAGGCTGAAATATTATGCATTTTGATGCCATTTATGCATTATGCATTTTGATGGTCTGTAGGGCAATTAGTAAAATACGATGTTACATAACTAATAGCAAGTACTTCTATGAATAATATTATAAGCGTTACTGATAGAAGAGGCAATCTGATAATTTTTCCCTTTATGATAGCTGCTTTTTAATCCGTTAACCTCTTTAAAAATGTATGTAGTTCTAGCAAAAGTATACATTGCTATCAACCAGTTAAGGAACGTCATCCACGATATCAAGGTATTTTTTCCTTCACTGCCCCCTGTGTTATAAAGTTTGGGGTTCTAAAATTCGGCAAAATTTAATTTGAAATTTTTGAATCTCTCTACCACTGGTAGATGTCATGATCAGTATTAAAATAACTTGACGCATATGCTAAATTTTTCTAACCTTGAAACATTGTCAATTGTGCAACCGAGGGCGCTATATAACCTCGAATATGGAATGTTTTCGTACTGAGAAGTCATTCAGTTTTACATTTCATTCAGTCTTCAGATATTTAAGACTGTCTTTGTAGGATATCATCCCAAACTTCAAGAAATCAGATAATTTGGTCCCACCAACACCATTGAGCTGTTGAACAGCGTCAAAATACACTGATATTCCAATAACCCAGATTTAATTCCTTTGGATATGCAGCTTATAAAGAGTAGATAAAGGGGTCAAGAAAAAGCCCAGACACACAAACGTCGAATTATCAATAGCCGTTAAGCAACTTTCATCAATGTTATGTATCGTGACACATTTAAACTTGTCAGCCCATGCTTAAGACAGAGATTCTGAAACTTAATGATTACTTTACTGTGCACAAATACAAAATTGCTGTTAATCTAACTTTGATAAAGAATATTCATTTAAAATTTTCTCTACGTATAAAAGTATCAGTCTGATATACGTATCTGTTTTACTTATTTTCTTAAATAGACAGTATAAAGGATAATAATTTTTTGTTTTAAAAAATAAGCTTAAGAAATAAGAAATAAAAAATAGAACATTATATAAGAGCATTAGAGATTGGTATGGTATTATTCAAGCAATTAGGGGCTATATTAAGTAAATATATTCTACACAATGGGGTTAAAAAGATAAAGCAGCAATTGTAAACATTTTCATTATTGCAATAAAAAATATGCCTTCAAAATTGTACAATTTATCCGGATCATGGCGATTGATCTCTTTTAGTAAACGTTTTCAATTTTGCAATAAAGCGTATACGTAGAAAAATTGTATAATTTCTCCGGATTTGGGCACCCAGTCTATATATGTGAAGACATAATTCAAGACTTCAAGACCATGATCAGGGTGTCATTTGAATTCTAAAAGTTTTACGTCAAATTTTACATGATGCTATAGGGAACTTTAAGTTCTTTATAATCTCTAAGGATGTTCTACAGATCATTGACATTCATGTGAAATTTTCGATTCCGAGGTTGTTAAATCAGGTAAATATGAGCAAAGAAAACCTCATTTGCTCCACTCTATCTAGAAGAATAATGATATTTTTTTTTCATATAATCTAGTGCTTAATTTACAAAAAATATTATTAAAAGACATAATTATTTTTAAAAACTGGCAATTTTTTAAATATCCTGAAACATTTAACTTAATCAGATTCTATCACTAATGAGAAGTTATAATTTCAGCTTAATTGATGAATTGATATAATCCTTTAAATGAAATGTACTTGCAGTACCGTACATTTGCATACTTTTCCGGGGTGCCCAGATTATGACCATCGAATTATTCTCCTCCTGTATGTCTCTTTTTCTTGCAAATCTTTGTATTATTCTGCAAAATGTAGAAAGAGTTTTCTAACCCGTGCTTTTTGTTACAGCTAGCTTTTAACTCATTAACGATCGAGTCATATTTTATGTACATGTATAAATAAATAAATAAACACTTATTCACAGACATTGTAAAATTACATTTGTTAATATGTATATATATGCATGTATGTATATACATATACATATATATGTATATATGTATATATATACATATATATATATACATATATATACATATATACATATATACATATATACATATATATATATACATATATACATATATACATAATATGTATATATACATATATATATATATATACATATATATATATATATTTATATATATATATATATTATATTAATAAATATCATAAGTCTAAGTTATATCTGTACAGAGTAAAGCAAAGTGAAAATTTATGCAACTTTAAATGTTATAATCCGTTTTATGAGAGCTGTAATTTTAAACTTGATATGATGACTTTTATTAAAAAAAAAACTACGTGATGAAAGATCTATTTGTTAACATGCAAAAACAAGGTTTTGTACAGGTCTGAAGGTATGTAACAGACAAAATTATTCGTCATGATATCATATAATGTACCTATCAAAAAAGTAATTGTATGTGTGAGACTGAAAAAATCATAAAATTTCAATCGGAAATTAGAAAAATTCTAAATAATTGCAGAAACTTGAAAAGTTTCTAAATTGTTTATAGAATTGTTATCACACTGTAGCTGAAAAACAAAACTCAATTCAAGATACCGTGAAAAATTTACAACTGTTAGTTGTCAATAAAAAGTAACTAGTGTTATTTTTGTTTAAAAGTGATTTATAAAAATCGTTTTTTTTGTATGTATATATATGTGTGTATAGTAAATACAAAAACTTTTTGTAGTTAACGTAGAGGGAAATAAATGATTCAGTTAGTAGCTCAATTTTTTTAAAATGAGTTGTATATGTTTAAATGAGATAGACTTGAGTATATTATAAATGAATTGTTTAAACTTGTGTATATTCATACAAAACTCAAAGTAAAATAAACGAAACACAATTACACATTTTTTATTAAACATAAATTTTAATTATGCTGTAAATAATACCTTCTTGAAAGATATTTAATGCCTTCATTCTGTTTGGACAGAAAACTCTGGATAAGAAAAAATCTATAGCTTTATGTACTTATACAACTAAAGTGCCTAAAGTAAATAAAGCTCAGAAGTAAAATGATCTGATGACCTCCTAAACAGAGAAACTTGTTTATCTTGATTCTGTTATGTCACACCTCTTGAGATTCGATAAGTTTACAGTTACAGGAAATAAAACGTAAAGAAGATATAAAGTGTGATTACCCTTTAAACTGACCTAATAAATTATATTACAGTAACATAAGAATAGAATGAAATAGTTTACAATAAAGTAGTTTGACTATTAAGGAAGGAAATTATTTTATATTCTATAATGAAGAATAAGGAAAATTATATTATATGGATATTTAGTTTAAAGTACATTCTTAACATAAAAACAAATAATACTATAGTAAACAATATATCGGATACTAAAATCTACTCCAGAATATATTTTCATTGAAGTAGGAAATTCTGTTTACATAGTGAAATTTCCAATAGTATTTTTTAAATTTAGTGCATTACATATGAATTATTTATCTCGATTTTGTTATGCTTATCATTTCTATAGAGGCAAAAAAGGCATCATATTTAAAAAACAATTGCTATATTTCATATAAAATAATTATTTTTATTTAGTTAAAATTTAAATTCTTTTTCAACATTTTTATTGCATTACTCAGTATATAATTCTACTTTTAACACATTGTGTGCGGGTACATTTCGCAGCGGAATTGTACCTGGAGCGGGCGTTTTGAACGGAAATTTATTTATCCAGTTAAATCTGAATAGATCAAAAATTATTTAATTTTTAACCAACTTTTCATATTTTATATTGAAATATATAAACAAATATATAAATAACAACCATAAGATTTTTGTAAACAAAAAATATTTTTAGTGAATTAATTTATAGTACTATCGTGAATCTGAAAAATTAAATAGAAATAGTAGTATATAGTTTTAATTTTTTTAGAATTATGTTATATATAAAGATTTTTACATTATAAAAAAATGAAATGAGCAATCATAAAACTAATAATTCATAAACTAGTTTTTATTGGTCTAAAGTTTTCCAGAATCTATGTAATAGACAAGAACATTCAGTTTCGTTTTTCTGTAATTTTGTACTCACAAACAAACCATGTTGTTACACTAACTCGTACTAGCACGTGACGGCCCTCAAGTATCAATCGTCAGAAAACGTACTAGTACGTGTCCCGAATACAATGTGTTAAGGAACTTTGCCTAATATTATAACATTTATTTTAATAAACAAACTTTAAATGATAATGAATTTGGAATTTAAATTATTTTTGTTTATAATTTTTTTTTATGTATTTTTTTTTTATTTTTTTTTATGTTTTATCTTTTATTTGTTTTTTTATTTGTTTTTATTTTGTTTAAATTTTATTATTTATTTTTATTCTTTTAATTTGGTTTATTTATTATTTTTTTGAACAATTTATATTGTTTTAAACATTTATTTATTTTTATATATTTATTAATCAATATCTATTATTATTTTTTTATTATATATTATTATAATTATTATATTTTATTATTTATTATATAATATTTATATTTTAATATATATATTATTTTTATATATATATATATATATATATATATATATATATATATATATATATATATATATATATATATATATATATATATATATATATATATATATATATATATATATATATAATATATATATATATATATATATATATATATATATATATATATATATATATATATATATATATATATATATATATATATATATATATATATATATATATATATATATATATATATATATATATATATATATATATATATATATATATATATATATATATATATATATATATATATATATATATATATATATATATATATATATATATATATATATATATATATATATATATATATATATATATATATATATATATATATATATATATATATATTATATATATATATATATATATATATATATATATATATATATATATATATATATATATATATATATATATATTATATATATATATATATATATATAATATATATATATATAATATATATATTTATATTATATATATAGTATATAATATATATATATATATATATATATATATATATATATATATATATATATATATATATATATATATATATATATATATATATATATATATATATATATATATATATATATATATATATATATATATATATATATATATATATATATATATATATATATATATATATATATATATATATATATATATATATATATATATATATATATATATATATATATATATATATATATATATATATATATATGTATATATATATATATATATATATATATATATATATATATATATATATATATATGTATATATATATATATATATATATATATATATATATATATATATATATATATATATATATATATATATATATATATATATATATATATAGTCACTTTTATAGAATTTTTATGTCAAAAGCCCTTCAGCGGCTATCAGGAAATTCTATAAACGCCACCTGGCGGTATTACGAGAACCCAGAACATAACATACTGATATAATAGCAGTGAGAGACATCATGCATGGAAAGAAATATATATATATATATATATATATATATATATATAAAGTTCTTTTAAATAAATTATAATTTGGACCGTTTTGATGGAAATGTAATTAAAACAAACAATTTTTAAAATACTTGACGCACCAGTACAGACATCACAGATGTAATTAAACTAAATTAAAATTCCCACATCATCTGTATGGAGATTTGGTCCTTGGAATTTTCGTACTGAAGCCCGTTGCACTGACGACTGCGCCAGAGATACGTGTGCAATGAATGGTTTCAAGCGGCGTTATAACAATCTCAATACTCTTCAAATTCAGGAATTTTTAATAAAAAAACATTTTCTATCGGATCAAATTGTAAATCTGAATCATTCTCGAGTCAACTTAATTAGATAGACAAAATTTCCTCAAAATCAGTCCAGTAATTTAGGAAGAGCTCTGTTACAAACACACGGACAGAAGAAGCTTACACATAAAGATATACTATGGAAATATTTAAAATATTTAAAATAACACTGGTAAATTTAATAAAAGAAGGTGCCCTTCGTAAACATTAAATTCGAAAGGGATACTAATAAATATGTATATGAAAAACTTACTTGAATCTAAAATGTAAAATTTAAAATAAGGTATTTAATTCTTTCCTTGAACAAAAATTGAGAGAAAACTAAGACATTTTACTGGTGTCTAAAGACTAATTACAAATGTTCACATCAATAATAAACGGAAGTCATAATTAATCAGTAACAGATGTTTATTAAAGCTTAATCATTTCACATCACATTTATTCTTTATTTTTCTTGCGATTTAAATCTTTTATAACTGCAATATCAAATAACAGCTAACATTTTCGTTGACATTAAACACTAACTTTTCATTTTTTTAAGTAGAGTTTTGATTGTGAGACGCAAACTATAGTTTGCAAATATAATATTCTTGTTTTTATCCTTCATAAGCAATAATCAAGGCCTGAAATTTTTAAAATATATTAAAATGTTTTACGCTCGTTTCATGCAAAGAAAATAACCTTTGATGTGCGAGTGGTAATGACATGTATTGATTGCCCGATGGAATAATTTATAATGGCAGTTACATTACCTTCTAACTTGCTAGCGACAGTAGAATAGATAAATTCATTCTTTCTATTTTAAGGTTTTAATTTATCTATAATAAAAAGTAGTTTTTGAAGAGGTGAAATATATGATGATTTTTCTCTGTTACTTTTTAATGCGGGGACATAGTAACTTATCCGACTAAATATATTTTTTATAATAGATTATACTTGATTCAGTATAAAAAATGATCTGCTTTTAATAGAATACAATTCTTCCTAAATACTAAGGTTCTAACTTTGAAACATCTTTTTGTTTTGTAAGTTGAAGCAATGTACTTTTTTAAGCATAATAGTTTTGAACTAAGGGAAAAGTGTAGAGGTCCACATACCACAAAAATATATTGCAAGCTAAGTGTGTATAGAAAGTAGAATAAAATATTTTTTTTCAATATGTTTTTATTATATGTTGTATTTTATAAAATTAAAATTTTATGGTTTAATCAATTTACATTTTTAATATTTAAAATTTTAAATATAAATTAATATAAATTTTATATTATTTTTTTTTCTTTTTTTTTTTTATTATTTATTTATATATATTTTATATATTATATATATTATATATATATATATATATAAATATTATATATATTTATTATTATATATATATATATATATATATATATATATATATATATATATATTATATATATATATATATATATATATTATATATATATATATATATATATATATATATATATATATATATTATATATATATATATATATATATATATATATATATATATATATATATATATATATATATTATATATATATATATATATATATATATATATATATATATATATATATATATATATATATATATATATATATTATATATATATATATATATATATATATATATATATATATATATATATATATATATATATATATATATATATATATATATATATATATATATATATATATATATATATATATATATATATATATATATATATATATATATATATATATATATATATATATATATATATATATATATATATATATATATATATATATATATATATATATATATATATATATATATATATATATATATATATATATATATATATATATATATATATATATATATATATATATATATATATATATATATACATATATTATATATATATATATATATATATAAATTATATAATATTATATATATATATATATATATATATATATATATATATATATATATATATATATATATATATATATATATATGTATATATATATATATTATATATATATATATATATATATATATATATATATACATATATATATATATATACATATATATACATATATATATATATATATATATATATATATATATATATATATATATATATATATATTGGAGAATTGAGATACTTATTCTTATCTAGAAAAGATTTTTTATATTGACTTTTATCATGAGAAACTAAGCTTTCAGAAAAACTAATGTCAAATGTTAACACATAAAAAATTTATTTTTTAATAAATTTCAATTGAAATACAGTTAATTTCTATTTATAATATACTATCTATAATTCTATTATCTAATATAACTATAGTTCTAGTCATATAATTCTAATTATTACCAAATTGAATGTCTAATACTGTATATACTTTATTCGACTGGTTAAACGGTAAAAAGGCCGAATGTGCTTCTTAATAAAAGAAGAAAAACACATGCCCGTGGAAATCGCGGGATGAGCAGTCAGAGGGTTAATACTAATCGAACTTAGTTTATAAGCATATGATAAAGACAGGTTATATTTGTTAAAAATGTCATAATATAAATCACATCAGCAAAAAACAAATATAAACACGAAGATAGAAAAAAAACTGTTTTACTTATTTTTTTATACAAGCTGTTTTATACGAAATTTTTGTTGAATTTAAAAAACGGTTACAAGTAACAAGTTTTGTAGTTGTCTCTAAATTGAAACGATTTCGTAATTTATTTTGGATTACTCCAAACTTTGAAAATAATCTTTCTGTAGATGAAGAGCTGGCACAACAGTTCATTAGATGTATTGTAAAATCAACCAATTTTATGTTAATGCCTTTAACCTTCTTCATTGCTGCCTACCAGACATCAGGTCCAAGTGTATTTTATGTTTTTTTGCTGCAACAGGATTACATTTTTACAATTGCATGTGCATGGTTCATTTTTAACATTCAAACATTCTTATTATACTGTATAAGCATGTTAAATCTCTTGAACTTATTAGTGTTGTATTTTGTTTAACTTCACTACTATTTTTATTACTTAGTAAAAGTCCCTTCTAAGTACATAAGATATTATATATTAAAATTAAAACCATTTAAAACTATTTTTAACAATTATGATCACTTCTGACCAGTTTTGGACGGTTAAAACAACTTTTACCCAATGTCCTGCTCAAAATCAATTTTAATCGAACAAAATTAAAACCCTGATTAAGGGGACACATGACCGTTAAATCAACAAAAGATTGGACTTCTCAGAAAAATTATCTGTGAAAAGGAATTTAATTCAGCACATTTTAAAACAATCCGCTTAAAAAAATTTCAATATTTAGTGGCGTTATGAATAAAAACGTGTCAGCTGTGTAGTGTAAACAAATTTAACTTTGAAAATTTTAACCTGATTTTTTTCACATTTTGTTTACTTATGTTACATAAAAAATTTTGTAATAATATTTGATGAAAATTTTACAGTATGTATACAATTTAGTTTTCATTCATTTGAACCTAAATTTTCTGTTATATTTCCCAAAATATGATTTTTTTGCAATAATAAACTTTAAATTAAGGAAAAAACTCACTTTTTCAATTATGTTTTAAAAATATATATGAATCTTAAATATATACACATTTAAGTTTTTATTTATTTTTGAGATATTTTAGTATGTTTTAAAACAACAAATTTGTATTAAACTTGTAATAGTTCTTATATAATAATTTTTATACTTGATTCAGTATAAAAGAAGGTTCTTCTCTCAATATAATAAAATGCTTCCTAAAAAATAACGTTCTAACTTTATAAGAGTTTTTGTATTTTTTTAAGCATAACAATTTTAAACCAAGGGAAAAAAATTAGAGCATACCAGCAAATTAATGAGTAATTTATCTATAATAAAAATTAGTTTTTGAGAAGGTGGAATATATAGTGATTTTTCTCTTTTATTTTTTAGTGTGGGGACATATTAACTTATTCTCTTAAATGTATTTTTTTACAATAGTTCTTATATAATAGCTTTTATACTTGATTCAGTATAAAAAATGTTCTGCTCTCAATAGAATAAAATTCTTTCTAAATAATAACGTTCTAACTTTGTAACAGCTTTTCTATATTGTTAAGCATAACATTTTTAAAACAAGGGAAAAGAGTAGAGCATACCAGCAACATAAATTGATACCTAAGTGTTTATAGAAAGTAGACTAAAAATATCTTTTTTATTCTAAAAATTTCAATTATATTAAGGGCTCATACAGCTGTTAAATCAACCAAAAATTGGATTAAGAAGAAATATATGTGAAAAGGATTTCAGTTCAGCACATTTTAAAACAACCCGCTTAGAAAAATTCAATACTGAAAAGAGTTATGAATAAAAATATCTCAACTGTTTACTGTAAACAAATTCAAACATGATTTTTATCACATTGAGTTTTTTTTATGTTACATCTAAAAGTTATTAATATTTTCTCATGAAACTTTTACAGAGTATATTCAATTTACTTTTCATCTAATTCAACTTAAATTTTCTTGTATATTTCCTAAAATATTCTTTTTTTGCAATAATAAACTTTAAATTAAGGAAAAAAATGCACATTTTTCAAATATGTTTTAAAAATATATATGGATCTTAAATATATACAAATTTAAGTTCAAAATTATTTTGAGATATTTTAGTATGCATTTAAACAAGTTTGTCTTAAACTTATATTAGTTCTTATATAATAGTTTTTATACTTGATTCATGATAAAAAGGTTCTGCTCTCAATAGAATAAAATTCTTCCTAAATAATAACTTTCTAACTTTATAACAACTTTTGTATTTTTTAAGCGTAACATTTTTAAACCAAGGGAAAAGAGTAGAGCATACCAACAAAATAAATTGCTATTTAACTGTTTTTACAAAGTAGACTATAAATATCTTTTTTATTCTAAAAATTTCAGTTATATTAATGGGTCATACAGCTATTAAATCAACAAAACATTGGATTTTTTAAAACAAATATGTGAAAAGGAATTCAGTTCAGCACAATTTAAAACAATTAGTATAAAAAAACTCCAATATTGAGAGGAGTTATAAATGAAAACATCTCAACTGTTTACTGTAAACAAATTTAAACTGAGAAAATTTTAACTTGATTTTTCTTACGTGTTTTTTTTTTTTTCATGTTAAATCAAAAAGTTTTTAATATTTTTTCATGAGACTTATACAGAATGTACACAATTTACTTTTTATCCAATTGAACCTGAATTTACTTGTATATTTCCCAAAATATGTTATTTTTTGTTGTTTTTTTTTTGCAATAATAAAATTAAGGAAACAAAATTCACTTTTTTCAAATATTCTTAAAAAATATATATGCATCTTAAGTATATACAAATTTAAGTTCAAAATTATTTTGAGATATCTTAGTATGTTTCAAAACAACAAGTTTGTATTAAACTTAATTATATTTGCAGTAATCATACAAAAATACACATGCATATTTTAGTTTTCACTAGCAATAAAAGATATTAACTACTAAGACCAGTATGGCCAACTTAATTTTTATATTTTCCTTTGTAAAATAAATCAATTCAGAGACATAGCCAGAACTGGAACTCAACGGGATCATCAATTAGAAAAATTCCCTCCCTTCTCAAAACAAAAATATCAAGTTCACTTTTTTGCATTTTAAATGAATGCAAACCTTGAAACATGTACTAAAGTAGCCAACCTGCCATCACTGTAGTGGTCAATAATGGAATATAGATGGAAAGAGGAATAAGAGTATAGATAAAATAATTCAACTAATTAACAGTATAGTCAATTCGTTTTCTATGATGGGAAGTTTCAAACACCGGTTGCTTAATTTGTATTACGAAAGTAAATTAGAATCAGAGACTAAAAATTCATATATATATATATATATATTTATATATATATATATATATATATATATATATATATATATATATATATATATATATATATATATATATATATATATATATATATATATATATATATATATAATATATATATATATATATATATATATATATATATATATATATATATATATATATATATATATATATATATATATATATATATATATATATATATATATATATATATATATATATATATATATATATATATATATATATATATATATATATATATATATATATATATATATATATATATATATATATATATATATATATATATATATATATATATATATATATATATATATATATATATATATATATATATATATATATATATATATATATATATATATATATATATATATATATATATATATATATATATATATATATATATATATATATATATATATATATATATATATATATATATATATATATATGTATATATATATATATATATATATATATATATATATATATATATATATATATATATATATATATATATATATATATATATATATATATATATATATATATATATATATATATATATATATATATATATATATATATATATATATATATATATATATATATATATATATATATATATATATATATATATATATATATATATATATATATATATATATATATATATATATATATGTATATATATATGTATATATATATATGTATATATATATATATATATATATATATATATATATATATATATATATATATATATATATATATATATATATATATATATATATATACATATATATGTATATATATATATACATATATATATGTATATGTATACATATACACATATATATATATATAGATATACATATACATATGCACACATTTATGTATATATGTGTGTGTGTGGATGTTTGTAGCCGTTCAGAATCGGCTTTAAGCAGTAGGTCCCGATCTAGTTAGCTTTTCTGTTGCAAACACAGTAGACCGTAGAGATCAAAGCCAATTTAGTGTGTATGTTCATATTAAGAAATTACACTTAAAATATTTTAAAAAGAGATTTTAAATTTCTTGACGATCAAAAATATCTTACAACAAAATTAATGTTCTGTTATTTTATATTGAATTGGAGTTAAAAATTATTTTCCGTTAAAGCTGACAAAACAAATACGTGGTTAAAATAGGTTGACATTGGTTTTAAATATTTATCATTTTTTGTCCAATAAGATTAAATTTTCTTCTGAGTTTCTCGAAAATTCCCATTTCTTGAAAGAAGAAAATAAATAATAAAAGACTTCACAAACCAAATCCAATTTGAAATATTTACATTTTGTTTGCCTCCTTAGAATTTATCAGCCTAAATCTTTAAATTTCGTTATGACATCTTTTTATAACATACATTTTTATGATGCTTTGAAGAAAGTACAGAGGTTACCCATTAGAAGCTTTCAAGAACATTGCATTATGAACCCATGATAAATCAGTTTTAAAAACACGCATATTTCATAAGTAAACATTATAAAGGCAAACAGATTCTTTTCTGATTTAAAATGCGTCATATTTTCGTAGTTTATGTATCCAAGGGAAAAATAATTAAATGACTAAAAGTATAAACTTTATTATTTATCAAGAAATATTATTTTACCTTTATACTTTTTATAACTTAAATGATGAAAGTGTGTGTAAAATAAGGTGCAATGAAAAATTTATTAAGGTATAAAATTGTACAAGTAATTACATGTTATATTACAGGAGAATTCATTTTTACATCCTTGTTAAAATCAAAGGTTTCGTTTGGTTTGGAGCGCTACGGTCTCCTTTTTGCAACACGAAGGTTAATGAGACAGGGATGTACTGTTTAAAACCGATGCCGAACGGCTACGAACATCCATGTCACTGTGGGATTCGAACCCACGAACTGCGTTTCCAAAGGCCATCACCCTAACCATTCGGACATTGTTTGACCTAAAAGCAAAGGAATTGTTGTAATTACAAAATTTCCTTTGATCAGTTTTCTAAGGGAACATGCATTTTGAACATGATTGAACTAATTCGACAAGTTTCATTACCTCAAGTATTGAAGTATACAAATTTCTCTACGTAGGTATAAGGAAACTTTGTATTTCAAACTTTAAATTTGATCATCTATTGAATCATTTTGAATAGTTCTGCCGTAATGTCTATACACACCTATGTATCTCGTATATTTTAAAAATTACTTGCCGTAGAATTTTAAATTTGGAACATAGGTCTGTCATAAAATCAAGTTATGTAACCCCCCTCCCCATTAGATTATAAACACATAAGATTATAAACACACTACATAAAGTGAAATGACGATATAACAAAAATTATTCATTTATATATTATAACAAAAACTATGATTGTGTTTATGTATTATGTATGAATAAACACAACGCTCCTCGTTTATATTATTCTTATCTATTTATTGTACTGTGTTAAAATCTTAAATGTTAGTAATCATTATTTCTCTATTGTTAGTAATATATTTGCTTTGTAATGTCAAATGCTAATCTACAATAAACTGTTAGAATATCTCTTCCCTTTGGTCCTCTCTTAATCACAAAGTCTTTATTTTAGTTTATATATTTTATTATACATTACACTCATTCTTAAGATCTCACACCTTTATATTTATACATTTGTAAAGTCTTAACTAACTTTTAGCTCACTCGGTATTCAGGTTTGGTCTTGTTTGGAACGCTACGAGAGTTACTAAGCCAAACGAGGGCTACTAAGACCAGGACCTACTTCTTAAAGTCAATTCCAAAATGCTACGAACATCCATGCTAGATTCGAGCCCGCGAACTCTGGTACCAAAGATCAGAGTCCTAACCATTCGACCATCATTCTGTCTCGGTATATAGATCTGTACTTCTAGTTATGCACCATGCATCAAACAAATCACTGAAAATATAATATTTATGTTTATTTTAATTCATTAATAACAAAGCCTGAATTATTTTGCAGATATTTAAATATCGTCTTTATTTTACCTCGTCTTACAAAAAGAAAAATATTGTTTAAATTCAGCCTATCAGCGCTTTACCTCTTATTATTTACATCGTAATTCAAGGCAGAAAATTAACTAATCTCACTCGTACTTTATCTCCCTTATAGTAAGTAATTTTATGTACTATCCTTTTATGTTGATAAACAAAGTACCTGCAGAAGCATTCTATTAAACCAAACGAGAAACATTTGCTGTAAAAAGTAATGCATTCAAAATTTATAATATGTGCAATGTAATAATTCATTCTGTTAACTTAAATGAATATTCCTCGGCGCTATCCGAGCCAGAAAAAGTAAAAATTTCTCCTGTCTTATATCACGAACCCAACTGATTAAGCAGCATAAACCGTGTGTTATCTCGTGTCTCTAAAAAACAAGGAATATATATCGCTCTAAATTAATCTAACTAGAGAGAAAAATAAAATGATAAAAATGAAATGTAGCATATACGTAACAGGAAACAATACTATGACAAGCAAGAATTGTTAAAATGTTTTGTTTTTTTTTTACAATTTTTAAGAAATTGAGGATTTTTATATTGCTTTAATTCAAAACTCTTGTGATTTCTATAAAAAATACAAATGTTAGAATATTTGAGCAATATTTACGGTTTAACTAATACGTAAAGAAATAGTATAAATAAGTAATTTCTAGAACAGATATATGTATGTAATAATATCAATATCTAAGCCCTAAAGTCTATTCAAAATAATTCCTTTACCCCATTCATTATTCTAAATCTCAATTTCTTCTCTTTATATTAACCATATATCCCAGCCCTCCGATTTAAACGAGGATGTTTTCATTCCTTCAGCCGAACCCTGAAATTCTTTCTTTGATTCTCAAAGCAAAAAATGATATGGCTGGCATTTTAATTAGAATGTCTCCCAGGAAAATCTGTATCTATCAGATATAATGCTCATCTGAAACGCCACACTTTAGCAGATGTCTCTAATCAAAGATTACTTTCTATAAGCAAATAACTGTTGCTTCAGCATTTTCCCACGACAGTCAACCACTCACGGTATATCGTCGTTTCTCGCAAAAGGTTGGCGTTAGAGAGAGCGTTCTGACACCGTCCGGTTCAGATGCCTCTGGATTTTGTCCTATCCTGATAAGATGAAATAAAAGTTAAGTTCGGCCACAACGACTAATGTGTTTCTTGCGAACAGACGATTAATGGGATTCTTGGCAGCCCAGCATGCCCGGGCTGAGGAAAATAATAGGGGGAATTTTTACATATATATATATATATAAATATATGTATATATATATATATATATATATATATATATGTATATACATATATATATATATATATATATAAATATATATATATATATATATATATATATATATATATATATATATATATATATAATATATATATATATATAATATATATATATATATATATATATATATATATATATACACAAGTTCAAATGATATAGCATAAGATAATTAAATAATAAAATAAATTAAAATACATTGTTGAAAGTTCAAATGCGCTATGCTGCAATTAAAAGCATTCAAAGGAATAAAATGGATTTATATAATATAATTTTAAATATGTTTGAAAGATACGACCTTTTAGAATATATAACTTTTTCCAAATTTAAAGCCCTGTTAAATTTAGTTTTAAACGAAACTTATTTGTATAATGGTAACGATTATTTTAAACAAATTCATGGTATTCCAATGGGAGGGGGTTGCTCATCCATGTTGGCAGATTTATATCTTCATACCTATGAGATGGGCACTCCAATATTAAAGGAAGTTCTATATTTCAGATATGTGGATGATGTTTTAATAGGTTTTTTTAGTTATTTAGAATTTACACTTAGTTTCTATCCTGATGAATTAAAGTTAATTGAAACAGTCAAGACTGATGATGGCTCGATTAATTTTTTGGATGTAAGTTTAAATATCACTAATAATCAAGTTCAGTATAAACTATATGATAAACGCGATAGTTATTTATTTAATATCAGCAAAATTTCATCATGGAATACTTGTTTACAAAAAAACATAAAACGTAATATAATCATTAACTTTTTAGTAAGATGCAACAGACTTAATAAAGATATCGATATAATGGATAAACATATTATATTATACGTAAAACAGGCACTCAATAGTGGATTTCCACCTCGTTTTTTAATCAATATTTTAAAAAATTATTTCAAATTAACTACAACCGCATGCTACAAGAGGTTCTTTGCTGTACTGCTGTGTGGTATTTAAAGATGTGTTACAGCGATTCAATTGCTTATTTTTGCTTTTTTCGTATTGTTTTATTGGATGTTTTTCTATTTGGTTAGTTCATTTTTATTGGTTTACTTTTAAGGATTTTGTGTGATGTTTCCGACGTCTGGGAGAGTTAATGCATTGTAAAAACTAGTTTTAACCAGAGTGGGGGTCTCAACTCCCCCCAGTCATTTCGAAACATCATATCACTGGTTATTTTTGGTCCATTAATGAGGTTCTTCTTATTTTTATTTTTCTATTTATCTATTTACAGTCATTTATATATATATATATATATATATATATATATATATATATATATATATAATATATATATATATATATATATATATATATATATATATATATATA
>CM063511.1:137397531-137420031 GCA_032207245.1 Pardosa pseudoannulata
ATATATATATATATATATATATATATATATATATATATATATATATATATATATATATATATATATATATATATATATATATATATATATATATATATATATATATATAAGTGTGGACGAAGCAACAGTTGAGCCTTGCTCAGCTCGAGCTGCAGGGGTGAGAGAGAGAACGACCTACGCTTTCCCTACCAGCCGGTGAAAAAAGATCTGCTACTTTCTCTCCTAGCTGGGAGAGAGTGCCCAGAGGACGTGCGCATTGAACTACTTTAATTAGCTGCGCGCTAGAGGCGAGCTCATCTCGGCGCTGCGGCGGTGGAAGGATAACGAAGTACTCGCTCGCCACAAGGCAAATGTTTAGCAACGAAGTACCTCCACTTTGTTAAAATAATATGTTTCGAATTTTTTATCAATAGAAAAGGAGACATTCAACATCACAACAATCTTAGAAATTCTGAAATTCCCCAAGTTTCTGAAGTTTTAGTTAATATTACGTAAGTACAGATATACATTTTAGCATTCGATGTGTGTTTTATGGGGTTTAATTATTCTGTCAATTACACATTTTAATCTATTTTTAAAGTAATTCTTTATAACAATATAACAAACATATAACAAAAATATTCTACAATATAACAAAAATATTCTAAGAAAAAAAAACGTGATTTATGATGTATTAAAAAAACAAAACCTCTACGAGCAAATTTTGGTTTAGAAGGCTTAAATTTGGAAAATTTCTAGAAATCTCAAATGCCTTTAAGGTCTAGTTGATCTCTCTTTGTTTTTCTCATCGCTGTTGGTCTTTGTCCAATAATTTTTTGCTTCGTTTTCCTCACTGCTAGCTTTCTTTATAATTTTAGGAACTCAGGAAAAGTGATGAAATTAAATTAGGGACATGCACCGAAAACCAATGTATGTCCCTAAATTAAACCCTAAGAGAAAATATAATTTAGCAACGAAATTAATAAAAATTCAAGTGGGTTTTTTATACAATTTTTTAGTTATTTTCTTCTACAAATTCTAAAATAAACATTTTAGGTATTTCTTGATAACACTACATCTTTTAAAAAATTTCTTTATTTTCTCATTTGAAGGAAAATATTTTTTTTTACCAAACAAAAGTTACAAATGGTTTTTGATGCAGGTATTCGGAAAGTATAATGTTCCCTTAAAAACATTTGTTAAAGTTGTATTTGTGTATTATTAAGTACAAAATATACAATGAAACTCTTACCATTATGCACAGTTTTATCACTGTACGTATATATATTATCTATGAACATATATGTATTATATATATATATATATATATATATATATATATATATATATATATATATATATAAAGAGAGAGAGAGTTAGATAGCTAGGTAAGAAAAATATTATAGATAGTGTTAACTAGCATTGATTATAGTATTATAATGAAAATTACTAACTGATATTATAAATAACATTTGTTTTTCTTGTTTATTTTTCAGAATTCATCAATACAGAGCAGCAGGCATGTTAAAAATTATATTATAAAAATAATATTTCTTTTTTTGAAGGAACTACACAAAAACATACAAGCCCTCTGCAGTCAAAGACTACAAATTTCCTCTTTAAAGCAAGAAAAAGATAGATACTTTATATTACACTCATGTCCATAAATTAAGGATAATGAAGTTCAGGCAATGAAAGAGACAAAAGCAAAACAAATTTGACTTATTTGTAAAGTCTATTTATTAAACAAAAGGTAAAGAGCAAAAAAGATGCTATATGTTTGACATAATTAATAAAAATTGCGATTTTTACTCCCTGGAGCAAATTTCAAAAAAGAACCTATTTACAGAAAACAGTATAACATGGTTAGTATGATGGTTAATACGGAGTATGTCTCCCGGACGATGCAATACAAGCGTTACAACGCCTACGCATGCTGAGTATCAGATTATCAATCTGATCTTGGGGAAAATTACACCACTCATCAAGCAATGCCCTCCGAAGTTCCGATAGACAGTTGGGAGGGGGTTGACGGGCTGCAATTCGTCGGCCAAGCATGTCCCACACATGCTCTATTGGATTCAAGTCCGGTGAGTATGCTGGCCAATCCATACGGGTGATATCCTCCGATTGAAGGCATTCGTCTACAATGTTTGCACGGTGAGGTCGGGCGTTGTCATCCATATACAGAAATTCAGGACCCATGGCGCCCCGAAACAAACGTACATGTTGTTCCAGAATGACATCCCGATAGATGTGGCCTGTCATCGTTACACTCTGAACATGCAGGTCAGTTCTGGAACCAAGAATAATTCCTCCCCAAACGAGCCATCCTGCACCACCGTAACGGTGTCGTTCAATGGTGTTCTCTTGGTGGTAACGGGTACCTGGCGCTCTCCATATGAAAGTCCGGCGAGAATCAGAATGTAAACTGAACCTGGACTCGTCGGAAAACATCACACAAGACCACTGTTGCGGTGTCCACAATGCATGCTCTCTAGCCCAGCATAATCGCAGGCGACAGTGAGTTGCGGTAAGGGGAACACATCTGACAGGCCTACGAGCATATAGACCAATGTTCCCTAAGCGTCTGTACACGGTCTGCCTTGAAACTGTCGTACCGGTAGCTGAAGAGAGCTGACGAGACAGGTCTGATGCTGTGCTCCGTCTGTTTCTTTTGGCAGTAACTGCCAAATACCGGTCATCATTCGGCGTAGTAACTCGGGGGCGACCTGTGCTGTAACATCTACTCACATTACCATCATGTTTGAATCGTTGCCAAAGCCTGGAGATGACACTCTGGGCGATTCCAAGTTCCTCGGATACTTCCAGCTGGGTACGTCCACATTCCAGTCGTCCGATAATTCTACCACGTAAAAAATCATCCAAATGCTTCCTTTGTGCCATAACTATGCGGTTATTGCACTGAAAGGCTTTTAAAGCGCTTGTGAACAATTTTACTTCTTTGCTACCATTCCTTATATACCCCTTTCATACACTCTCGTCATTGTGACGTACTATCCGCGCCATCTGGTGGTTTCCTGCAATTTGCATATTCTTCTTCAAGATGTGTGTGATAATTCTACAGGTGAAATTTTTATTTTAGGGCTCAATTTCTGTGTGATTCTGAATTATCCTTAATTTATGGACATTAGTGTATAATATATAAAAATATGTTTCAAATAAAAATTATTGAGCGTGTACCAGGTAATTTTCAGCCTAAAAACAAACTATTTTTTTATCGGCCTCATAGGGTTCTTTACAATTCTGGAAAATTAAAAATTTTACTGATCTCGTCATATGACGAAATATATGCTAGTTTTAGATACTTGTAAGTTTAGAAATATATTCGACAGTGTTATGATAAGACAATTTATTTTCACGAGATACTTATTAATCAAGATTAAAAACTTTGTATTTGCTACTTACTTTTATATCTTTTTAATAAAAATATTTTATCATGTGAAAATTATCTTCGAGGAAATATTTATTACCTTCTATAATCTTCTTTTATAATATTTGTTACTCTTCCAAATGCAGTAATAATCTTATGTGCATTCCTTTTAATACATTTTTCTAACCCATTGCTTACAACGAATAAAATGAAACATTCTTATAACTTTCCAAGAAAAAAGTATTTCTGATCCTACTATTCTTTTGGGATCAAAGACAATATGTTATCAGATTATGTTTTTGTGAGAAAAATCCTGATGCGTTCCATTGTTCGAAATAATTGTTTAGATATTTGGACTCAGATCAAAAAGATAAACATATTATGAAAGAATACCGTAAAAATCCGAACAAATAAACATTTCAGTACAGTGTTGATATATGTTACAATGCATAGTTGTATTAAAACGTAATCGATAATCCAAGAAAGGCTAGATATAGATGAGATGTTTTACATTATAGATACAGCTACCGGATATCAGTATCACGAGTTAAGATATAATTTATATACACATAAAACAGTTTTTACTGTATTTCTTTGCTTTTATTTCTGCGAGGAGCATCTAGAAAGTAAGTTTCCCTATTTAAAACAAAATAAATAAGAACTCACACTTTCACGGACATATTTATTGGCAACAAGTACAGCAATGTTTCATCTATTTTTCAACATAGCTACCACCAGAACTGAGACACTTGTCGTATTGTGGAATCAATTTTTGTATACCTTTGCCATAGAACTCTGCCGCCTGTGAATGGATCCAGCCTTCCTGTCCCAGAACACCTTGCATCTGTGTCTGTTTGAATTTGGTCCTGACCGAAGATCCATTATGAGGCCAGTGCATTGACTGCTTCTTGGTTTCTGGGGTAAAGTGTGAAATCTAAGTCTCATTGCCAGTGACGATCCTGTCGAGGAACTCGTCGCCATCATCGTGATACCGTAGCAGAAATGTCAGTGCTGCTCCTAAGCTTTGAATTTTGTGTTCGGGTGTCAGTTTCAGCTCATACACCTGACAGAGCTGACGATGAATTTCAATTGGCGCAATGCTTTGTGCATTCAAGATCACCGACAGAGTCTTGCAGGTGGCGGGTGAAGGAATTAAAGTTTCCATTTCCGATCACTGCCACCCCGCTAGTGGCACGAATAGGGACTTGTCTAGCTGGCATATGTTTAGTACGTCATAGATATGTTATGCACTCTCAATTGACACGGCTAATTACGTTTACCTTAAATCGGAAAAGATCGGGAAATTTACTTTTGAGATACACCTCTTTTTTAACAACATATTTTTATAGTAACTGACGTATCTTCTTGTAAAAAAGAAAATAATTCCTGTGAGAAAATCAGACTGTTTCAAGGATGATAGGATAATATAAATGTAAGTAGTCCTCATAAATATAGTCTTTATAAAAATCATCTACAAATTATGAGCAAAACACTTCGTAATATTTTGAATTTTTGGTTAAAATAAAACTTAGTTTCTTCAGACTTACACGTTCTATCTTCCTAAAATGGACAAGAAGCCACATAACCAAACGCTAAAGTTTTCCAAATCCAAAATGTATTCATATTTCTTCAATTTGATAATGGTCACTTATGGACTTTCGGGAAAATATTTTTACTGTAATATATGACACTCTCTATGCTATTTACACGCCTAAAGTTTCAGGATGATTCCCCATCTATTTTTCTAGACATTCATCAAAAACGCCTCAAGTGGCAAGGGTCCGATCATAATTGACCGTACAGCATATATTGTATTATACCAGGGATGGACAAACTTTTTCAGCTACGAACCTAAAATCGAAAAAAAATAAATTTGCCAAAGTAAGATAAATTTTTCTAAAATTTTAAAAACAATATACAAGTGCCTAACGGTTTACATACGTTAATGAGATTATCGAAATTACGATTTCATTTTTAAAAGTTCCTTATACTGAGGTTCGAAGTGAGATGTACTGATTTTAAGGAATGATTCTAAATGCTAATCTGTGAGTCTATTTCTAAAATTATTCTTTCTAATGTTCAAATTTGAAAACACTTGTTCACATATACGAAGAAATTATACCGCTGATCTTTTGAGGATGAGATAATAAATTTGAGATATAATATTTAAGCAAAGTAGAAAAGGGGATGTTTATATAACGTATAAATATATATTTCTTTTAATTTGCCTCGGACCGGCAACTTAAAACTCTATTCACGAGCCGGATAAAACCTTTCGGCGGGCCGTAGTTAGCTCATCCCTGTATTATACAATGTATTTATAATTTCTAATGCATATTGAAAACGATTTATTTACATACATAAACAACCATTCATCATTATTACCAAATAATTTTTTATCAATTATTTACCAAATAATTTTTTATTGTAAATACTGCATGAATAAATAAATTATGAATATACATTTTCATGGCACAGATAACTTTACTTTTATCTAAAATATATAAGTAGATTTTTAAAATTCCTATATTGTTTATAGAAACATTTTATCAAATAACAAAATAAAACTATTGCATAATGATACAATTTTATATTAAAACCCTTTATCTACTGACGGTACTTATAAGTACCAATCAAGTTAAGCCTTTATCTACTGACGCTACTTTTAAGTCCCACTTTCATTAATTAGTTCTAACAAACTAAATTTCACACCGGAGAGATTTTTTACTTATATATTTAACTTGTATATAATTATCAATGTGACAGCTAAAAACAATATAAAGACATTTGCAGTATTTCATAATGCAGTAGATAAAGGGTTAACATAATTCACACAAGACATTTGTAATTTTTGGAATGTTTAAAATAATACTTAAAGGTGCATTAAATCATTAAAAGTGACACCAATATCAAATTAGTTTTTTTTCTCTTTACAACTTTAGTTTCTTTCTAAAGCAAAAGTTTTCTTTATAATCACGTAAAAACTTTAGCGTCAATCCTATATTTTACTTCAGTAAAATCATTTTTGTCCAACTTTTTAATCTAAATATCTTAAAAATATTTTTTTGTTCGTTTGTTTTATCATTTTACTTTATTAGTTAAAAAACTGCAGATAAATAATATTTTACCAAATTCCTTCAAATATTCTTGATATTATATATTTGTTATAAAAATTTAAGTTATACATTGCAATACAATGCAAAGACGAACAAAATGTGTAAAACATTGTAGAACTTCAATAGTTGTCTTATATCAGTTTTAATATTATTTAGCTAGAGAAACATTTGTTAGCCAAACAAATTTTTATATAAATGCAAAACATAAACTAAAATATAAAAGCAGATGGCTAAGATGCTGTTCACAAGAAGCATTTTTAAAAAAATACTTATCAAAAAATGTTTCAGATGACTTAATTTTTATAAACACATTTGCTTTTAATATCTGAAACTAAAAATTCATTGGAATTTATTTTAATTTTTTGGAATGCTTAAAATAATACTTAAAGAGGCACTAAATCTTTAAAAATTACACAAAAAATGAAATTAGTTTTGTTTCTTTGCAGCTTTAGTTTCTTTCCGCTGCAAAGTTTTCTTCTTTATAATCAAGTAAAAACTTTGAAGTGCATCCTTTACTTCAGTAAAACCATTTTTGTCCAACTTTTTAATCTAAATATCTTAAAAATATTTTTTTGTCCGTTTGTTTTATCATTTTACCTTATTAGTGATAACCTTTCCTTACTTTACCTTATTAGTGATTACATTTTACCTTATTACCTTATTAGTTAAAAAACTGCAGATAAATAATATTTTACCAAATTTCTTCAAATATTCCTGATATTATATATTTATTATAAAAATTTGAGTTATACGTTGCAATACAATGCAAGGAGGTACAAATTGTGTAAAAATTTCTAGAAATTCAGTGGTTGTTTTATATCAGTTTTAATATTATTTAGCTAGAGAAACATTTGTTAGCTAAATAAATGTTTATATAAATGCAAAAAATAAACTAAAAAATAAAAGCATATGGCGAATATGCTGTTACAAGAAGCATCTTTTAAAAAATGCTTATTTAAAATGTTTCAGGTGACTCAATTTTTAGAAACACATTTGCTTTTAATATCTGCTACTAAAAATTCATTGTTGTGAGTTTTAGTAACATTTATATTTTATGTAGAAGCATTAATTATATTCATATTAAAAATTCATAATTATCCAAACATTAGAAAAATCGAAATTTAAGCTCTTTTATTCACTGAAGGACTACTGGAATTTACTTTCCATAGATTTTATGATTATGACAATCAAGGATTTCATTAAATAGAGAAATTTAATCCAAACTTATATCCTTTTATTACGAATCTTTCTTTTTTTTATTGAAATCTTAATGTAAGTAATGCTTTCCTTATCACTTTAGTTCATTTGTCCTGCTCTCTTATCACAAAATTCAATACTTCAGTATTGTTAGTTGATATAGGATTAATTTATCGGCAGAGAATTCTTCTGAACTCTTTGACATCATTTTCTAAATTTTGAATGGAACGTTATCCCTTTCTAAGAAAAGAAAACTGCTAATTTGTGTAATTGTTCCTTAAATAGAAAGCCTTCTATTGAGAGACGCCTTTATACAAAGAAGATTATTCAAAAGCCTTGAAACTGATAATTAAGTAGCTTAGCAGTGATGTATCTTACACTAGTTTAGTATACATAAAATCTTAGTGAATATAAACGTTAAATTTTTTAATGTTATTGCAGACAGTAATGAAAACTTTAAGGTAAAAGTTACTTGATGTGTGATAATTATTTGTTTATCAAAATACATATTTCGTTATAGTTCGTAAAATATTAAATTTTCTTTGCAATTAACATAAAAATGAGGAATATTGGGAGTATTTTTGGTAATATTTATTTTTGTTAGACAGATATACCAAGAAATTTCAATGTTTTTAAACCTGAGAAATAGTAACCTTACAATCAAATCTAAACATATAAAGAAATATTAAAATAAAATTATTCAACTTCACAATCAGAAATTATGAAAAAATAAAATTGTAGCTCAACTCTATAATGGATTTTTGAAATATTTCTTTAACAATGTACAGGTTAGTTTGACATACTTCATGTCTTTGGGATGTTGAGGAGAATTTCTGTGATTTTATCGCTTTTACATTATTACTTAAATCGTCTCTTCAAGCTTCATACATGTTTGTAAATTTTACAAGTGCATTAAGATACCTAAAATAATATATTCTCGAAAAACTTTGCAAAAACAATTCAACCTTTTGTTTTTAATATATATTGAAATTGATAGAGTAACAGCATTAATATCAAACATAACCTATGTAAAATGAATAGTTACATTTATATATTCAAATATAATATACATAGAAGTATCAAAATAAAATAATCTTAAAAATTCTGGATAAAAAAATTCTATGAGCTGTCTTACTAATGTTTTACAATTTCAACTTTTGTCTTTTATTCGAAGTTTATAAGACAGCAATAGCTCTAGGTGTTTGAATTATTTGGTAGTATAACAGTGTTAAAGGTACAATAGTATTTGAAACTTGAAACCAAAATTATTATATTGGATGGATGAAATTCTGAAGATGATCACACAGTCAAAACGGACACATAGTCTAGGCTCCTAGCTCTTTTCAGAACCTTAAAGTTTAATGCTTACTACTTTATTGAACAGCGGCTCTCAATTTCCAAAAAAATCAAAATTTGATGTGTGGAAATTTTCAACCAGAACTGTGGAATTAAAATTTCTAGTAACAAACATATAGGCAATATAAAAATCCAATATAATTAATTTATTTTTAAAACATTTTACTGTCTGAAATGGCAAATAATTACAGAGTTTGAACTATACTTATGAGTAATAATATTAAGAATCCAGTATATAATCTTTGATATAGTTTAAACATGCTTAAAATAAAATGAACTCCTTGTCATAAATTTACAAAAATAGTTTTATCAACAATTAAAGTCATATTGAAGATACAATCGTCTATCGAAAATTGTCTTTTAAACAAAAGTAATTCATAAAGAACAAAAGTAATTCATAAAAGAATTTCAAAATATTAAGCTTGTGTCACTAGCTTTGCAAAGTAATTTAAGAATTATTAACTATCCTTTAATCATTAGCTATCTTTTAGGTCAAAATTGATATATTACTAAATAATTTATCCAACAAGCAATCTCCAATAACATTTTTGAAATTCAAAATAGTCTATACAGTCCTTTATAAAATTAGATAAAATATAACAAAATTACATAGTTTTATTTAACGTTATTAAATACATTTACGGAATCATATCGATACGGAACATTATATAATATAAAAAGGATATTTCTGCCAATGATTTCTACGTATATATACGATTTGTATGTATTCATTTTGAGCATTGGCCAATGATTGATATGTTAAAGGTTTGGTATTTTCATAAATTAATTTTTCATTCGTTAGAAATCTTAGAAATATTTTAGTGAAAATAAGCCTATTAAATAAAAAATGAACATTAAAATGTATTTTTATAAATTATTATCTTAAATTTAAAAAATTATTTGTACTCATGTGAAATAAAATATAAGTTATTAAACACAATTTGTCTTAATCCAATAAACTTTTTTTAAATTAATTTTTGAAAAAGTTTTTGTTAATTTTTAAATGATCCATCGAATTTAACTTTTCTTATTTTTCTATAACATCTTTGTAAAACTCTCCCAATATACATTGGTATATTGGTATATTGGTACATAATTGTGTAATATAAAGAGGATATTTTTGCCAATGATTTCTACTTATATATGCGATTTGTATGTATTCATTTTGAGCATTAGCCAATGATTGATATGTTAAAGGTTTGGTATTTTCATAAATTAATTTTTGATAATTATGTGTCCACATTTTTATTCACGTTTATTTTTTAATATAGAAGAGAAACATTTTGAAATGTTTCATATTTATCACGTTTGATACAATATCTTATCATATTAGTAATAAAATTTGTTATTTGTTAGAAATCTTACAAATATTTTATTGAAAATTAACCCATTAAATGGAAAATGGACATTAAAATGTATTTTCATAAATTATTATCTTAAATTTAGAAATTATTTGTACACATGTGAAATAAAATAAGTTATTGATCACAATTTGCTTATATATTTCAAAATAAAATACGAACTATAGAAAAAGAACTATAGAATTTTAAAATAATATATATTTGTTAATACAATTATGTAGCATAATATCTACATGTAGGAATAACTTTTGTTATTTCGAATATTGTTTTAAATGTTATCACATTTTTTTTTTCATTTTTCAGTACAATAAGCCAAAAATACTTTTATTCATACTGCACAAAATATTTCACGAGCGAGCTGTACAGCTACTTTTTTATAAAACAAGTTTAATATTTAGACTTGCATTAGGTTTTGTAAAACTGTAATCACAATACATTCATACCAAAATGGAAGTTTAATTTTTTTAGATTTATATATATTATTTAAAAGGTATGATATAAATTACCCAAAAAAATCTGTTTCAACTAATAAATTTGATAAGTGTAACAAAGGAATGAAATTGGTTTTAAAAAATCCTCATGAAATGTAAACTTTTAAAATGAATATCACCATTAAATTGGTTTATTTAATTATAGTTGAATATATAATTTGAACAAAGTACCATAACTCTATGTTAAAAAGTTCCAAAAACGTTTTCTGACGTCCACCATCTTTGTGGATTACCCTTCATCAATAATCTAATTTTTTTAAACCCAATTTTAATACGATGAAATAAAATAAAGTTACTTTTAAATTTTCAAATAGCTACCTCTAATTAGATTTTACGAAATCCTGCATAAAAATTAAAAAAAAAGTAATTTCTTACGTGAATGAAAAATTCCGTTTAAATACACTATGCAATTTGTAAAAAAAAATATCAGTGAAATATGACACCCATAAATGATAGATACTAAAATCTTATGAAAAAAGTTCTTTAGTAAAAAGCTACTTTATTTTTTCTGCCAGTATTTCTCTTGTGTGCTTGTTATTTTTATCTAGCGTGAAAAGATATTAAACTTTAAGAAACTCCACTCTTTTTTCTTTAAGAATTTTAACCATATTTTAGGCGTAACAAGTAAAAGAACGATCGATCAAGAAGTGTAACGACTTTGAAAAGAAATTTGCTTGTTCTGGTGTTAGAAGGAAATTTGAATTGTTAATAAATGTAGCACATAGTTGCATATTTTGACATTTAAGTTATAAAAATAATAATTTCCCGAATAAACAAGCCGTACTTATAAAAATTACTGGTATTTTACACCGATTTCTTTCATGTCAGTACTAAAAAATTAAGCTATTCATTTAAATGTTCATTGTTTTGTAGAAATAGCTGTTTATCCACTAAAAACGCTGAATATTCATTATATGGTAGTAGTATAATTTTTTCCAGGGCAAATGCCGGCAGATCGCAGCTGACAAGTTTCTTTGAGGATAGGTGTTTGCTGCTCTTGAAACGTCTATCATCAAACTTATCAGTATGTTGAAAGAGCTGTTTAGGCATATTCATTATATAGATTATTTAAGATTTGTTGAAAAGCAGCCGTTCGCAGACCGTAGCTGACGAACAGCTAATAGCTCGTTGCTCATTGGCGGTTGCAGGTTTTCATACTTCTAACATTAAATTTGTACTTAGTTATATTTTATTTTTCCTTTCAGAGACTAAAATTTAGCTTGTTCATTTAAATTTTATTATTTTATAGAAATAACTGTTTACCTATTAAAAACGCTGAATATTCATTTTATGAATATTTTTTATTTGTTTAAAGGCAAGGGTTGGCAAGACAGCAGGTTACGAGCCTCCTAATGTTTTTTGAGCATAGGAGTTAGCGGCTATTCAAACTGGTGTTTCAATGTATTGCAGAAACGTTTATTGCAATGGTATGGGCTAGAAATATATTATAGAGCAACAGCAGACAGACCACAGATAGTGAGCCCCATAAGGTTATTTTTGTACAGTATTTTGGGACTCTTTAAATTATAGTCACAATGTATTGCAGCACCGTCGATTGGAACGGGACCCTACAACACTATATTATAGGCAAGTGCCGACAGACCACAGGTAGCGAGTCGCATAAAGCTATTTTAGCATAAAGCTGCTCAGATGTTACCGACTATTCAAAATAGTATTGCAATGTATTGCAGAAACGTTGATTGGATTGATATGGGCTAGGAATTTGTCATAGATCAGGAGTCGATGGACCACAGGTAGTGAGCCGCATAAGGTTATTTTTGCACAGGATTTGCTGCTCATCAAACTGCATTTTCAATGTATTGCAGCACCATCATATATTGGGATCGAACAACAGTATGTTATATTACAGGAGTCGACAGAAAACAGGTAGCGAGCCGCATAAGGTATTTCCGAGCATAGGCTTTATCGGCTATTAAAACTAATGATGCCATGTATTATAGAAACGTTCATTAAAATGATATGGGCTAGCAATATGTTATATAGCAGTGGTCGGCAGCCACAGGTAGTGAGCCACATAAGGTTCTTCTCCTTGTCATTTGCGGCTCTTCAAACTATACAATCGCAATGTATTGCAGACTGTCGATTGGGATGGGAGTGGGCAACAATATGTTATAGGACATTTTTCAACAGACCACAGGCAGCGAACTGTATAAGTTTCATTTGGGCTTAGAGGTTTGTATCTCTTCAAACTACTCTCAAAATGGCTTGCATCATTGCCAATCGGAAGGAATCGACCAACGAGTTTGATTCAATTTGAACAAGTGAAAACTTTTTTATCATTTATAAGTTTGAAAGAAAAGTAAATACTTAAATAATATTTGTGGATCTACTGCACATAATTGTCGATAAAATTTTTATTGTGATGCAACAGGAACGAAATTTGTTATTTATTTCATATAAATATTATAGAAATTTTAAAATGCAATTATATTTTTTCAATAATAATCATATGATTGGTGTGTCAGTGCTGTCTGCCTAACACAAGAATAGCTCTCGTCAACTTGCTAATAAATTGTTATCTTAAATCTGTTATCCCAAATAGTTTCCTTTATTTTGTTTGCGCATATCCTTGGAAAATTTACTTTAGTAGTTTGCAAGATAAATTTATATTTAGGAAAGGTGAATAGAGTTTTTCTAGAGACATATATGGTACAGGATTAATCTTCATTCACTCTAATTTTAATCATTATGAAAGCGAGTTTATTTAAAAATACAAGCAATACATGTAAAATCCAATGTATCTTACTATAATTCCTTTCATATCTTTCTGAATTTGAACTAAACTATTTCTTTAAAATTATTTTACTGTACTTAAATATTATAACATAAAATGAAAGGAAATAGAAATATCAAACTGTTAAAATGTAAAAAAAACATATTACTGAAATTTTTAAAAACATTTTTCTTCAATATGATGGAATTTAAATAATAGAAACATGAATTTAAATATAAATTTTAATTCTGAAAAAACAGTTTAAAGAAACAAATCTCTTTATATAGATTTCTTAACTCCCGTCTGGTAAAGAAGAAAAAAAAACCTTCTTTCTGATGTTCACCAGAAAAAGTATTCAACCGTGTAAAAATAGCTGCGGAAAGAAAACCGAGGAAAAAATTATCGATTTGAGATAAGCGTATCAAGAAATATATTTCGCAATAAAAGGCATTCCAAAGTAATGACATCCACTTGGCTATTAGTTTGCTATCATTATTTCTATTTAAAAAAAACTTATTAAAGCAATGATAGTATGAATTCTTTAAAAAAGAAGGACTTTATCCGTAATAAAATATAACTAATCACATTTTTTTAAAAGGCTTATTCAGTTTAAGTCATACTCACGTCTTAGATAAGTAATAATGTGTGAAAGAGAGGAAAATGCAATTAAAACTATTTCGTGACTCCCAATTGTTGCTTTTTAAATTTATAATATTTTTTATCAGATAGTGTTAGTAGATATTTATCTACGCGAACATTTTAAAATGTTTATTTAATATCCCCTATATTACAGCTAAATTAACATAACAGACTAAGTTATCTGTCCGTCTGTCCTCGAATTTAGGAAGCGGTTGGACCTGGAATGGATAGACATCCATACTCGATTCTTGATGAGTTAGGGTTACCAAAATTCAAAAAAGGGCTTTAAAACGTTCGAAATCCACCAATTCCCCCCTTTTCCAGCGTTTAATGCCATTATATCTAGCCCTATCTTCCCCGATTAACAGCAGGCTTAATAAATAGATAAAATTAACATTTTTCGCTAAGATTATGACGTTATTCCTACCATCTCATTTAATCATATCTTATTTTTAATAATTTAAATACAGTTTACATTATTGTCATACGTTTTATCACAAAATTTAGATATTACGTAAATAGTTTTCTTTTATATTTGCCTTAAATAATAGATTAGGTACATATGTGATTATTTTAAATTTAATCATCGATTATTTTTTGTTCCAATGAAAATTTTATCACCGGTATTAACAGAAAATTATTTTTTTAAAAGTCTAGGAGTCTATTTCACGGACTAATAAATATCTAGCGTTTAAGTTATATATCTTTGAAAATTAAGAAGTATGTTCGTTTGTGTGTTTGATTTTTATACATAACCACACTGACTGACTAAATTAATTCAGCGTGATTCTAAACTGCATTCACAGTATCGGGAGACTTTAGAGGAATGTGAAGATAAACAAATTATTGAGCGTGTACCAGATAATTCTCAGCCAAAAAACAAACTATTTTTTTACGTGCCTTATAGGGTACTTTACAATTTTGGAAAATTAAAAATTTTACTAACCCCGTCATATGACGGGCTATAGTCTAGTTTTTTTATAATATTAAAAATTCATTGCATAAATGTGTTTTTGTCATAGAAGCATCTCAAATTAGTGTACTGTTCATTGCAGGTGTAAGTTAATAATAAAGGTTTTATACAATAGCAGGTTTACTGCAGGTAAATCATTTAAAATTGTTAAATTTGCAGATGCTTTGGATTAATGTATTAAAACAAAAGGTATTATTGTTAGGATTTCTATAGACATACCCTACCTTTGCATGTTGTTATATATAAAGTTCATTCAGTAGATAAAGAGTTGGAGACTGTTACACCAATTCATTTTTTAAAATTTCATCATATCATTTTAACAATTTATTTAAGATTTTTTATTATATAAAAAGTTCATTGCATAAATGTATTTTGGGTATCGAAGCATCTCAAATTAGTGTAATATTTAATCAAGGTGTAAATCAATAATAAATATTTTACACAATACCAAGCTTACTGCAGGTAAATCCTTTCTTTAAATTTGCAGATGATTTGGATTAATATATTAAAACAAAAGGTATTGTTAGAATTTCTATAATCTTACCCTACCTTTTTATGTTGTTATATATAAGGTGCATTCAGTAAATAAAGAGGTGGAGACTGTTACACCAATTCATTTTTTAAAATTTCATCAATTTTTTTGAAATCTCAAATGCATTTCCTGTTCAAGTTTCTTATTAGAAACATGAACAGAGAATAAACTTCTTGTAGTGCCACTCCTTGTATCAGGAGGATGCTGGGGAACGGAATTTCACAGACGAATGTCTGAAAATTTAGTGTGGAGGCGGGCAAGTTCTCAACCATTTCTGGCTACAGTACTGATCTCTTTCCATGAGGTTTTCAACTATTTTGAGTATTCAAAGAAACCAGGGAAAAGAATTGTTTAAATTAGACGATGTAGTGCAGCACGAGTTTCGAGATTGGTTCTTTCAATAATCGAGTTTCTATAAGAAAGGAATATCCCACCTGTTTCCCAGTGGGGTAAATGCTTGAAATTATAGGGTCGATATCTTTAAATAAAAGCAACTTCTGTTTCCAGGGGTGAACATGGATATTTTATAAAGTATTTTATAAATGTCAGGCATTTTTTTTTCAATAGTGGACAGAAAATATAAGTAACCACAGAGTCTCAAAACTATTTTTGAATGTTTTTAAACATCTTGTGAAAGGATGTTTTATTAGAAAAATGGAGTGAAGAATGGAGGTGGAAATTGACTCTTGAAACAATTAAGGGCTTTTTATAAGAAATTTGCTCTTGCAGCAAATTGAAGACTTTCTACAAGAAATTAATATTACACTGTGTTTTACAGTGGGATAAATGATGAAAGCTGCAGGCTTGATATCTTTGACTAAAAGCAACTGCTGCTGTCAAAAATGCGCACTTATTTTTTAATGTATCTTTAACTAGTTAAATAATTCTTTTCAATGGTCGCTTCTGAGGACAGAAAATTAAAACAACCATGGACTCCCAACACTAGTTTAGATCATTTTAAACCAATCTCTGAAAGTATGTTTTATTCGGATGATGTAATTCAGAACGGGGCTGAAAATTGACTCTTGCAACAATTAAAGAATTATTATAAGAAATTAATATCACATTTTGTTTTACAGAGGGAAAAATACTTTAACCTGCAAGTTTAATATCTTTCACTAAAAGAAACTGCTGCTGTCACAAATGCTTGCTCATGGCTCATTATTTTTTTAATGCATCTTATATTTGTCAGACATTCAGTTATGGATGCTTGTAGCCCTTAAGCTTGTGTTTCTAAACATTAGATCGTAGTACTCTAAACCAAATCTAACTTAAATAAACACCTAATCACTTCTGACAAAAATAGGAAACAGTACACGAGAACATGTCTGAAGACGCAAAGAGAGGGGTTTTACAAGGAAAGAATATTTAAACTCCTCCCACGAAGTGACATGCTTTGTAAAAAAATTTAGACTTTTAACCTTTGTAAAAGTCATAGAACTAAATCATTCAGAAACTGAAAATTGTTGGGAAATTTAAAAAAAAATTCTTCCTTACAATATGACATTATTAACTCATAATGATATTCATCCAATGCGTTTAACTTTAACTTTCAGTCTCGGATATTTAACCGTGACTGAAAGTCATATGCAGATTTCCTACTGCAGCTATGTATTTTAGCCTGTTCAGCCTTGCTTGACGGGTACTCCTTACGATGTTGTTTAATGAACTGGCCTAATTTTCATGATTTATTTTTATGCAATAATCAATGATTGTCTTATTTTTACAACATAAAAATATAGTTTCAGTTAATAGCATTCGAAGTGAAAGTGTTATTTTATGGAAAGAGATTTCTTCCTCTATCCACTGAGCCGTCTGTAAATTATTAGAAGTTTTGGTGAATTATTTAAGACTTTTGACCAATTTTCCATCAGACATTATCCACTATGCCTCAATGAGTAAAAAAGTCCTTGATGCAGTGGCCGAAAGGTGTGCAAATGGTAGAGCGCTTCTCTTCGGTTCCGGAGTTCATGGGCTCGAATGCCGCTGATGGCATGGATGATCTTAGTCTTTCGGAAGTTGCTTTAGCAGTAGATCCCGAACTCATTAACCCTAGTGTAACAAAACAGTAGACCGTAGAGCTTCAAACCCAATCAAACCTTGATGCCGTAGCACACAGAACACACAAATTCAATACTATAAACCAGACGATTATGACCATTAGATGTCTAAATGGCATTTTATACATCAACTAGATAATCGATGAAACCTGTATTCTGTGTAGGAAATGTAGTGCCAACTCATATTACTTTTGTTCTAATCCATGCCAACCTCTTCACGAATTCTGAAACAAACGAATTTAAAAATGCTTACATTCAAAATCAATATATGTGCATTAATGACTCTAGGTTTTCCAAAGCAAGAAACCCAGACGCGACCTAGCATCCAAATATAAACTAACAAAGAGAATTCAGTTCTTAGTGTCTGCTAGGTTTTTTTTAGCCATCACATTCATTTTCAAAGGAAATAGAAAAGTTTGAAAGTTGATGTATGATCGATTCTGGTTGACTGCGATGACTGATGCTCAGAAAAGCGAATGGTTGTGATAACAATGCTCAGTAAAAGTTTGGTGATTAGTCTACATAAAGGTCTTAGAAATATAGTTTTTATTCCTATCCAATGAATTTTTGTCATTGACTATTAGTCTGGAAATATGTTGGTGATTCATTACCCCTCAAATGAGAGAGAACTTTTGTAAAGACTCAGTCTAAAAACTCAAATTTTTCGTTTTAACTCAAGGAAACTGAATAATGCAGGCTTTTCATCCTTCATTCATTTTTTAACCATTCATACCACACACACACACACACACACACACACACACATATATATATATATATATATATATATATATATATATATATATATATATATATATATATATATATATATATATATATATATATATATATATATATATTGTGTGTGTGTAATATATCAAAATTATTTAACTTTAATATTTCCTGAAAAACCTCCTCTCTCTCATTCTAATTCCTTAAAATCTTTTTTCCCAGACTCTAAATGTCTTAATCAAAGGAGTGACTTCGACTTAAAATTCTTTCGATACAATTGCCAAAGCTTTTTATCATATAGACGTAAATTTTCTGTCTATTCAACACGTTTTTCAGCTGTCGCCGGCAAATGGCTACTCATTTTTTCCTGATCTTAGCACTTAATTCGCCGAGTAAATTTCTCTAACATTGGGAAAATTCTTTATGTCTTTGCTCTTGGGTGCACCTCTGTTCGACCAGAGTGATTTTTGTGTCTTTCCTTTGTCTGTCTTTGACTAGTTAATATGTCCGTTTTAGCAGCTCTAAAATAAAGTTTTAATTGAACTTTGGAGATCTCTTTCGAAGGTTGACTGCGTCGTTATTACTGCCAGCTGATTAGGCTTCTTTTTGCTCAGTAACCTAGGCAAGGAAAAACAATAATGGCTACATAATTATTGTGACTACAGGATATGATTTGTTACATATATATGTTCAGCCTTCATAAAAGACTAATTGTTTAACTTTAATTGTTAAATAATTCATATCAACTATTTTACTTTTATTTTGTATAGTTTCTGTTTAACAGTAGTTTGTATTTCAACAGATGGCATCACCATGTAACGGTCTTTATTATTGTTTTGCTTGTCTTTAGTATTCAAGACCAGAAAGGATGGCTGTTAGCTTGGTATTCGGTGTGAGTGTAATTCTAATCATTTTTTTCTTGTAATCCATTCATATTGAGTGTTACACATGTGTTTTTAAAAACTAATTCTATATTAAAAATTAATTTTATGAACTTTCAATACTTCATGATGTTTTTTATCATTAAAGACAGTTTCATTGAACAATAGACTTATGTTTTTAGCTCATTATTTCGGTTTTCTACAGATTGAGCCAAATCACATTCAAAAGGATTAAAAATGAAGAATAAACAATTAATTTCTACAGATTGAGCCAAATCAAATTCAAAAGGATTAAAAATGAAGAATAAACAATTACCTTATACAATCATCGATTACCATTACTGCTGAACATTTATTTTAGATTATTGACTTAACAGAAAACCAAAATTCGAGATTCGTGGTTATTCAAAGTAAAATTCTTTCTATTCACTACAATATGTATACATATGTGTATGAGTATAGATAGGTAGTAAGAGATGTAAATTCATAAAAATTAGAACAAAGAAAACATGAATTGAAATATACATTAGAAACTGAACATACTGTCTTAAAACAAAGAAAAGGATTAGAATGACAACTACTTTTACAATTACAGTTGAAGAAAGGAACTCCATATTGGAGATAAATATTTTTAGTGTCCATGACCCACTTGCACAACACAAAGTAAAAACTGGTATATCCATATAAATGTTTTATAATTTAAATTATAAAAACACCATTCATACATTCATACATACATTCATACGTATAAATATATATATATATATATATATATATATATATATATATATATATATATATATATATATATATATATATATATATATATATATATATATATATATATATATATATATATATATATATATATATATATATATATATATATATATATATATATATATATATATATATATATATATATATATATATATATATATATATATATATATATATATATATATATATATATATATATATATATATATATATATATATATATATATATATATATATATATATATATATATATATATATATATATATATATATATATATATATATATATATATATATATATATATATATATATATATATATATATATATATATATATATATATATATATATATATATATATATATATATATATATATATATATATATATATATATATATATATATATATATATATATATATATATATATGTATATATATATATATATGTATATATATATATATATATATATATATATATATATTATATATATATATATATATATATATTTATATATATATATATATGTATATATATATATATATATATATATATATGTATATATATATATATATATATATTTAATATATATTTATATATATATATATGGACGACTATATATATATATAGAGACTGGATAAACTGAAGGGTCAGCTAACATGAAGTTCTGAGTAAAAGGCCCTTAACACTTGGGTCAACATCTGACTCAAAATCTCTCGAAATCTGTAAGAAAATCTGCCTCAGGTAGCTTGTATCTTCTATTTCTTGTGGAATTTCTGGTTCCTAAACTGGTTCCTAGTACAGTATATAGGTTTCATTGGTTTGCCCCTTCTTTGAGGGCTTGACAGGTAGAACCAGAGGTCAATTTAAGTTACTATGCTAAACTGAAGGGTCAGCTAACATGAAGTTCTGAGTAAAAGGCCCTTAACACTTGGGTCAACATCTGACTCAAAATCTCTCGAAATCTGTAAGAAAATCTGCCTCAGGTAGCTTGTATCTTCTTTTTCTTGTGGAATTTCTGGTTCCTAAACTGGTTTCTAGTGCAGTATATAGGTTTCATTGGTTTGCCCCTTCGATGAGGGCTTGACATATAGAACCAGAATTCAATTTAAGTTAGTGCTTAAAAAGGGGAAAGAAAAGTGATCAAGTTTTTGTCCTTTACTTAAAATTTGAAAACCCCTCAGAATTTTCTGGAGTCGACTTTGGGTTTAATACAAAATACCTACATTGGTTTCCCGATCTAGTTTACCTTTATATATACATATATATATATATATATATATATATATATATATATATATATATATATATATATATATATATATATATATATATATATATATATATATATATATATATATATATATTATATATATATATATATATATATATATATATATATATTATATATATATATATATATATATATATATATATATATATATATATATATATATATATATATATATATATATATATATATATATATATATATATATATATATATATATATATATATATATATATATATATATATATATATATATATATATATATATATATATATATATGTATATATATGTATATATATATGTGTGTGTGTATATATATATATAAGTGTATGTAGTATAAAAATTATTAAACATTACATATTTAGCTAAAACTTTCCTTTTTACTCTTCTTATTTTGATACCTAATTTCCAAGTAGAAAAATATCAGATTTTCATCAAATTTAATGTAATCGGTAAATAAGATGTCAAAATGCAAGAAATCTTGAAGATCACAACACTGTTATATAAAACTGTTATACACTGTTATATCAAAATTTTAAACATAAAATGAGATAATAATAAAAAAGTAAACTACATTTGTATATTTCGTATACAAAACACAGTAAAAGGGATTTCAGAATTTTATATCCACTCCCATGTTAGGACACAGTTAAATAACTGTTTTAAAGCTACAGTGTTGTTAAAAAATAAGAAAAATAATTCTAGAATTAGCAGAATGTTTGTTTTACATTGAATAGAAAAGAGCTGATAATCAAAATTGTAAATTTTGAAAGGTATTTTTCCCTTAAATTTGAACAACAGTTTTTAATACTTTATCATATTAATTATACAAATGTATGTTATTAATCTAGAAATCGGGCTAAAAGGAAATAGTCTATAACATTTTAAGCAAACCAAAATATTGATTTTCTTATATTAATAGATATTAGAAATCAATACATATGAATATAATTTGTTAATACGAGGGTTACTCTGAAACTTTAC
>CM063511.1:137425031-137430031 GCA_032207245.1 Pardosa pseudoannulata
GTTGTTTTCAGAAATATTTGAAATAAAATATTTTAAAAATTACAGCAAAAACAGAAAATTTACTTCTTTTATAAATTGATTATTGTTCAAGAAATTTATAAATTTATTTAAATATGATAGACATTCTAAACAGGATCTAATAATATAATGGATATTCTAAACCTCTTTTTTTTAATTCTTCTCAACATTTATTAATTTTGTGTAATAAATGTATTAAATAGTCTACAATAATTTATGCAGATTAAAGCTCCTTTTATACGTACTAAAATATTTGAAACGTCATACTTGTATGTAAAATTTCTTATATACACACATCTCTGTGTAGTGTAATTTCTGTCTAACTCGTACTGAGTATGAAATTGAAAATTGCTTGTGTTTCTGTGTGTGTGTTTGAGTGGGGCTTAAAACCTATTAAAACGTATAAGATAGACATCCAAGTGTTAAAGTTTTAATCAAATGTCATATTCCACATTAACCATTTTGTTTGCAACAAGAGATTCTGTCTAAAGCAGGTCAAGTGCCCACAATACGAGGGTTACTACGAAAATTTTGAGATACAACTAGGTTACAACTAGGTAAGTTATGCTTACAAAATTTTAGGCCTGTTCAAAGCAGTCTCTTCCAGCATCAATTCATTTTGTAGATGAACACTGTGAATTTTCCACAGATTAAATGCCTCAAGCCATTCATTTCTTGGAATACACGAAAAAACGCATTTATAGCCACATCAATTTCTTATTCTGAATGAAAACGACGTTTACACAAGTTCTTTTTTAGATTTAAGAATAACCAAAAGTCATACCTAGCTAAATCAGATGAATACGGTGGATGTTCTATCACTTTAATTGGTTTTTGTTTAAGAAACTCAACTGTTAATCGGGCTGTATGTGAAGATGCATTGTCACGGTGAAGCATTAGTCCCCTAACAATCACTTCTTGTAAAATTTGTGAAAGACATTTAGTGGTATACCAATTTGTTGTTACAGTCTTCTGTCCTTCCAACTAGACGGCTTTGACCATTCCCGTACTTCGGAAGAAAACGGCATACATCACTTTTTTCAGTTCGAATTGTCTTTTCACCATTGTCGAAGTGAGATCATCTTCAAACACCCATACTTTTCTTTCTTGACGTGTTGGAAAGTCAAAAAACGGTATTACGTTTCATCACCCATTACAATTTTAGAAATGATGCGGTGGCCATAATCATTGTAACAATTTAACAGTTTCTTTACTGATTCTGACACGTTACTCTATTTGGTGCTGCGTTTATGGGGAACCCAACAGCTAACTACTTTTTTCATATGTAATTCTTCATTAATAATTTTGTATATGGCTGCGAATCCAATGTTAAGTTCCTTCTGTATAATTCGAAAGGTACAGCGATTATCATCCATTAACATTTATCGTACGGCAGACACATTATCGGGGATTACTGTCGACGGCGGCCTTCCTGCTTGTTCTTCATCCTGAAGAAAATTGCGATCTCTGCTAAATTCTTTAAATCATCTGAATACAGTAGCACGAGGTTGAGATTCATCACCAAATGCCAAATGTAATAGTTGAAAGCATTCTTCTTGATTTAATATTGCTTTAAAATCGCAGAAAATCATATCAGAAAAATGTTCTCTCCATTTTCTCTTCTGTTTAAAATATATTCTACGCTAAACAAGTGGAAGTCAGTAAAAAATCGTCTTCTGTCTCAAAATACTTTGTATTTTAAAATTAAACCGTTATTTTAATTTTGTAAATTCTCGTCTGTGTATATCTCAAAAATTTCAGAGTAACCCTCGAATTTACCTATTTCTGTAGAACTGTCGCACAGGACGGTTAAATCTGATCTTAATGAGCATAGTCTTCTATATAAGAAGTACTATTGACACAAAGAGGAATAAAGGGTATGGAGTGTGATAATGAGGACTAAAATTATATTAATATAAATTACCTTTCCAAGATAAAAGAATACACTGAAGATCCAAGAGTTCAATGAGGGGTATATACAATGCATCATTAAAAAACTTAGTTAAGTTCAAGATACAATAAATACTTGAGTTCAAGAACAAATTATAATTAATTCTATTTAAATTATTAAAAAGCAGAACATCACTGGAGCACGTATATTCCACCAAAAAATTTCAGTGGGATTCACCATAAAGCTGTGATCTATTTAATTTGCATCTGAGAGCCAGTGAAATTTGGACTACTATTCAAGATGATCTTAAAAGATTTCCAGAAAAACTGCTTGAGAAAATCAAAGTCCAACAGTTTTTAAAACTGAAAAACTAGTTAGTTTCATATCACTTACGGGACTGGACCCATGTTTGGAGACCTACCCCCCTCTCTCCCAAGTTTAATTATGTAATAGTAATTTGTTCCTAATATTATCTTGGAACCGAATTAACATCACCAAATTTAGGGCTTCGGTTTAGATTTTTTTATCTTTTTAACCTTTTTTTGCTAGTATTAACCTTTTTCGCTTACTTTAACATTAACGGCAAGCATAAAATCACCTTCTTCCAGGAATTCGTTTTAATTATTTAAACACTAGACATTTTTATAGGATGACTAGTAAAATATGCCATTCTGTTGTGCTATAAGTAGGTAAATAATCTAGTTTTATTTATTGGCTAATTTTCGCTCATATTTGGCTCAAATAATAGATTAGGTACATACATGATAATTTTAAATTTAATGATCGATTATATTTTATTGCAATGAAAATTCTATCACCGGTATTAACAGCAAATTATTTTCTTTAAAGTCTAGGACTGTATTTGACGGACTGATAAATATCTAGCTTTTAAGTTATATATATTTGAAAATTAAGAAGTTTGTTCGTTAGTGTGTTTGTTTTCTATACATAACCAGACAGTTGGACTAAAGGAAATGAACGTGATTCTAAACTACGTTCACAATATTGGGAGACTTTATAGGAGTATGAAGATTAAAAAAATTTTCGAGGGTGCACCAGATAATTCTCAGCCAAATTATCTTATCTTTCAGAGTGAACTGTTTCGTGATAAATATCTTAAATCCTAACCTTAGGAAAGGCTGTTTACCACCAAGGTTTTTTAATAAAAAAACTGAAAAATTATTGTCTTAACTGTACTAAACTTAATACTCTCAAATAGTATTGTTTTACCCTTATATACTTTCGCTTCTCAAAGAGTTCAAGCTCTTTTTATTATTCATTACTTTAATTTGTAACTCTAGAATTCCATACCTAAAAATAAACATAATCTTTGAAAACAAAATTATTTTTTAAACATTCTGTTATTGAGCATGAACATAATAATCCAAAGTTTTATCTGTGGGTAATTATTTATTGGATTGTTGGATATTAGAATCTTAAAGGAAAAAAAATCGGCAGTATATATGTTAGTACTGAATTTTCAGTATCAAAGCTCAAAGCAATGCAGGAGTTTCAAATACAGTGTCATTTACGAAGTCACTTGAAATTCCTTTAGTAAAAAAAATTCTCTAATCCTCGAGATTTTTTTCCGTACCATCTCAAAAGATATTACTTCAAAAAAATATCCTCTCTCGAGAAAATTCGGATTTATTCTGAGCTCTTTAAGGAACATTTTTACCTTAACAAAGTGTAAAATAATCAATGAAATATATCGGAAAAAGCGTCCTTTGGTGCAAAATAGATGGGATTCTTTACGACCCTTTAGGTAAGAATAAATACATTAAGGGCTATTTTATTTCTTTGAAACAGACACTTTTTCTCATTATTTATGTTTTCTAATAAATAGTAGGAAGACTGTCATTTAATGTGCTGCGAATTTTGAATTTAGTCAATATTTAAATCTCAATTTTTTGTCTATTTATTCATTGCTATTAAATACTAGCATATGGCCCGTCATATGACGGGATCAGTAAATTTTTTAATTTTCCAGAATTGTAAATTACCCTATAATGCAGATAAAAAAAATGGTTAGTATTTCGGCTGAGCATTATCTGGTACATGCTGAATAATGTGTTTATCTTCATACACCTCTAAAGTCTCCTGATACTGTGAATGTAGTTAAGAATCATGTTGAATTAATTTAGGAAGCTAATTCAAAGTTTACTTAGTTAAGTCAAAATTATCGTTAAGTTCTTCCCAATTTTTTACCACGGTAATTAAAGTAAGTAAAGGAATGAAATTATCATTTCCACTACACCCTGGAGATAGATAGAATTTGTTGTTAGTACCAGTCATAAATTTTTCATTGTAACAATAAATAATCGATGATTAAATCTAAAATATTTTCGTATGTATCTAATCTATTATTTAAGCCGAATATAAAAGAAAATTATTTACGTAATATCTAAGTTCATGTAAATGTTCATACGTAAAAGGTTTGTTTTTTGGCTGAGAATTATCTGGTGCAATCTCGAAAATTTTTTTATCTGCATACTCTTCTAAAATCTCCCGATACTGTGAATGTAGTTTAGAATCACGTTCAGATCCTTTAGTCAAACCGTGTGTTTATGTATAAAAAACAAACACACTAACGAACAAATTTCTTAATTTCGAAACATATATAATTTAAAAGCTAGATATTTATTATTCCGTGAAATAAACTCCTAGACTTTTATGAATAGAATTTTTGTTACCGGAGAATACTGGTAACAAAAAAATTATTATAAAAGTTTCATTGCAACAAAAAATAATAGATTTAAAATTATCACGTATGTACCTAATCTATTATTTAAGCCAAATGTGAATGAAAATTATTTAAGTAATATCTGAGTTCAATGATAAAACGTATGAAAATAATGCAGACGATATTTTAATAATTTAAAATAAGAAATGATTAAATGAGATGTTTAAAGGATTGACATCATAGTGCTAGAAAAAATGTTATTTTTAAATATTTATTGTGGGATAAATTTAATCTCATCCAAATAAAAAGGTTAAATAGGGCTTGAAATAATGGCTTTAAACTCTCGAAAAGGGGGGAAGGGGGAGATTTAGGACATTTTAAAGACGACAGTATTTTTTGCTGTGATAT
>CM063511.1:137435031-137447531 GCA_032207245.1 Pardosa pseudoannulata
AAAATGCATGAGTTGATATTCTGGTGAGTTTATTACATAAATTTTTGTATTACATCCTATAGCATTGCAAGAATGGCTTTTTATTTTTTATACAACTACATTGCAGTTTGAGTTTCATTGTAAAACCACATACATTACTTCTTGGCACTATAGAAGTTATAAATATTCATACATCTACTACTCTGTAGTCCTCACTAGTAGATTTGAAGCATTTTATATTCTAAAGCTGCATAAATATAAAATACAATCGTAGAGAAGATTAAAATATTATCATAAAATTAACGAATGCTAGAAAAAAAATTTCAACTTACATCCAATTGAATAAATCATTTTTTGTTACTTTGGGCTCTATTCAGTCATATTTTTTAACAATATTCTTTAGCATGATTTTATATTTTATGTGGGTATTAAATTTTATGTAAGGTGAATACTTGTGTTACCTCTCAACAAGAGTTCTCTTCACTAACTAACGGAAGACAATGGTGTTTAATGAATCTCCATACTTATATTCCTTATTTACCGAGAATATAGCTACAATGGTTACAGATAATAGTGTTTATGAGTCTACATTATACTCTTTTTTCTATAAAAGGCTATAGTTTGGTTCACAATTACTTTATGTTACCTTGTATACTTTAAGAAAATGCTATATCATTCCATTTATTCCGTCAATGATGCACATTTCTCGTGTTTTTTTTACCTATAGTGATATAAATAATTTAAATAAGAAAACTCATTAAAATTTGAAATAAGAAGACAGTTAAATAAGGAACTTATCACGTATTCTGAATTTACATCCATATATACATGCATGCATTTTTATAAATGAATATTTCTGCAATATTTCTATTAAAGTCTTGAAATTAAGTATATATAAATAAAATCCCTGATAGCTTAATAATTTTTACGACACCCATCATATTCACAGCTTAATGTCACGAAGTTTGATAAAGTGGTCTTGAGTCTAAAGTTCTACTTCATTGTTTTAATCTTCTCTCTCAAATAGAGCAATTTCAGCCTCTTATACACTATTTACTTTCCGCTTTAAAAATATTAACATACGCAAAAAAATTCCATTTCAGCTAAATAAACTGCCAAGTTTAAATTATGAAAAATTATCAGTAACAACATATATGACTCATGTTATTTTCAGTTAAATTGTATTACAAAAAAAAAATTATAAAACAAAAATCGATCAAGATGGTTGCGCAATAACTAGTTAAAAGTTATAAAATGATGGACTATCCACCTTGTATCCTCATGAAAGTTAGTGAACTCGAAAAAAAATTTCACTGTTGACTGAAGTAGGAACTGACTTTAAAAAAATTTATTATATATTACTTATTTATATTATGACTAATTAACACTATGAGAAATCAGTTATGCAATAATAACAATGAAAAAGTAAAAACAAATGCTATTCTTATCATTGCACGACTATTTATAACAGCTATAATATTTTTGAAGGTATTAAGTTCAGTTCAAAATAGGATTTTTTTAAATATTTGTTGTAGCATGAGTACTCACTGTGGGAAACCAATTAGTCATTCATTATTTACCTTTAGAGTATAATGTAAAAATAAAAATAAGTATTATAGTTTTCGAAGAATTCAAAAAATAGTAACAGCGATAGTATTTTTGTTGATATTCAAGCAAGATCGATATCCTTATTTTGCTATTTCTGCTCTATAATTTCTAATCACAATCAGAAAATATTCGGGAAATTTTTATCTTCATATGATAATAATAAGTACGAATATTTGCTATTTCTTTCCGAAAAACACAAATCAGAGATAATATTTTTATAAATGATCAGTTAATATCGGATTCCATATTTTGTTATAATTGTCGTAGAATAACTAAGCACTGTTATCAATTAAGACATCAATAAAACAATATATATCTCCAGAGTAAATCAAAATATACTAATAATCGTATTATTTTTGAAAAAAACAAAAATCGTATCATTGATAACATTTAAGCAAGATTGAATTGTTGTTTTTGTTATTCCTACTTTTAACCTTTCGCAGTCATAAATCAGTTAGATAATATTTATCTCCAGGTTAAAACTAGAAAGGCAGTTTTCCATATACCTAACGAGACTGTAAGCAGTTATTTTGGAAGCTTTTGTCAAATGTCTGCAAACCTCACTTTTTCATGATTGGATTTTTAGAAACAAGGTTTTATATAGTTATAAAATTTAACACTATCAAAACGTTGTTTACCGTTTACCCAGGGAGATGGAAAACAGTCATTTTGACTTCTGTTTTTAAATATCTACAAACCACACTTTATCATGATTAGGTTTTCAGAAATAAGTTTTAATTTAATTAAATATTTACCACTAGTAAAACGGCGTTTTCTAGTGACCTTGGGAGACGGGAAAAAGTCAATTTGGCAGCTTTTATAAATGTCTGCAAACCATACTTTTTCATGATTTGTTTTTGAATATAGGCTTTTATTTAGCTATAAAATTTAGCATTAACATTGCATGAATTTCCCTCTTGGTTCATGAATTTTGTATATTTTTTATGGTGAAAATACATGAACTATTTCGAAATTTAAAAGAAAGGGATAGTGATGAGAAGTTTACAAATGTAAATTTAAATTTTGCCAAATATAATATTATAAACATTATGTTCATAATCTGCATAAAATAAAAGAGATATATGATAATCTCAAAGTGGTTATACTAATTAAATTTACACAAATAAAAACAAATTAATTATGTTAGGCACCTAAATAATTTATTAGATTTTTATATATTTACTAGACGACCCAAAAGACGTTGTCCTGTGTAAATCTGATGGATATTGAATTTTTTTTTAAATTTCATTAAAAACTTGAACCTCAGAAAATGAATAATTAGTGCAATTAATAAATTTTTATCAACATTGCTGTTAATTTCCACTTAAAATCATTCAAAAAATACTACCTACTTTTTTTATTTGTAAATTTTGAAGTTTCATAACTATGTGATAGTTAAATTAATCAATTAATAAAAAAATAAAACAATTTTTAAAAAAAGAGACGTGGTATAAATTTTAGTAGAAAATCAATTTTATATAAAATCATTTCATGTTGTCATTAGTAAACAGTTAAATAAAATTTGGTAAGTGAAATAAAGCTGATAAAACTGACACATTGAATTATTATTTTAACATCTGTAACAAATTTTATTTTTACCATTTACTTATTTATTTTAAAATATTCGAAATTTTAGATAAATCTAAATTAATAATAGTTTTAGAAAATTTGTCATAAAATTAATCATTTACAAAAATTATAACATTGCAGGTTAGGTTGATTATTTTTGAATGTGGAAATAATTCATGAAAAATCACGTAAGATACTCACTTCAACACTAAACCTTACAAACTTGCCCAATGTTTAATAGAGAGGAAACTCTAATATTTTTTAATAAAAAATAACATTTTCTATCGGATCAAGTTGTGAATCTAAACCATCCATAATTACATGAACAAAATTTAATCATAATTCGTCTAGCCGTTTAGGAGGAGTTCTATTACAAACACAAGGACAGAAGAATTTTATATATAAATATCAGCACATCAGCTGTGACTACTAAACACTGTGATTAGAAGAGTACAAATTAATTTTACTATTCAATCTATATAAGTCCAGTAGTGATTTTACGATTCAAACACCTCGATTTAAATAACTATCCAATATTCTGGGTATACAAAAATACACTAAACTTCTTCACGTTTGTAAAAATAATGTTACTTTGGCCTAGTGTTTGAGAAAGAAAAAATTAAAACTCATTAAAAACACATGCACAAATATGCCTTGATTAAAGAATTTTATAAAATCAAATGCCTAAGGAATACAACTGAAATACAACTTATCATTTGTAGGTATCAAAGACTCCACTCGACCCGGTGTCGGTCTCGCAAAGATGGCGTTGTTTTTTCCTTTTTTTCATGTTGCTCCAAAATGTCTATCCCTCAAGCAGTGGATACCAGCAGAATTCACCCTCTTCTCTCCTATTGTAACAACCTTGTCCTCTAAAAAAATCAGACTGCCTCGAGGAGAAAAAAAAGAGATGTCCATTCAAGAACAGAATGGTCTGAATCCCTCCAAAGCAACAGGCCCTACTATTGGTTAGGTCCGAAGTTTAGTCCGAAGTTTCTTTCTAGTTCAAACCGGTCCTGTCCTGTATGTCTTTGAAGAAGGCTTACGAGAAGGGATAAAGAAAGCTGAACCGAATGTAACTTATATTATTACAGCGTTATAGATTCAAAATTTTATATATTCATAATCCTGTTATCAACTTATGTAAAACACTCAGTCATAGTAGTAGTCATCAGTATGTGTTTCAAACCTACACTTTCTTGCTTATACCGCTTTCTCTCAAATGCTGTTGAACACAGACTTTAACAAAACTAAATTTATACAGAGGTATTTGTTCAGTTTTCAAAATGACCACATTTAGTGTTTCTAGGTAGAGTGATAACTTCTATGATAATAAGTAAAAATAAAAGATTTTTATCTCTATATATTTTTATGAGGGATCAGAATAAGTCAATTACTAACCAGGAAATCGTAGAAAAAAACAAGAGTTTTTATCAATCTTGTTTTTGTCATTGAAATTTGTGTGCATTTAAAATGACATTTCCCATTTTTCTAGTGTTACATATCCCTAAAAGAAAAAACTTTGGGAAAAAATTAAAAGTCCAAAAATACTGTCAAATTTTTATTCTGGAAATATTTTAGACATTAATACTTTAGAATATTATGGAAACTTGAAAAATGCTGTCAAATTTTCTTCTTGAAATAATTTAGAGATCAATACTTTGGAATATTATGAAAAGATAAAAATTACTGTCAAATTTCTTCTAGAAATATTTTAGGGGCCAATACTTTGGGATATTATAAAAAATTAAAATTATTGTCAAATTTCTTATAGAAATATTTTAGGGGTCAATAATTTGGGATATTATGAAAAGTCGAAAAATACTGTTAAATGTTTTCTGGAAATGTTTTAGAGATCAATACTTTGGGATATTAAGAAAAGATGAAAATTACTGTCAAATTTCTTTTAGAAATACTTTAGGGGTCAATACTTTAGGATATTTTGAAAGTTAAATTACTATCAAATTTCTTCTAGAAATATTTTAGGGGTCAATAATTTGGGATATTATGAAAAGTTGAAAAATACTGTTAAATATCTTCTGGAAATGTTTTAGAGATCAATACTTTGAGATATTAAGAAAAGATGAAAATTACTGTCAAATTTCTCTTAGAAATAGTTTAGGGGTCAATACTTTAGGATATTTTGAAAAGTTAAATTACTGTCAAATTTCTTCTAGAAATATTTTAGGGCTCAATACTTAAGGATATTATTAAAAGTGGAAAATACTGTCAAAATTCTCCTTTGAATAATTTAAGGGCCAGTACATTTTGATATTAAGAAAAGTTGAAAATTACTGCCAAATTTCTTCTAGAAATATTTTACGCGTCAATACTTTGGGATATTATGAAAAGTTAAAATTACTCTCAAATTTCTTCTAGAAATATTTTAGAGGCTAATAATTTGAGATATTATGAAAAGTTGAAACTTACTGCTAAATTTCTTCTAGAAATGAAAAGTTGAAACTTACTGCTAAATTTCTTCTAGAAATATTTTAGCGGTCAGTACTTTGGGATATTATTATAAGTCAAAAAATATTATCAAATTTCTTCTGGAAATATTTTAGAGGTCAAAAGAAATAATCAATATATCCAAAGCCGCTATCACCTTATAACGCATGATGAAATGAAGAAATAGTTTTGGATATCCGTTGCAGTTCATTTGTTGATTAAATTATTTACGCATCTCAATAATGCTCTCTGAAAGTGAAGTAATAATTTGAAGAAATCAATAGTTCCCAACAGAGAATTAGGCAGCTGCACGAAACGGAATAACAAGTTCCAGGGCCTTTCACTGATTGTTAGAAAACTAGTCTATGAAGTAAATGAAATGCAAATTCAGCAAGGGAATATATTTCAAAACACATAAACAAAAGAGAAATAATTCTATGTTTAATATTCAAAGATCGTCGCATCTGCAAGATAAATTTTATGTGGAAACTAATTTCAATTGCTACTGATGTTTTCATCACTATCATAATATTTCGTTTTTTTACGAGGGTTTAATTACCTTTTTATTCTTCTCTGATACTTTCAAAATAAATATTATGGACATGTTTTCTAAAGAATACTTTTTTAAATTTAGCATTTTATCTGTAAATATTTACTCTATACAATGGAAAAATAAATATTATTTCATGAAATTTCTTTTCTGAAAACAAATCTGAAACTACAACTTTATGGATAAATATTTAAAAAAATTTCATTAGTGCATTAATGTATAACTTCTCTTTTATTTTCATTCTAAGTCGGATGTAAAAATGAATCAGTATCAGTATTTTTAGAAAAAAAAGCTACACATTTTTTCAGTACAGTGCACATATAAATATTTTTTTTTACTATTCCATTCATTAATGATAAGTACTATTTAATATTTTAATATGTATTCAAAAAATATCGTATAAGCATTTAATCTACACAACAGATAAATAAATAGTACGCACAAAATGAAATTATGGAAACGAACCTAAAAGTGTAATTTTATAATTTGTTTAAAAAATGAAACCAATACAACTCATTTTTATATAAATACTTTTCTAATTCTAGTATTGTTAGCTAGATGTATATTGGTAAAATATATTGTTGTAAAGTACGTACAACACTCACCAGTGTACGTTATTCCAAGGGGAAACACAATAAAATATACTCCACAAAATTAAAAGTAAATGCCTTATATTTTAACTAATATTTATTATATAAATTATTTATTTACAGATTTTTTTATTGATTAATATATGACATTCATTACCTTGATATTCATGAATATAATAATTCATTACAATTTTCTTTTTTGTTTAAATGTTATTCCTTAATCAAAATATTGAAATCATTATCTTAAACCCAAGTAACAATGATGAATATGTTAAATCGGTGTATCTCCAGGTATTCTAAAGGAAGCAGAGTTTCGGGACAGGGCTCTAGGCAGAATGAAACACGGCGCGGGCTTAAAGATCGTCAGTTGTTTCTTTCCGACTGTGGGCTTGGTTTGGTTTGGTTTCGAGTGCTACGGTCTACTTTTTGCAACACGAGGCTAATGAGACCTTGACCTACAGCTTAAAGCCGATTCCGAACGGTTACGAACATCCATGCCACTGTGGGATTTGAACCCACGAACTCCGGTACCGAAGGCCAGCACCCTATCCAAACGGTCATCGTTCAGCCTGGCTGTGGGCTTAGGGATCGAGCAATATCTCCGTTTTCTGTCCCGGGATCTCTAGCTTGCTCACAGGCTCAATTTTTTCTTTTCCTATCATTTGTTAGTGAAATTTTCCTACATCTGCCTCTCCCTCGGGTGCTCACGTGGACTCATTAAAGTGCCCACTTTGGGGGAAATTCATGTTATTGCCTAGCCACTACCCTCATATCTCACAGATGCATCCTTGCCTGGGCTTGACCGCTACAATCCTGTACTCCATCTTTTATAACTCATCCGCAGGGGTCCCCCATTAAAACTCGAAGTCCACAGCTGCATCTGTATTCTTCTTAGAAATTTAGTTCACAGCTGTGTGTGTACGTGTTGTCCAAAATGGGGAAGTACATCAGTACATACACTCAAGATCCAAAACACTATGACCACTTTTCAATAACTTTTGCTGCGTAGCCCCATATACATCAGTGTCCACTGAACAGTGTGCTCCGATACTATTCTACTTGGCCCTACATCGTATTGGGTTGTCAACTGATCCACTGCCTGGCTCCGGTTTTGCTTCACCATGGCGAGACAATCTCCGACTACCTTTTTCTTTGATAGCGTGTGAACATCCAACATCATGTCGTCTACTGCTGGTTTCACCGTCATTCATCCACTTTGCATAAATACTAACAACTGTACATCACGAAAAAACCAGGAGTCGTGCAGTTTCGGAAATACTTGTACCGAGCCTTCGAGCCATTACAATCTGCCCTCCATCAAAATCACTTAGATCCGCAACCTTTCCCATGACACACAGAAGTAAGTGAAAGAATGATTCTTTAGACTCTCCAGAAACACTTAAAAGCCACTTCCACCTGATCACGTTCCTTTCATATCATCCAGGCGAGTGCATTGCAAAATGTTGGGGTGGTCATAATGTTTTGGTTTTTGAGTGTATATCCCCACCTTGGAAACGTTGAAATGCAAAATTCGTGCTTGTGTTTATATTTGAGTTATTTCCGTGTTTTTGATTTAAGTATTAAAAAGAAAAAAACTAATAGGTGTTTAACGTATCATATTTTCACAGATTGTTATTGATATAAAATTTTAAAAAAGTCAAGCTATTGTTTCCAATTCTATTAGTAACTCTTTTAGAAAATCGAAAAAAAACATCGATTTGGGGTCAAAATAATCCATGCCGTGGTTCTAGCTTTAAAAAAAGTACTTCTTGTAATCAGTAACCTAAATCGATAAAAGAACTCATGCATTATACATAACTTAGCAAAAAAATAAGGACTTTTCACATTAAAAGATGAGTCTATATGATGTCTGAATTTTGAGGGAATTAAAAAGTTTTTATCGCAAAGAAACTTTTACCAAAATAATAAAGTTTATTCAAGGAGAAAATCCTAAAAACATTTTAAACATTCATACATGTAAATATCGTACTTCTGCAACTACTAGACTCGAAACCGAACTGAGATTAAATTAAATATAATACTACAGAAAACATAAGAATATTGTAAGATAATATAATGCATAAGATATCAATACTTTTTCTTCTTAGTTTATCTAATGAAATCCAAACAAATGTAAATGACATTTAATTTCGTTGTAAGACAAACTCCATTTTATGGGGGAATTGCACGTTAAGCTAACATATGCAATTCTATAATATAATTACGATAAATTTTAATAAAAGGAAATATCAATAAAAAGATATTAAGTTTAAATGTAATTAAACTATGTATATTTAATAAAATACTAATAAACAGAGATACCAAAATGAAATCAAGTATAAATACCCAATATATAATAATAATTAAAATATAATTAACATATATCCTTGTGAATGCTCTTAGAATTGTTACTTGTGGAAAAATGTTTGCTTCGACGAATAATGGATTTATTTCGCAAATAAACATATTTATCCCTCACTGCATCTATCTTACAGACGTACATTTCTAATATATTTCATTACATAACAAAAATTTTAGAATATCAACGCATGTTATAATAATCTTTGCGAAAAATTAAATGTCAAATATCACCAACTTAGAAGGAATTATTAACCGAAGTGTTTTCATGAAGAAAATTAATTACATTCGGCAAAATTAAACACACTGTAATTAACAACATGTGCCGTAGCAAAGGGCAAAGTCTAATACTTTATGCTTAAAAATAAACTCACGAGAGAAAAACCACAATAAATAAGAGTAAATTATCAAAAGATTTTCAATTGAGAATGTGACTGCAACAAATTAGAGCATCGACGATGTGGGTATATATAAGCACCGACATCGAAGTTGTGGATGGATCAAATTGTCCACGAATAATATAAACCTGTTGTTATAGTAAAAGGAATCTTTATTTATACAAAAGTAATATTTATTTCTTTTTAAACAACAAATACATGTAAAAATAATACTGTATAACAATATGGAAAATTTTAAATTGTTAGAAAAATGTATAGACAATGTTAATTGAAATATTTATTTTGTTACCAGTCAAGATATTTTAAGCATTTCATGCGCAGTTTGGACAACTTCTTTTTAAATATTTTGTTGAGGGCATACCGGAATTTTACGGTCAAAACAACTATCTACAGTTATGTTTTCATACCTTAAAGCTTAGTAACGAACTCTTTTACGCATCTACTCATATTCTTCAGTAGTATCAGATTTTTTCTTTGTAAGTGATTGGTATTAGAGCATCGACAAATTAGAGCATCAAGGATGTGGGTATATATAAGCATCGACATCCAAGTTGTATAATTAGTCCCCGTTTTGCTATCCTTTCGCCCTTTCAGTTATTTTCTTTCCTTTTTGTCATAATTTGTGCATACTGACAGAAATGTCAGGATTAGAAAGCTAGGCCCAAAGAATCATAGTGTCCAGTCTCACTGAAATTCCTTAAGGTCATGGGAATATTGTAGCATTCAATTATTTCTGATGTATGAAATTCTTATGTATGAATTTCTGATGTGGAAAATACTAAAACATTGACAAAGTCAATGTTACTTCTAAATGCATTCAATCTAAACTTAAATGATTACCAGGGCATATTCCTTATTGATTGAAAGGAACTAAGTTTCATCCCATCAGTGGGGAAAGATACTGAAAAGCCCTTGAAAGGTTACAACGTGGAATTAAGGCGAAGCGTTGAAAAAGCTGTGAAAGAGGTGAGTCTGATTCATGATTATAACGCAAGTCCCAATATCGCCAATAACGTGAATCAGAAGTTACATGCATTAAAATGTGGGACACTCAATCACCTGCCTTTAAACCTAATCATTGTCAATTTGATTTTTCTGTCATTGATATCCTAAAAACTCCTTGAAAGATCGACGATACTGTCGGACGTAAAAATACAGCAGAAGGTTTCGTAATCCTTCAAAAAGTATAAATAGTTATATCAAAGAAGTATACTCAATTTGGTGAAGAAGTGGAATTATTGCCTCAATACCCATGGTTTTAAATGTCAAACTAAAGGTAAAATACTTAAATAGAAATAAACAGACTAGAAATATTTATTGATCACTGTGTAAATCTGATGTTTAAAACATAACTTTAAATTCAAAAATTATTGTTTGATTAATAATTCAAAAATAAATTTTATCACTAGTTAGATATTAACTAAGATGAAATTATTACACGAATAGTCAGACTCAAGTTACCTATCTTGCACATTTCCTAAAAATATTTTTATTTCAGAATACTCCATGTAAAATAATATGTTTTCATCTTTAATAACCATACCCTACTGTCTTCAAAAAATTCCCCAAAGGTACAAAATAAAATGTTCTGAAAGTTTTGTACTTAAAAACACACAGTCCATAAATTTTTCTAGTCATAATTAAACACTTTCTTTCCGAACATTGTTTCCAAATATCCTCATCAAAATAATTTATTTTTCCCCTTCAAATGTAAAATAAATTTTTCTTACTAATATACAGTTAATTTTAATACATTTTCATAATAGCTTAGACGCTTAGTGCTTAGACGCGTAGAGCATTTTTTCATAATAATTTCGGCGAACATTCATTTTCCGGAACCTTGAATTTAGAATCAGAGCCCTGTTGATTCATTTTTCTAGTGCATTGTGGAGGTACTATATCTTCTAAAATAAACTAGAAGTAATAAAAGAGACGATTGGTAACCGGAATAACATCATTCCTGGAGCCACACCCCTTCCAATAGTTAATAAAAGTTTTGGCACACAGATTTCGTGGCTTATTCCTTTAAGATCGCAATGTAAACAATATCATCAAAATATTTCTGTGTTTTATGTTCTTTTTCCCTACGGGATTTGTATGTTTAGTGTCATATTATAAATAAAAGATGTTTTTGTAAGTGAACGACTGCACCAATCTACTCAGCTACTACATTTAATAATTGCTTTACAGTAATGACTACAGTATTTTTAAATTATGTGGTCCTACATATATGTACATCTGTTAAAGAATTTGAACTTTAATTCCTTTATGTATATTAATAGAAAAGATGCAATTAACTCAAATAACTTCATTTATATGTATTAGCATGTGTTTTTCAAGAGATTTTTATATAAATTGATCAATATCTTTTGATCCTCTGCATGTAAGGGTTAAAGCAAAAGATAAAAATAAATCTGAGTATATCTGCATAAAACTGAATTTACAAACTATTCCTAATTTACATTTATATTAAAATGCTCCTAAAAAATAACCACAGCCCAAACTGTGTTTCTTAACACATATATCTTAGTAAAATAGTAGTTAAAACATAAACTCTATTAAAACAGAATTTTTAAAAATATATTTTATCCCTAAATAAAGAAAGTCTAAAACCATGACAAAAAATCTGTACGCTTATTTGCCATTAATCTTCCTAAAATAAAAGCTTCTTATCCAGATATAACAAAAATATAAAAATGAAAATATAAGTAGGTATAATGGGAATACCACATAATATTTTTGATGGGTTACTGTTATCCATCTTACCCCCAATTTATATCCCTGTCTTCACGTTTCCACATTTTTCATCCAGAGGTTATAATTGCAATTTTAAAATTTATGAAGCAATATTTCATCTATCATAAACACGTCAGGGTATCTGCTAATAGTTAAAGTGGCTAACGTTTAAATAATTGTGATTAATGATTTGCATCTCTCTGTCTTCATTTTTAGCTTCTCTAAATATGCAAGAGACCTTGGATGAAGTCTCTTATATTCTGA
>CM063511.1:137455031-137557531 GCA_032207245.1 Pardosa pseudoannulata
ATAGTTAAAGTGGCAAAAGCTCAAAGAATTGTGATTAATGATTCGCATCGCTCTCTCTCTCTTTCTCTCTTTCTTCATTTTTAACAGAATTTTGGCTGTTCTTGTACCAATGTAGGAGACCTTGGAATACTGAGGTTGTCTCATCTTCTGAAAAGTATTAATGCGTGCTACCAATGCCCTTATAATGATAAATCCATTTTTATACTTTATAAAATTACAGAATAACTTGACATACATTTTAGGGTTGACATGCTCTTTAAGAACTCAAATAAGAAGGCGCTGTTTAGGGAAACCTATAGATTGATTTATTAAAATGGAAGAGAAACCGAAATCAATCGCAAATTTTCTTTTAAAAATTACTTTTTATTTCATTCCAAGTAAGATTCAAAATAGATCTACTATTACAGATCACTTTTTTAAATTTATACAAAATTATACAATAACTTTCCATACATTAAAAAGTTCACATGCTAATTAAGAACTAAAAGTTTGCCTTAAATATAACAGTTATTTGATGAAATATAATGCATTGGTACACTAAAAAGAAAGAGATCAAAATAAATTTTTTATCTTCTTTTAATCTTTATTATTTCTTTCCAATTATCATTCAAAAAGCAACCCTTTTACCCACTACTACCCATCATATTATATTCTTTATAAAATTATACAGTATCTTGTCATACATTTAAGAATTTCCGTGTTCATTAAGAACTAAAAGTTTGTCGAAATAGAGGAGTTTTCAATTATACTTATTTAATTGATGTATTTAAAGAAGATATGTCAAAATCAATTTTTAATCTTTTTTAAATCTTAATCATTCAAGTTCTACTTTTATTCAAGGAGTATCTAGTTTACCCATTATTTCACATCACTTTTTATACTTTATAAATTTAGAGTACCTTGTCCTTTTTTTAAGAATTCAAGTATTCATTAAGATCTAAAAGTTTGTCTAAGTGAAGGAGTTTTTCGAGAAGACTTATTAAATTGATATACTTATTGATGACGAATTTTAATCTCCTTTTAATCTTTTATCTTCCATTCCAGTTATGATTCAAACTGTATATCATTTTACCCACTATTACTTAAAACTTTTTATATGAAGTTATACAATACTTTGTTATACTATTAAGGGTTCTCGTACTCATTAAATATTAAAGGTTTACCATAAATGAAGTAGCTATTGTAGACATCTGAGGAATTCGTATATTAAAAAGAAAGATATCAAAATCAACTTTAATCGTCTTTCAATTTTTCTTATTCTATTCTAATTGTGATTTAAGTTGCATATTATGTTTAAATACTGTTACAAATCACTTTTATACTTTATAAATTTATACAATACCTTGTCAAACATTTAGAATTTAATTTTTAATCTCCTTTTCATTTTTTATTATTCTATTCCAACCCTGATTCAAAAAACAACATTTTAATCACCATTACAAATCCGTTTTTAGACTTTATAAAATCATACCATTACTTGTGCTACTATTAAGGGTTTGCGTATCTATTAATAACTAAAAGTGTGCCTTAAATAAAGGATCTGTTCACTGAGACTCAATAACTTGATATACTAAAAGGAAGAAAAATCAAAATTAAGTTTTATCTTCCTCTAATCTTTCTTCTTCCCTTCAAACTGTGATTGAAAATGCATCTCATTTTCTTCAATATTGCACAAAACATTTTATACTTTATGAAGTTATACAATATTCTTGTACCTATGTATTTTTCCACGATGGTCAGCTCGTGCACACACAGCTGTGGACTAAATTTCTCAGAAGAATTTAGACGCATCTGTTGACTTGGAGTTTTAATTGGGACCCCTGAGGAGAACATATAGCTGATGGAGTGGCACAAGTGCAACGGTCAAGCCCAGGCAGGGATGCAGCCGTCAGATATAAGGCCAGGGGCTAGGCAATAATATTAATTATTACCAAATGGATCATTTTAATGAGCCCACCTGCACAACAGAAGAGGATGCGGATGTGGGAAAATTTCCCCCAACAAGTCATTGGAAAAGAGAAAAAAGGGGCTTTGAACAGAGGTGTAAAGTTGTGGAAAAAAGGGGAAATGTAGGAGGTGCAGAGAGAACTGGTGCATCCAGATCCAGTGAGCAAACCAGTTATTTTTAACCTTCTTTTAGTCTTTTTTAGTCCCATTCAACTGTGATTCAAAAAGCATCTCATTTTATCCTTGTTTAGCACTTGAGCCGTAGTATCAAGGTTGAGTTTTCTTCGTTTGAATTGTTTCCAGCTATATGATGGGTGAAAGTTTCCATCTCCGAGTGATTCAGATAGTCCAGCATAGCTTGGAAAAAATTACTTATTATACTACTTCAAAATCAATTTTTAAATATCTTTTAATCTTTTTTATTCCACTTCAACTGTGACTCAAAAAGCATCTCATTATATCCTTGTTTAGCGCTTCCGCCATGATATCAAGATTGAATTTTCTTCATTTGAATGGTTTCCAATTATATGATGGGTGATAGTTTCCATCTGATTGTTTCAAACAGTCCAGCATAGCTTGGAGAAGATTACTTATTATAATACTTCAAAGCCAATTTTTAACCTTCTTTTAACCTTTTTTATTCCAATTCAACTGAGATTCAAAAAGCATCTGATTTTATCCTTGTTTAGCGCTTCAGCCATGATATCACAGTTGAGTTTTCTTTGTTTGAATAGTTTCAGATATATTATGGGTGAGTTTCCGTCCCTGAGTGATTCAGAGAGTCCAGCGTAGCTTGGATGAGATTACTTATTGTACTACTTCAAAATCAATTTTTAGCCTTTTTTTAACCTTTTTTGTTTCAATTCAACTGTGACTCAAAAAGCATCTCATTTTATCCTTGTTTAGCGCTTCCACCATGATATCACGGTTGAGTTTTCTTCATTTGAATGGTTTCCAATTATATGATGGGTGATAGTTTTCATCTGAGTGGTTCAGACAGTCCAGTATAGCTTGCAGAAGATTACTTATATAATACTTCAAAATCAATTTTTAACCTTATTTCAATCTTTTTTATTCCAATTCAACTGTGACTCAAAAAGCATCTCATTTTATCCTTGTTTAGCGCTTCCACCATGATAACACGGTTGAGTTTTCTTTGTTTGAATGGTTTCCAGATATATTATGGGTGAAAGTTTCTGTCTCTAAATGATTCAGGTAGTCCAGCATAGCTTGGAGAAGATTACTTATTGTACTGCTTCAAAATCAATTTGCAACCTTCTTTTAATCTTTTTTATTCCAATTCAACTGTGACTCAAAAAGCATCTCATTTTATCCTTGTTTAGCGCTTCCGCCATGATATCACGGTTGCGTTTTCTTCGTTTAAATGGTTTCCAGCTATCTGATGGGTGAAAGCTCCCGTCTCTGAGTGAGTCAGACAGTCCAACATAGCTTGGAGAAAATTACTTATTATACTACTTCAAAATCAATTTGCAACCTTCTTTTAATCTTTTTTATTCCAATTCAACTGTGACTCAAAAAGCATCTCATTATATCCTTGTTTAGCTCTTCAGCCATAATATCACGGTTGAGTTTTCTTTGTTTGAATGGTTTCCAGATATATTATTGGTGATAGTTTCCATCTGAGTGTGACAGTCCAGCATATCTTCGAGAATATTACTTACTGTACTACTTCAAAATCAATTTTTAACCTTCTTTTAACCTTTTTTATTCCAATTCAACTGTGATTCAAAAAGCATCTCATTTTTTCCTTGTTTAGAGCTTCAGCCGTGATATCATGGTTGAAATTTCTTCATCTAAATGGTTTCCAATTATATGATGGGTGATAGTTTCCATCTGAGTGGTTCAGACAGCCCAATATAGCTTGGAGAAGATTACTTATAATACTTCAAAACCAATTTGTAATCTTCTTTTAATCTTTTTTATTCCAATTCAACTGTGATTCAAAAAGCATCTCCTTTTATCCTCTTTTAGCGCTTCAGCTGTGATAGCACGGTTGACCTTTCTTCATCTGAATGGTTTCCAGCTATATGATGGATGAAAGTTTCCATCTTCGAGTGATTCAGGCAGTCCAGCATAGATTGGAGAAGATTACTTTTTGTACTACTTCAACCTGCCCTCAAACCAAATTTCATTAAAATATAGTCTGTTGTTCTGATTATAATTAAATTAGATAGTCTTAAATTTGAAAAACAATTCAGATTACATAATGAATTATTTATTACAATAATTTTACTGTTTTTAAAGCTGAATTAGGTTTAAAATGTTTAGAGATCATTTGTAGTGGTACCAAAATGATTTTTCAGAAACGGCTATATGTTTGGGGTCTAGACACAAATTGCATGGATTTGGAAAATTTTGCATATTAATTATATTACAATTTAACATAGCTTGGAGAAGATTACTTATTATAATACTTCAAAGCCAATTTTTTAATCTTTATATTTTTTTCCAATTCAACTGTGATTCAAAAAGCATCTCATTTTATCCTTGTTTAGCGCTTCAGCCATGATATCACGGTTGAGTTTTCTTCGTTTGAATGGTTTCCAGCTATATGATGGGTGAAAGTTTCCATCTCCAAGTGATTCAGGCAGTCTAGCATAGCTTGGAGAAGATTATTTTTTGTACTACTTCAAAATCAATTTTTAACCTTCTTTTAACCTTTTTTATTCCAATTCAACTGTGATTCAAAAAGCATCTCATTTAATCCTTGTTTAGCGCTTCAGCCGTGACGGCACTGTTGAATTTTCTTCATCTGAATGGTTTCCAGCTATATGATGGGTGAAAGTTTCCATCTCCAAGTGATTCAGGCAGTCTAGCATAGATTGGAGAAAATTATTTTTTGTACTACTTCAACCTGCCCACAAACCAAATTTCATTAAAATATATTATGTTGTCCTGAGCATGATTAAATTAGATAGTCTTAAATTTGAAAAACAATTCAGATTACATACTGAATTATTTATTATGACCATTTTTTACCAATTCTTTTACATTTTCTGTTTTTAAAACTGAATTAGGTTAAAAGTGTTTAGAGATCATTTGTAGTGGTACCAAAATGATTTTTCAAAAATGGCTATATGTTTAGGGTCGAGACACAAATTGCATGAATTCGGAAAATTTTGCATACTAATTATATTACAATTTAGCATAGCTTGGAGAAGATTACTTATTATAATACTTCAAAGCCAATTTTTAAACTTCTTTTAATCGTTTTTATTCCAATTCAACTGTGATTCAAAAAACATCTCATTTTATCCTTGTTTAGCGATTTGGCCATGATATCACGGTTGGTTTTCTTTGTTTGAATGGTTTCCAGATATATTATGGGTGGAAGTTTCCGTCTCTGAGTGATTCAGACAGTTCAGCATAGCTTGGAGAAGATTACTTATTGTACTACTTCAAAATCAAATTTTAACCTTTTTTATTCCAATTCAACTATGATTCAAAAAGCATCTCATTTTATCCTTGTTTAGCGCTTTCACCATGTCACGGTTGAGTTTTCTTCATTTGAATGGTTTCTAATTATATCATCGATGATAGTTTACATCTGAGTGGTTCAGACAGTCCAGAATAGCTTGGAGAAATTACTTATTGTACTGCTTCAAAATCAATTTTTAACCTTCTTTTAACCTTTTTTATTCCAATTCAACTGTGATTCAAAAAGCATCTCATTTTATCCTTGTTTAGCGCTTTCATCATGTCATGGTTGAAATTTCTTCATCTAAATGGTTTCCAATTATATGATGGGTGATAGTTTCCATCTGAGTGGTTCAGACAGTCCAGAATAGCTTGGAGAAGATTACTTATTGCACTGCTTCAAAATCAATTTTTAACCTTCTTTTAACCTTTTTTATTCCAATTCAACTGTGATTCAAAAAGCATCTCATTTTATCCTTGTTTAGCGCTTCAGCCGTGACGGCACGGTTGAATTTTCTTCATCTGAATGGTTTCCAGCTATATGATGGGTGAATGTTTCCATCTTCGAGTGTTTCAGGCAGTCCAGCATGGCTTGGAGAAGATTACTTTTTGTACTTCTTCAACCTGCCCTCAAACCAAATTTCATTAAAATATATTCTGTTGTTCTGAGTATGATTAAATTAGATAGTCTTAAATTTGAAAAACAATTCAGATTACATGATGAATTATTTATTATGGCCACTTTTTACCAATTCTTTACATTTTCTGTTTTTAAATCTGAATTAGGTTAAAAATGTTTAGAGATCATTTGTAGTGGTACCAAAAGGATTTTTCACAAACGGCTATATGTTTGGGGTTGAGAAACAAATTGCATGGATTTGGAAAATTTTGTTGAATTTATCTCGTTTATTCTCATATTTTCACGATCCAAATAAACGGCTGTATTAATTTAATATGTTAATTCTTTTAATTTAAATAGTATTTCTCTGTGTAAAAGATTTTTACATGGTGAAATTATTAATGAAGGGGAAGCCTTAAAGCTGGATGTTATTACATCACAACTGCATTACTTTAGAACAATTAAAAAGATAAAATTTCTGATGGATTTAACGTAAAATCAATTTATATATATTTTGTTATTACTTGTACTTCAATATTTTTATTTATTTTTAAGTTTAACATGATTCAAAGTATGCTAGTCATAAATAATTCTTAACTTTATTGAAAGAATTTATTTAAAATTTTGTTTAAAAACTGAATGTATATTTTTGTTCACAATATTTATTAAAACCTGATTAATATACTTGATTGAGAAGTAGATAATATTAATATAATATGAAAACTCAATTAGTGACCATGTAATACCTGTTAAAAATTGATAACTTTATAATAGAGAAAAAAAATGATAACTGTATAATATGGATTAATAATTGATCATTTTATGAGTAATTAGCAGTTATTAACGTATAAAATTATTAATAATAAATAAATGTTAAGTAATTAATTAATAACTTCTAAAATATTTAAAGTAATAAGTCGAAATATTAACTACGTTTAAATAAGTATATTATTTATTAAATAATAAAATTAATAAGAAATATTTTAAGAAATAAATAATAACGTTTAAAGACCATTGTGCCTTAAATCTAAAAAAACATTAATCCCACATAAAAAAAGGCTTGTTTAGCAGTAATGAAAATATAATTATCTAAATATATAATTTTTTAAGTAAATGAAGGTTGAAAATAAAGTTGAATTTATAGAAATTAAAGAAGACCAGACCAGTAAATAATATTAATTTAATTTTTACACGAACTTGAATAGAATAATTGCAAAGAATCTCGCTTAACTAAATTTTTATGTTTGATTAATAAATAGTATATAACTACATAATACCTATTTCATAAATTAGTTGTAATTCACTATTTGACAGAAATGCTTGAAGGTGCATACTTTCTTAATGTAATTTTATAAACGTAATGTTATAAATGAAAATATTTTTCCCCGAAACGGACTTACATAACTATTTTCAACTTTTATCTGAGGGAATCTTCAACCAAAATTTACGTGATCTTCGGATATATGGCAATAGCTGCAGAATGAATATAGGAAGGTGTTTGCGGCAAAATGACAAATGATCTTAGAATGACGATTAATGATCCATGGCTCAGCTTTCACTATTTACGAAATTCCACGCTGTATTCTCGAAATATTCAGGCTCAAAGAAATACCAAAGTTCTTCGAAATTCCTCAACTAAAAGTGGAATGTGGTTTTTATGTTTATTTCCCTGAGAAAAATATCAGTTTGGTGCTCTTTTAGATGGATTTGTTTTTATAAATATAATAAAAGTTAGCATTTTGTTATCAATTCTAAGAAGGATATTAAAAATTGTTTAAAAAGCTATGTAGTTCCTCTATGCATACAAAAATAGTTTTTAAGGAAATTTCTATTTATCTATTTATTGAAGATTTACTAATAGTCAATTTAATTATAATTTTTATGCTTATAATTTTCATAGGTGATAAATATACATATTGTAATGATCCGTTACATGACCCGAGCAAAAGAAGAATGTAAGGTGACCTTTCGCAGTGGATCATTATGGTTAGCAGTAAGTAGACACGCAGGGTCCTGACAAAGCCATTTGGAAGGTTCCGGAAGGATCTCGTGAAGGGAACCGGGACCCCTATAAAAGAAGATTGGCTGAGCCAAGAAGGAGGCTTTTGTCTTGAGAGTTGCTTTGGAGCTGTTGTCTGGAGCCCGAGAGGAGTCCACTCGTTTATCCGATCGCCGGAGGTTGCTTTGCTTTAGAGACCGCCAGCGTCTCTGCTTTTGCTAAGAAGTCGACTTTCGATTTTGGGATCTCATACCAGTTGTCTTAATATTTCTTTCTACTTTGTGCATAGAAGTAGGTCGCTGAGAGTGACCCTTACTCTCGTTTTGGATTGTATTGCATACTGAGTTTCCTCAAAGAACTCCAACGTGATACGCACTCTGAGCGTTTGAAGCTCAGTTTGGAAACCGACTGTACTGATCGTCAGACCGTAGATTATAGTGTCAGCGTTTCGTACCGGCACTAATTAGCGAACTGTTCCAGTGTTAGAGAAGAACTAGCTTCACTGTACCACACATTATAATTGTGTAAACGTTATCTCAGCACGAGATCTCAGAAGATTTAGAATCTACTGAAACCTGTACATAGCTGTACATAAATTATTCACTCGAATAAAGTATTTAAACCACAGTAAACAGTTGTTCAGCCTATATCATTGACGGCTTCGCCTACCCCTATTTCAGAAATCACAATATATATTAGTGTGGTTTAACTTTTTTTCGATTTTCAATTATAGGTAGTCGTTTAAGTGGTAATAAATTCATTCAAAAATCTAGTGAGCAAAGACACCCTCGTTCAAACGATCAATCTTCAGTAAATTATCATTGCTTAAGTGGTAATTCCACATGAATATTCAATAAATGCTTTATACTGGAAGAGCAGGGGTTAATTAAAAGTATTCCAGAATGTTCTCGCATCTTCTCTAACACTATAAATAACTTTATATCCCGATTATGAATAAAAATTGGAATCATAATATAAAGATTTGTGTTACACATACACACACACACACTTGTTTGTATATATATATATATATATATATATATATATATATAGTATATATATATATAGTATATATATATATATGTGTGTGTGTATATATATATATATATATACTGACTGATTGAGTGATTGATTGATTAATAGTTAATTTTTTTAACTTAAAAATTACTTGTATTTTTCTAAATAACTATATTTTTATAGAAACTATATTTTTATAGAAGGAGATTTCTTGTAACTGTTGTTTTCTTCTAACTACAGAAAAGATTTCAATTTCTATGACATGTCCTGAAAAGTGTCAAAACGTATTCATTCGTATCGTTTATTTTTAAACTCCAGGACTGATTCTATTGTTTTCAGATTATTCCCTGTCTCTGTGATATGGATGAAACAAGAGAACTAACTATTTGATGTAAAAAGATGCTACTATTCTCCAAACGTAAAGTAGTTGTTAAGCTTTCATTCTACAAAACATATTATAAAGCTCGTGTTTGCTAAAAGATACAAGCAAGAACTGGTTAACAATGCTAAATATAAGCCTGGAGGGGGAAACTGGTTCTGACTATCCAGATATTTCCTAGTGCCTCTACTATTGCAGTGTTTCGTCTGGACACGACTGCTTTAGTACTCATTTGTTTAAGATTGGACTTAATGACACACCTTATTGTTGTTTATATAATTCTGGACGATCTAAGAACTGGGAACACTCGAACACATGAACTGCATTGTATAATTTTACTTCTGTTGTTCAAAAACATATGAAAGCTAGAAGGCTATTAGTTGTTTCTTTTACCAAATGCTTGACATTTGTAATTTATAACATGTTTTGATACATTACTGTCCCCATAAAACGAGTGTATGTATTTTTCGATAACTAAAAATATATGTAAAATCCATTCAAGTTAATGTAAATTTGATATATACAAAAAGGTATTTGAATGGTAAACAGATTTATTCATCTTGATCTATTTACTTTAACTGTGAAACAATTTAATTAGTAAGAAGTGAAATTCTGAGTAAAACAAGTAATATTCAATTCATTTGATTTTCCAAGCAACTAATTTTAACTATACTTTCTTTAATTAATAAAACTCATAAATAATAAATTAAATAACTTTTGTAATAATAGCAAAATAATTTGGAGGGATTTTTAATGAGAAAAATGGTATTTATTCGTCTGTTAAAATTATGTAAACAGTAATATTGTTATACAAATGCACATGCACAGGTTACCTTTTGAGATAAGATATTACAAATTAATTAAACTAATATAACAGTTAAGATATCAACTATGAACAGAATTTCAATTATTATGGGGAGTAATTTTATTGCTGACTACTTTTAAAATAATCATTTTTTATTTGCCTATTCATTTAAAAAAGAAAGATATTTTTCGAGCTTTAAACTGTTTATCCAACTTGCAGTCCTATTTTACTTAATTATTTTCAGTCCTAATTAATTCTGTCGAAACAGAATAAATTAATTCTAGTCTACTTCCAGTTATAATACCTTTGTGAATTAATAAATACTAAAAGTCATCCTGGTTACAAACACAACAAAGAATTTCACATTCTTATTTGTATTTGTAACCAGATTAGTATAGGGTTTATTACGCTTCTTGTGTATTTTTGATTAAATTAGAGAATTATTTTCAAGAACTGAAGACGGTAGAGAGAATATACGCAAAGCGAGTGTGCTAATTTTCTCCATATTAAAGAAACATAAATCTCGCCTGGCTGTATTTTAATGAAGTTCTAGCATCCCCTTAAAAGAACAAAAAAGGAAAAAATAGATTAACCTTTCTAGAAAAATTCTTCTATCAAAAAAGCTTAGAGCAGTTTCCTCTTAAACCTCGATACTAAACTTAATTAGCAAAGAACATGCGCAGAAGTCCAAAAATGCTTGATTTTTTTTCCTCTATTTTAATGCTATGTGGATTAAGTTGAAGTTATTTTCAGGCTTTACTCTTGCAGAATTAGTTTTAGGTATTAGATAAGAAGTAATTTCTCAAGATCGGGTAAAACTGCTATTTAGGGTATAATTGAAGTTAAATTTGTTTTATGCATATAATACTTAGTTTTTAAGAGTAATAATGTAATTTTGTCTTTAAACAAATTTTCAAGATTTATTTTAAATTACAATTTAGGGGTTGTATATTACGGAAACCTTGACATATTTAAAGGTTTTTACTTCCTTGTACAGAAAAAAAGTAAAGAAAGCATCGTATTTGCGAAACTTTTCAGGGCTTATATTTTTAAAAAAATACTAATTGTTTTAGGACATCTTTGGACATCCTTGAATTGATTTCAAAAAGCTATATCTTCATATATGCACAACGACATTTTAATTTTAATATTCTAGTATTAATTTTGACCCTCTCTGAAATTATTTTGAGCAGTTTTGCTGTGACGTTTGTACTAACAAATGTTAGTACGAACATATGTATGAATGTATCTATCTATCATAAAAGATTAAAACGAATGCTAAAGGAAATGTGAATTTCGTATTTAGAACAGTTATAACGCCTAGATATGAATCTATGTTTTTTTCATTTCATCATCCTATATAAAGATAAATTTAACTATAACTATTATTCATGCTGCAAGGCATGACCGATAAACTATTCGTAGTAGAAAGTTAAAATTATATATTTAGTTCATTTATGATATCTAGTTATAAAACTATGATATAATTTTGCTGTGACGTGTGTACTAACAAATGTTAGTACGAACATATGTATGATTGTATCTATCTATCATAAAAGATTAAAACGAATGATAAAGGAAATGTGACTTTCGTATTTAGAACAGTTATAACGCCTAGCTATGAATCTCTGTTTTTTTCATTTCATCATCCTATATAAAGATAAATTTAACTATAACGATTATCGACAATGCAACGCCGAAAAACGATTGGTGGTAGAAAGTTAAAATTATATATTTAGTTCAGTTATGATATCTATTTGTACACCTACCCATTTGATTGAAATTAACAGTCTGTAAAACAGTAAATCTCAATACAGTTTATATTAATACTACTCCAACAATACTTCACAAATATATCTATGTATTTATATGTAGTTGTAACAATGCTTTAAAAGTCGATGTTTAGAAAACAAATTTTAAAAAATGTATTATTTATGAAAATCCTTCTGAAATTTTACTGCTTTTTACTATTTACTGAGTAAATAAAGTACTGCAAGTACGAAATATTTCTGTTCAGATGGAAATTTATGTATAGCAAAAATAAGCTCAATATAATAATAATTAACACTATGAGCCACCATATGGTAATATTTAAGCTCAGACAACCTCCAATATTTGAGAAACGAATTTAATTGTGAACCTTGTTGAGAACCTGCAAATGTTAGTTCTGATACCGCATCATTAAAAATAATAAAATGTGTAAACTTTAAGGGGCGTCCGAGGATGTCTTATATTGTCCACATCATATTAGTTTAATATGAAATAGTATATTTAGGAATAAGCTTTATTAAATAGACACTTTATTTTTATGTCAAATTACTATTATAGAAGTCGCGGTAGCTCAGTTAGCAAAGACATTTTTTAACTGAAAGGTTGCAGGTTCTGAACCCGAGGCGGCCGAAGATCAGCCGTGTTCGTTAAAGGTGACTGGGGCACATAAAATATGTTCGTGGTCACAATGTTCTCCAAGTTCTCAATCAATACTGCTGGGGGTGGCAGGCCAAGTCTGTGAATCTTCTGCTTAGTCCCTGCTCCAAAATTACGAGGACCTACTTTAGCGAAGTCATTCTTTCACGTTAATGGTGCTCATTAAAACGAAAGGTGCACCCATTGGCCTTAATACACTGCAGTCTCAACATTATAGAAGGTTTTCAACCGTCCCCGAATCTTATGTAAAAGTTTGCAGAAATCTCTGAAGTGGACAGGTTTAATCCAACATTTTATATTTCCTCGTGCTTTGGAGTTCCAGACTCATGTATTGAAATACAATGGCTGACTTGTTATTCGGAGGAGAGATCAGTTGTTTCCACCTTTTATTCTCAAGCAGGTGTGCCCGGTGTAACAATGACGTGGAGACATGAAATCTAGGTTTGAGACCTTATAACAAAATGGGGTCACGCCCATGATGCCTGGACTATACAAATTAATATCAAGGTATATAGATAACCCACCTAAACTATCCAGTCTATTCGGGCCTCGTAAAATGAGTGATACGGTGCACATCCGACGTCACTTCGGGAGATTTAAAAACCGAAGCTACTAGCTCTCAGGGCTTTTTGGTTTGGGGAACCGGAATCGCTAAGACAGCATGGTGTCCGCTCCTCTAGAGAGGGGAAAGTTTTAGTGTGAGTCACCAGGCGACTTGGTTTTTAAGGATTTCTGGCTGTGAGACATGTTCTAATTGTTAGACGACCGGAGTCTAAGAAAAGAAAGTTTTCCTTCCTTTTGCGGCCAAGTAGCCAGAAAAGTATTAAGGATCGATAAGCTTCATCACGACTATAAGCAGCAGAAGAAGAACGAGTTTCTGCATCTGATATCAGTAGTAGAGAAACTCCGTCCTAGGAATTATTGTATATATTCATTGTATACAACCTTTTCATCCAAGATAACTTCAGGAAAGAAAATTTAATTGCACTGGTTGTCTGTCTTCTTTGGTGTCCCTTAACACCTGTGCACTTCAATCTAGGTGATAAATACATTACAGTGCTCTACTTTCATAGGAACTAATCATGCTCACTGCTTCCATAGGATTTCTGTAATAAACTGAACAATATTACATGGCAGAAAATGGAGAGATATTCTTTTGCTTACCAGTTTTAGAGGATAAAACGAAACTTTTTAAGGGTTGATAATTTTTAAATAACAAAGCTTTTAATTTTAACTAAACAAATGTGAAATAAAGAGAACTAGATAAATAACAGTTTAATATTCACCTTCATTGCTTTTAGTTATCTCCATAATACCCACCTATATATGATTAGTTTCTTTTCTGCAAAATCTTTATATAAAAGAATTGTATATTTCTATATTTATTGATTTAATAACGAAAAAGTAGTAAATTTCTTTTACCACATCATTTAAAGTAAAAGAAATCTATCGGAAATAAAAATATTACTCACGTAAGAGATTGTTGGCTAAAAATTAGATAAAAAGTATATTAGTGTTCAAAATGACAGAAATAGGACACATTAAAATTAATAAGATGAAATTTTTGAAATAAATGTATTCAAAAAGCAAGACAGATTGGATAATGGAAAATACATTTTAAACATTGTCAGATTAATTAAGTTACTTAAAAGATTTTAACTACTTAAGCTCGTAATTGAAAGGAAGATATAGTAAATGATGACCTAATAGGGTCACCAAACACAATTTAGATTTCTAAAAAAGTATTATACATTTGCAAGAACAGTATGACCAGCCTAAAACGTTCTCAGAGTTGACCTGAATCACGATATTGTCATGCAATGTTAATGTAAAAAAGTTAACATAAATCATGAGGATTAAAATTGCTTAACTTTAACCTAGACAACAGTTTTATAAAGAGAACTAGATAAGAGCTTTAATAATCCTCTCCGTTGTTTTCAGAGAATTCCATTGAATCCACCTGCATATGATTAATTTCTGTTTCTGAAAGTACTTTCTATTTCTATCGGAAGAAAATATTTGTTAGGAAAACAAGTCTTAAAACGAAGATTATAAACACGGAAAACTCTACAATTTGACAAAATAATCTCAAATATTTCTTGTTTTATGTAAACTTCCTGCGACTGAAGATAGAATATTAGTGAGAGATTTGACTAATTAGAACAGATGTCTGAAAACGCAATAAAGATATATTTTAAACTGAAGCAACAAGTGTTAGACTGGAAAGCTGAATTTTAATTCCAGAAATGTTAAGGGGAATAAATATTAAGAGAATAGGTTCCCGAATGTCTAGCAATACATTCCGAATACAACAGTAAAATATCAGTTAAGTTTTATTTACCTCTTTATAATTTCATCTTATCGTTAATTCAAGTCTTAAAATAAGTAAACGGTTAAGCTTATAGTTTTCATTTAATAAAATTAATCTTTCAAAATTTTATATTATTGAATTATTATTTATGTTTTCAGTACATTTCTCCGAGTATCAGTTTCTTTATTCCTGCTTTAAATAATTATACCTCAGCGAATTATTGCTTAAAGAAAGTAACACTTTTTCTTCAATAGCTAAAAATAAAGGTATAATAGCATAAAATAAAATGAAATAAAATTAATTTTTTTTTTATTTAATAAAAATAATCTTTCAAAATTTTTATATTATTGAATTATTATTTATATGTTTTCACTACATTTCTCTGAATATCAGATTCTTTATTCCTGCTTTAAAGAATTATACCTTAGGAATTATTGCTTAAAGAAAGTAACACTTTTTCTTCAATAGCAAAACATAAAGGTATTTGGAAAAAAAATTATATTGTTTTTCTACTTATAACGTATGTTACTTTTTTAGAATTTATAATATTAAATTTCACTTAGAAGATATAAAATAAATATTAAACTACATATGTAATCACTACAATCAACAAATCCGATTTAAGTTTTTAATAGATTTTGTTCATTGATATATTAAAAAATGTGATATTTTTGTAACACAAGCATATACTTTAATAGTAGTATAATTTACTTTAAATGTGCTTAATGTCGTATACACTGTAGCTGAGAAATAAACTATCAATCTTTTAGACACTTAATGAGTATTCACAAAATAGGGTTTTGCAAGTATTTTGCAAGGAAACCCTAAAGAAAAGCTTTTAATCTTTATGCAAAAACTGTTAAGCGTATAGTTGGTCCAATATAATAAAAATAATCTGTCAAAATTTTTATTTTATTGAATTATTGTTTATATGTTTTCACTATATTTATCTGGTTATCAATTTCATTATTCCTCCTCTAAATAATTATACCTAAGTGAATTTTTGTTAAAGAAAGTAACACTTTTTTTTCAATAGCTAAAAATAAAGGTATTTGGAAAAAAATATTTTATATTGTTTTTCTACGTATAACATATGCTGATTTTTTAGAGTTTGTAATATTAAATTTCACTTTGAAGATATAAAATAAATATTAAATTTTATGTGTTAATACTATACAATCAACAAATACGATTTGAGTTTTTAATAGATTTTGTTTATTGATATATTAAAAAAATGTAATAATTTTTGTAACACAAACATATACTTTAATAGTAGTATAATTTACTTTAAATGTGCTTAATGTCGTATACACTGTAACTGAGAAATAAACTATCAATCTTCTAGACACTTAATGAGTATTCCCAAAAGAGGGTAAATGGCTTTTACAAGGAAACCCTAAAGAAAAGCTTTTAATCTTTATGCAAATTAGAAGTTTTTTTCTTTAATGTTCCAGAGGAAATTAAATGTCAATTCTTAATTCAGAATTTAGTATCTGGATGACATAATGATCTCTTAAGTAATGTTTCATTTTTACGTTGGAAATAAGTATCGAAATTTTCCTAGTGTAATAATGCCATTTTATTAGAAATTTAAATAACGTTAGTTATTTGTTCGTAATGTTTTTCGTTAAAATAAAGTTTTAAATTAGTCATCTCAATGTTTTAAAAATTATACTTTCTTAACTCTTTGTAATTGAACCTCTTAATTCTAAAAGAAACTTTAAGAATAAGTATGAGCATTTTAGGAAAATTTTTGAAAACAGTTCATTAAAACTAAAGGCAAAATAAATAATATAAAATTATAGCAATAATTCCTTTATCCATAGTGTGAACTGGAAGCCCAATGGAATTGGTTTAGCGACACAGGTCCGAGGTTCGATCTCCGGGCTGGGCAAGGTTCACTCAGCCTTTCATTCCTTCAGTGGTTAGATGAACTGAGTACCAAGCGTGCTTGAGAACTAAACACTGGGTGTTCCGCTTAAGACTAACCACCTAACCGGAACATATGCTTCGCACCCCAGGGGCCTTGGTCACGTAAACGGATAGTGGAACCGTAGGCTCTGTCCCCCTAGAGGCTGTTGCGCCGAGGAGTAGTTTAGTGTGAACTGTATACTTTAAGCTTTAACTAACTCATCGATGTACACTGTTAAATAGTATCCCAAGGTATGTTATTCAGTATGTATTTTCTCTAATATTTATAAATATAGAAAGCATAAAGATAGGTCTCGTCTCATTGTCTCATGGTTACCTCTTTCGATTTATCCTTCATCCCCAAAGAATGAAATAATTAAATAGTACTTTTAAATTTTCACATACATACATAAAGCTATCTTTGTGTTTGCATTAACAACTAAATTAATATCAAATTAGGAAAAAAGATAAAAAATTGCAGAATATACTGTAATATAATTAGGTTTTAAAAATTATACTTTGTTAACTTTTTGTAACTGAACCTCTTATTTCTGAAAAGAAAGTTAAGAATAAGTATAAGCATTTTATGGAAATTTTTGAAAACAGTTCATTAAAATTAAGGCAAAATAAATAACATAAAATTCTAGAAATATTTACTTTATCCATAGTGCGAATTGTACACTGTAAGGTTTCATTAACTCTATCGGTGTACACTGTTGAATTGTAACCCAAGGTATTCAGTCGGTATTTTCTCTAATATTTATAAATATAGAAAGCATAAAGATAGGTCTCATGGTCTCATTGTCTCATGGTTATCTCTTTCGATTTATCATTTATCCCAAAAGAATAAGAAAATTAAATAGAACTTTTAAAATTTCACATGCACACATAAAGCTATCTTTGTCTTTTGCATTAACAACTAAATTATAACTATAGAAATTTAAATAACATTAATTATATTTTCGTGATCTTTTTTGTTAAAAAAAAGTTTTAAAATAGTCATCTCAACGTTTTAAAAATTATACTTTTTTAACTTTTTGTAACTGAACTTTTTATTTCTAAAAGGAACGTTAAGAGTAAGTATAAGCATTTTAGGAAAAGTTTTGAAAACAGATCATTAAAACTAAAGTCAAAATAAATAACATATAATTCTAGCAATATTTACTTTATCCATAGTGTGAACTGTACACTATAAGCTTTAAGTAACTCTATCGATATACTCTGTTGAATAGTAACCCAAGGTATGTTATTCAGTAGTTATTTTCTCTAATATTTATAAATATAGAAGGCATAAAGCTAGGTCTCATGGTTTCATTGTCTCACGGTTACCCCTTTCGATTTATCCTTTATCCCAAAAGAATGAAAAAATTAAATATAACTTTTAAATTTTCCCATGCATACATAAAGCTATCTTTGTGTTTGCATTAACAACTAAATTAAAATCAAATTAGGAAAAAAATTATAAATTGCAAAAAAAATGTAATATAATTACGTTTTAAAAATTATAGTTTGTTAACTTTTTGAAACTGAACCTCTTTTTTCTAAAAGGAAAGTTAAGAATAAGTATGAGTATTTTAGGAAAAAAAATTTAAAACAATTCATTAAAACTAAAGGCAAAATAAGTAACATAAAATTCCAGCAATATTTACTTTATTCATGGTATGAACTGTAAACTATAAGATTTAATTAACTCTATCAATGTACACTGTTGAAAAGTAACCCAAGGTATGTTTATCAGAAGGTATATTCTCTAATATTTAGAAATATATCCCTCCGAGTGGAACACATCTAGAAAAAAATTCTCCAAAATACGCTAATGTCGGTGGCCAAAGAGTTCTATGATTTTTACCTTCACCCTTTGTCGACAAGAATGGAATATAGAAAACCCACCCTCGTTATTGTCCCTTTACTTCTGGTTATATATAGATATATAAATAGATATTATAGATTGTTAATTTTTAATACACATAAAGCTCTTCAAGTCTGGAATATTATCCCATAAGAAATAATGGATTCTAAAAGTACAAATAAAAATTTTTTTTGAGAGACTTATTTATATTTTTTACGAAAGTCATCCAAGATATTTAAGGGGTGCAATTAGAGATACATCTGTGACCGCAAACGAAATACTTCGAAATAGAGATTTACAAACCATGAAAAGCTATCAGTATCTTTGTGCCTCGGGTGGTAGGGTTGCATCCCTCAAGAAACGTCAGTGAAAGAGGGGTTCAGTTCCTAAACAATAGACCTGACCCTCCTACTTCATAACGCCATGGGGAAAAGTACTGGCAAAAATGTACATTATATCCATTTTCGGAGCGTTATTGGAGGTCGAAAATTGTACGTTTTGAAGTCATCATCGGTTTGGCGGAATTGTACGTGCGAACCGCTTAGAGAGATAGAAAGCATAAAGATAGGTCTCATGGTCTCATTGTCTCATGGTTACCTATTCCTATTTATCCTTTATCCCAAAAGACTGAAAAAATTAAATAGAACTTTTCAATTTTCACATGCATACAGAAAGCTATCTTTGTGTTTGTAATTATAACTAAATTATAAATGTAGAAATTTAAAAAACAACAGTTATTCGTTCGTGATGTCTTTCGTTAAAATAAAGTTTTAAATTAGTCATCGCAACGTTTTAAAAATTATACTTTGTTGACCTTTTGCAACTGAAGATCTCATTTCTAAAAGGAACGTTAAGAATAAATATGAATATTTTAAGGAAATTTTTGAAAACAGTTCATTAAAACTAAAGGCAAAATAAATAACATAAAATTATAGCAATATTTACTTTATCCATTGTGTGAACTTTACACTATAAGGTTTCATTAACTCTATCGATGTACACTGTTAAATAGTAACCCAAGGTTTGTTATCCAGTAGGTATTTTCTCTAATATTTATAAATATAGAAGCATAAAGATAGGTCTCATGGTTACGTCTTTTGATTTATCCTTTATCCCAAACGAAAGAAAAAATTATATAGAACTTTTAAATTTTCACATGCATACTTAAAGCTATATTTGTGTTTGCATTAACAACTAAATTATAAATATAGAAATTTAAATAACATTAGTTATTTGTTCGTGATGTTTTTCGTTAAAATAAAGTTTTAAATTAGTCATCTAAATGTTTTAAAAATTATATTTTGTTAACTTTTTGTAACTGAACCTCTTATTTCTAAAAAGAACGTTAAGAATAATTATGAGTATTTTAGGAAAACTTTTGGAAATAGTTCATTAAAACTAAAGGCAGTTAAATAATATAAAATTCCAGCAATATTAACTTTATCCATAGTGTGAACTGTACACTATAAGCTTTAATTAATTCTATGGATGTACACTGTTGAATAGTAATCCAAGGTATGTTCTTCAGAAGGTATTTTATGTAATATTTTTTTAAATATAGAAAGCATAAAGATAGGTCTCGTGGTCTCATTGCTACATGGTTACCTCTTTCGATTTATCCTTTATTCGAAAAGAATGAAAAAATTAAAAAGAACTTTTAAATTTTCCCATGCATGCATAAAAATATGTTTGTGTTTGCATTAACAACTAAATTAAAATCAAATTGGAAAATAATTATAAATTGCAGAATATAATGTAATATAATTAATGACAAAATAGTTCTTACATGTACTAATACAAAAAAAAGTTAAAAACAAATTATATCTAATATTTTTTATATTATACTACAAATAATGAAGTAGACATCATAACTTTGAATCTGAAAGGACTTCCTCAAATCAGCCTATTCTTACTTCAACAAAAAATATAATACTCTAGTGAGTCTAGAGAAAAATTCCTCCTAGGTCATTAATATAGATCTAATACTATACAATTTACTCAGTTTTCATTACGTGGTTCAGTACACTTAATAAATATATGTGTCTAAGTGTGTTTAATATATTCACGAAATGAAAAGAAAGAGAAACCCATTTATCCGCGAAATAATACTTTAAATTTGCAAATTATAAATTGATTTTTATATCCAATAGAAGCCAATTATCTTTTCATTCTGTTGAACTCGATTATAATAATATTAGCAATGCATTTATAGTATGATTAAGATTATTTTTATATTTTCAGTTTCTAAAAGTTTTTACGTATTTTAAAATTTTAAATTGCCAGATACATGTAAAATTTTAGTCTTCAGAACAAATCAGATCCCTTACTATAATTCAGTTACATATATATATATATATATATATATATATATATATATATATATATATATATATATATATATATATATATATATATATATATATATATATATATATCTGTGTGTGTGTGTGTAAACCATTAATTATAAAACTCCTTTAAAAGGAGAACCCTAAATAACTAGTAGTAATAAAAATGCAGTTGGCCGACAATGAAGAGAACTGCCCAAGTCTGATTTAAAACTTTATTTCAGAGCTGCTAAAACGGACATAATTACGGGTCAACTACAGACAAAAGAAAAAGCACAAAAATCACTCTGCTCGAGCAGGGGTGCATCCAAGTGTGAAGAAAGACTTTTCCCATTTACTCAACGAATTTAAGTGTAAGATCAGAAAAAACGAGGAGCCATGTGATGAGGCGATTTAGATCTGTTATATAATTGATTCATTCATACAAGAAGTAAAATGTTCGGGATCTAAACCTGACCTCATCACATCTTTGTAAAGAGATGGAGGACCATAAATTTCTATTCAACGGATATTGTTGTCTTGTACGGTGGTCTCGGGCGGGGTTCTGATCCCAGTCCCAAATTAGAATCCCGTCTCCATACTTGACATTAAATAAGAATGTACCTTTGTAGAGTATTTATGAGTCCCTAAGGGACAGTGCCCAATTAGAAGGGATAAGGTTTGCACGTTGGCGGTCGGAAGGCGGGGTGGAAGCAGACCAATGAAATTCTTACAACTATCCCAATTTTACGACAAGAAGGAAGAGGGGACAAGGTTGAAATAATTAAATATGAAAAATCTAAAAGAGGAGAGGATGGTTCGGAGGTCCCAGAGAAGAGGTTCGGAGGTCCCAAAAGTAGGTGTTCGAAAGTCGGGAGTCCAGTCGGGTCCGACGGAAGTTGTTCGTGAGTTCAGAGGAGAAGGTGCTCGATAGACCAGACTAGGAGAGTCCAGCCAAGGCCGACAGGAAGTGTTCCTGCACCAAATAGTACGGTCGCACCCCAAAGACTCCGGAAGAAGCCCCTGACGAGACCAACGGATGATATATAGATTCCCTCTCCTGATCAGCCATAGATACCCTTCAACCAGAAGTGTTCCAGGCCCAACATTTTAGACCCACAAAGGTACCCCAAATTTACATACATTTTTGAAATAGAGATTATGTCCTCTATCTATTTACAAAATTACTTAAGTATATAAAAATTTGTCAGAACTAATTTAGAAGATGTTGACAAAGCTTATTTTATGAAAATTAGCATCAGTTTTGTATGAAAATAGATGTATATGTATTATAATAAATTTACTTTTTTTTAATATTAAGCTAGTCTCGGTTGCTGTCAATTTAGCTGTTAGTTTATTTTCATTTTTATGTCTGTAGTTTCTCAGAACCTGTAGTTAAATTTAGTACAAAAATACTAAACACAACGCAATTAAAAATAAATCACAAACTATACATTTGATCACAGGTTGATATTCAAATATAAACGAGGACTACACGACAAGCCATTTACCGGCGAAAGATAGGAAGCGTGTTAAATAGACAAAAAATTATGGAATTATCATCAAATTATGGAAAAATCATCAAAATCTTAAGCTTTAACACTAAGTATTGAAGTAAATTATTGATATGTGGATCCAAATCCATAATTGAAACCCATTATATTATAATACCGCATCAACTCGTTGTTTTAACAAAATATATTCGTAATTACTGTAGAATGTATTCCAAAAATTATTCACCAATCAAAACTAATAATCTCTATAGATCAAAACTAATAATCTATATAGAAAATTATAGAAAACCTGTAATTCTCAAATTTTATCGCTATTTATAGATTACATTACTAATATATAGATTTAAATTATGATCGAAATATTGATTTATACCCATGATTTAAATCCAAAATATGGAAATACATTAACAAGTTTTTTTTTAACAAAATAACTTAGTAATTGCTACAAAATGCATATCCAAAATTTATTCAACATTTACTTAATTATAAAAACCAATAATTTACGTAGTTAATTTCAGAATAGCTGTAAATTAAGCTTTAGCATTAGGTTTAGATTATATTACGAATATACTGATTTAAATTAGAGATAAAAACATGGATTTGTATGAATAATTTAAATTCATAATACTGGAATAAAACATCAACTCTTTGTTTTAGCAAAATACCTTTGTAATTACTACAAAATGTACAAATGTCGAAAAATTATTCAGCATTTAATTAACTATAAAAGTTAATAATCTACATAATAAATTATAAAAGATTATAAAATCTTAATATTTAGCGCTATGTATAGTTTGTATTACAAATATATGGATTTAAATTAGGGATTAAAATATGGATTTGGATCCGTAATTTAAATCCATAATATTACAATACAGCATCAAAGCATTGTTATAACAAAATAACTTAGTAATTACTATATTAAAAAATTATTGACCATTTTCTTAACACTAGATTTACGGACCGAGCCAATCTGACTCATTAAAAATTTGATGACTATATATATATATATATATATATATATATATATATATAACTTTAATATCACTTTCCAAAACATACTTGGTTTTTAGTTAAGTAATAAAATGTATGTAAACTGTCATTACTCTTCCACGCAGACCCCTTCATTTCGCATTATCAAATGTGGTATATATATTTTCACGGTTGGAAGCCAATCTGACTCATAGAATGTATATGAAAATAAATAAATACAGTAATAAATATAGTATAAATATAGTATAAAGTATATATAAAGTATATAAAGTATAGTATAAAGTAAATATAGAGAAGAAGTCGAGAACACTTCCATTCCAATGGCAGAAATTCGCGCACGGAAGAACTGTCAAATTCAACAGTCATGCAAAAAAAAACAGATGTAGAAACCATTGTGCTAAATGTAATAGAAATATTTGCGTAAAATGCATTTCAAAAACAGATTTTATATGTAAAAACAAATTCCATTTTTTTTATAAACATTTTATTTAAATTAATTTGGAACTATTTTCTTTGCAAAAAAAATTCAATTTTCAAAGTCAAATTGGCTCACTTCAATAAAAATAGGTATATGATCAACATCCGTAAATCTAGTGTTAATCATAAAAACTAATAATCTACGTTTAAATTGTAGAAAAAGCAGGAAAGGGGTTAGATTGTATTCAGGACAGTCTGTGTGTAGAAGCTAGACGTTTTTGTTGAACACCAGTTGAAACCTTGAATAACGAGATAATGATTGATAATCTCGTTATAATATAAGATTTAAATAATATAACATTAAAAAATATTGACATTCACTTTCTTCCTAGACTTTTAAGAAACCTTGTTTATTTTAATTAAGACTTATGTAAGTATTAACTTACGTCTGCAAAACCCTAACACTAATAATGTGTTAAAATAAAGCATAAATATGTAAAAGTAGACAATATTAAAAACAGAACTCATGAATATTTTTTAATTTCTTTTTATCCACTCTAAAGGGGAGAAGTCAAGATTTAATGCATAGGTTGTTAAATGTCAAAGGATAAGATAATATGTTTTTCCTTCTAAGCTATCAATGAAGCATTGACGATTAATTATTCCTTGTTTTCCAGAAAATAAACGTAAAGAATCCAAACAAAATCAAAGAATGTGCTTTCTAATCCTTTAAAGAAATTTTTGATTATCTTTAATTCCCCATTAAACGTTTCGTAAAAAAAGATCATATGCAAATGCAAGATGTTTTGAAAGAAGAGTATATTTTCTTAATGTTTTGGACTTAATCACTTATTCTTTTAAAATATTTTTCTTGAGTGCAATAATAGATTACTAATATATATTCATGTAATAATAGATTACTAATATATATGTATATATATATATATATATATATATATGTACACACACACATATATATATATATACATACATGCATATATATATATACATATATATGTGTGTGTTCATATATATGTACATTCCGACTATATAATATAGTCTATAAATTTCTAAAAAGTTTCTAAAATATATGATATTGAAAATATGGGTATATTTTCAATAACATTCGTTTAATGAAAGAATATTTCTCATAGAGATATATCGTTTTCCGGTAGAGTATTAGCCAAATGTATCCTGGAGTGTGCGAGACACCTCTCCGGAAAGAGTTAAGGTGGGTTTGTTTCTGCCATATTTGAGTATTAAGGCTAAATGGACAATAGCTAACAGGAATAATATAATTATCTCTGGCCGATTCACAATTAAATAATAGTTCTTTTAAAAGGACGTGTGGAATAAGATGATACAAGGTGCTACCTTTCCTTTAAAAAATCGAGAAAATTATATTTAAACCTAAATTATTTTCGAGAAATTTTCACTTATATTCTTTTTCAAATGTAAATTAGTATAATTTAATCCTTTCGTGGCCCATTTATTTCTCACACAACGTTTTCAAACTTTGAACACAAAAGTGATAATTATATTCAGTTGATCAAAAAACACATAACAGCGCAAAACTGAAGCGGGAATCATTCTTTTCCTTGTTATAATAGCAAGGCTAGTATATTGTAATGGGTTTGGCGCTTCCCAGTGGTGTATTTTTTAAGATCGTGTAGGTGGGAAGTAAACTTCCCACGGCCTTCAAAAGGGTTAACACACATAAATTTTTAAGATATATATATATATATATATATATATATATATATATATATATATATATATATATAATTCAACAGAATTAGCAGTTTTTTCATTCAGTGTGAATTTTTTAATCAATTCTTTAAATGCAACCCAAATCCCTTAATTGTTTCTGAAGTTTAAGTAAAATTTTGAAATCTGGCACTGTAAAATTAAGAGTTAAATTAAACCTTTTTAACCCCTTCCAGTAAAATGACGAATCTAGTTCGTCATTAATTTTTCATTTCATACCGCACAATGACGAACTACACTCGTCATGGGATTAAAGTTACTCTTAAATATGATAATTAATTTAGTTTAAAATTTCTAGGGTACTGAATTTGGCAACACTTTTATCACTTGTGAAAATCACAAGTCACTATTGCATATTGTTTACTTAGAATTTCTTGGTACAAGTCATTGCCAAATTAATGAGTCAGAATAAAAGAAAACCTACTAAGAAATGTCGTGTGTGTTACAAGAATCAAATTAAAAGTGAGACTACTTGGAGGTGTAAATAATTAAGAATTCCTTTGCACTTTGTTTTGAAAAGTACCACTAGCTTGAAGACTATTATCTGCATACCTTATTAATGTTTTACTTTAATATTTTCTTAATTTTATTGTTTCTGATATTATTTAATACTATGTAAAAAGTGGATTTTAATTAAGAATATGTAAGAATTGTAAAATGAAACAAGTTTTTTAAATAAAAATTAAATGGTTATTTCATGCACAGTTTTTCATTATTAAATCATATCGGAAGTGGTTAAGTTGTTAGTTAAATCAATACTTTTATATAGGTCTGAAACCTGGAAATTCACTGTAGCCCAAATAAAAAAACTAAATAACTTTCAAAATAAGTGTTTAGGTATAAAGTGTTATGTTGGGAAAGTTTTGGGCCACTTACAATAACGAATTAGAAGCTGCTATAGAGAACTAACATAAAAATTAGATCAAGACATGCAATTAAGAAGATGGCCTTTTACTGGCTATGTGTCACGAATGGACCCTGGAGTGTTGCCCTAAACTGGGCACCTACGAAATTGTCTTCCTCGACTAACATGGTGCCAAATGGAGAACGAGAGAGACGAGATGGGATGAGGCAAATACAGCAAATATATAAATCTCGTAGAGCTGCAGGAGACAGGGGAAACTAAATTAAAGGCTAATTATATACCTCTGAGCATGCTAAATTGAAGACCTTATACTCCTCAGGCCATGCTAAATTGAAGGGCTTATATGCATATGGGCATACTAAATTGATAGCCTTATATGCACGTGGGCATGCTCCATTGAAGGTCTTATGCTTCTGGGCATGCTAAATTGAAAACCTTATATGCATGTGGGACTGCTCAAATGAAGGTCTTATGCTTCTAGGCATACTAAATTGAACACCTTATATGCATGTGGGCCTGATAAATTAAAGGCTTTATATGCCTCTGGTCATGCTAAATTTGAGGCCTTATATGCCTCTGCTAGTAATAAGAAATGATGACGATGAGGATTAAATGCAATCAGGCAAGAACGAATTTTCTTTTTATCATAGAATAACACTGAGGGAAAAAAACCATTGCGGCAGTAAAGACCCACCTTAAGAAGTAAACTTCGAATTCTATACCACTCGTATAGTAAAAATGATAAACTAAAATGCTTCAAATGTAAATGAGCAAAATAAGTAAGAAACCTAACTTGCACTCAAATAGCGTCTTGTTAAAAAGTCTTTAGCTGAAAAACTGTAGTTTTAATATTTTAGGCACCTGAAAATATATTTTAATAGCGATAAAGTAATTTAATTTATTCTAATATTCAAAATGCTGATGACAAACAATTAATGGAAAAAAGAATTTTAAATTATTAATAATCCGATTATAAAAGTTCTTTTTGTACTTCATCTCGTAGAAAAACATGTTAAATCCCTAAGAAAAATCTTAACCAAAAATTCCCTATTGTAATACTTTAATCTACTTTTAACAAACTTATTACTGCAAATTTATAAACATAAATTTATGCTGAGGATACTTAATTTAAGAAGAAGGCTTATAAAAATTCTTTAGGGGAAAGGAGATTTTAAGATTCAAATTTGCTCTTAATAAACTTATTACAGTTTATGTGGCAACTGACATTTTTTCAGACCCATGTGCATTGTTTATTTTTTTTATTTCTCAACCACCCCTCCCTTCTATTTCAGCAAAAGCTATGAATAAGAAGGAAAATATAAGTTTATTTTATTTAAAATTAATATTTACAACAAATAGAAATCCCTATCTTAAGTTAATTTTATTTTTTCCTCAGAGGATTCTGATGTTCTAGGATTTGAGAGTATTAAAATTTAATGCGTCAAATGTATAACTGTTCTAAGTATTTGTTACAGAAAATATTTACAAATTTACGGTTGTATTAAACTGGAATACTCTACATTTAGTATTTTTATTTTAAAATATGTACTTAACGTCAGAGAGTCACGGTAGCTCAATCAGCAAAGGCGTTGGTCTCATAACTGAAGGATTGTTGGTTCGAGTCTCGAGATGGTTAAAGATAAGTGTTCTTAAATGGTAGATAAAGTACAAAAAATAGGCTCATAATATCTTCTACTTTTCCAAACGATACATTTAAAGGTGACAAGAACAACCAGGGTGACTAATACCGGGCTCCTGCTTCTTAATTACGCTAAACCAAGAGGGGGCACTGTTACTCCGATGAATCGCATTCCTTAAGCTACACATGGTTCTCAAGTGTTGCTAAATGAGCCACAGTTTCACTGCCGAGGCATAAAAATATATACCTGTATTGTTGTCAGCTCCTTTGGGGGGGGAATATTTACAAATTCACGGTTGTATTAAGCTGGAATACATTTAGTATTTTTATTTTAAAATATGTACTTCACGTCAGAGAGTCATGGTAGCTCAATCGACAAAGGCTGAGGTCTCATAATTGAAGAATTGTTGGCTCGAATCTGGAGCCGGCCAAAGATCCGTGTTCTTAAATGGTGGCTAAAGCACGACAAATAGGCACATGGTCGTAATGTCTTCTACCTTTTCAAACGATACCTTTGAAGTTTACAAGCCCTTCCATGGTGACTAATGCTGGGCTGCTTCTTCTTAATTACGCTAAACCAAGAGGGGGCACTGTTACTCGTATCAATCGCATTCCTTAAACTACACATGGTTCTCAAGTGTTGCTAAATGAGTAACAGAGTACAAATACGATATTTACGATATTTTTGTCGCCAAATTTGGCGACTTTTTCGAGCGTTTTGTCGAGCGATGACTGTTAAACTTTTACTACCCTGACAATGGAGCTTTGTGGTGGCAACCCTGGTTCGTTCTTTGAGCCCCATTGGTGCACGTGACCACCCAGAGCCTTTTTGAATAATTTCTCTGGATTTTTCTAATTATACTGAATTTGTGTAGTTCGGATGTGCTTGTGTGGTGAGGTCACTCGTCAGGTTGTACCTTTTTTTTTATCTTTTTAGTTAGTATCTGTCGTTGTGCACCACATGGCTTTTAAGAAACCAAAGATATCTATTTAGCGTTACTGGAACGTCACGTTAGTTCGGACGGCTCATTTTTGAATAACTTCTAGAAAGTTCTTTAGCGGTTTAGCTTTAGTAGTTCGGATGTGCTCGCATGGTGAGGTCGCTGATCAGGTTGCAAATTTTTTTTTTTTTTTTTTTGTTAGTACTAGCATGCATTTACTCTAGACTGTTAAGCACACTTTCTATTTTTATTGTTTATTAAAATGTGTGTATGTTTTTATGTATTTATTTATAGTTGCTGTAGGAATGGGGGGTTCAGGGAGGGGGAACCCCCTCTCACAAATTTTAAATTTGTATACCCTATTTCTTGTTTTAATGTTTATTAAAATGTGTGTATGTTTTATGTATTTATAGTTGTAATAAGTTGTTGTAACAATATGGGGTTTCTCCCCTCACAAATTTTAAGTTTGTTTTAAATTTGTTTCTCCGTGTGCTCAACAGTCTGCAGTAAATTTGTTTATCCGTCCATGTTTTTTTTTTCTTGGTGATCTTTCAGAAAACGCCATTTTTATATATGGTTTCTTAAAAGCCATGTGGTGCCATCAATGTTTTTTTCTTGGTGATCTTTCGGAAAAAGCCATTTTCTGCCGCCATTTTTGTTTGGCAAATTTCAAATATGGGTCTTTTTGCCAAGATTGCCAAGAAAAAACCGTGGCGTCCGGAAGAGCATAAATATCGCATCTGTTCTCTAGAGCCGGTCAAAGATCAATGTTATTAAATATTAGCTAATGTACGGAAAATAGGTTTATAATATTTCTTCGTTTCCAAACGATACCTTTGAAGGTGGCAAGCCCAACCAGGGTGACTAAAGCTGAGCTCCTGCCTCTAAATTACCATAAACCAAGCCGGGGCATTGTTACTCGTGTCAATCGCATTCCTTAAGCTACACGTGGTTCTGAAGTGTTGCTAAATGAGTAACAGGGTACAGATGCGATATTTAGGCTCCGGCTTTTGTTGCCTAATTTGGAAGCATTTTGGCGGGCGATGACTGTTAAACTTTTACTACCCTGAAATTGGAGCTTTTTGGCGGCAACCCTGGTTCTTCTATAAGCCTAATTGGTGCACGTGACCATTCGGCGAGTTTTTGAATAATTTCTCTGGATTTTTCTAATTATACTGGATTTGTGTATTTCGGACGTGCTTGTGTGGTGAGGTCGCTGGTCAGGTTGTACATTTTTAATTAATATATGTCTTTGTGCACCACATGGCTTTTAAGAAACCAAAGATGTTTATTTAGCGTTACTGGAGTGTTACGTTAGTTCGGACGGCGCATTTTTGAATACTTTCTAGAAAGTTCTTTAGCGGTTTAGCTTTAGTAGGTCGGATGTGCTCGCATGGTGAGGTCGCTGATCAGATTGTACCATTTTTTTTATTTTTGTTAGTACTAGCATTCATTTACTGAAGACTGTTAAGCACACTTTCTTTTTTATTGTTTATTAAAATCTGTGTATGTTTTTATGTATTTATTTATAGTTGTTGTAACAATGTGGGGGGTTGAGGGGGGAACACCCCGCCCTCACAAATTTAAAATTTGTTTTAAATTTGTATGTTCTTATTTTTTATGTTTATTAAAATGTGTGTATGTTTTATGTATTTATAGTTATAATAAGTTGTTGTAACAATATGGGGGTACCCCCCTCATAAATTTTAAATTTTTTTCTCTTTGTACTCAACAGTCTGCAGTAAATTTATTTATCCGTCCACGGTTTTTTTCTTGATGATCTTTCAGATAAAGCCATTTTTATATATGGTTTCAAAGAAGATATGTGGTGCCGTCCATGTTTTTTCTTTGTGATCTTTCAGAAAACGCCTTTTTCTGCATCCATTTTTGTTTAGCGATATTCAAATATGGTTTTTATTTTTCCTCTATCACCAAGAAAAAAACATGGCTTCCGGAAAAGCGTAGATATCGCATCTGTTCCTGTCAAGCCGGTGAAGATTCGTGTTCTTAAATGGTAGCTAAAGAATGAAAAATAGGCCCATAATATCTTCTACAATTCCAAACGATAACTTTGAAGGTGAAGGTGGCAAGCTCAACCAGGGTGACTAATGCTGGGATCCTGCTTGTAAATTACGATAAACCAAGCGGGGGCACTGTTAATCGTGTCAATCGCATTCCTTAAGCTACACGTGGTCCTCAAGTGTCGCTAAATGAATAACAGTTTCACTGGCGTGGCGCAAAAAAAAAATTTATACCTGTATTGTCAGCTCCATGGGGGGGGTGGAAATTAATGTCAGAAAACTAAATTAAATAAAGTAAATAAATGCATAGTACGAGGACACTCATTGAATCATTTCGTAGAGTCATTTCAATTCCAAGTGCTATTAAAACATCTGTAGCTTACACAAATTATTACTTAAGTGACTTTTAATATTTTACCATCTATATAATCTGAAAATTGTAAATGCATTGCTCATTATTTTAAGTAATTAAGAGCTAAAACACCCTAAACTGCGTAGCGGAATTGAATCTACTTCTTTAATCTTTATTGCAGTTCTGTTTCCTTTTTGGGATCAAAGCCATCTGAGTCATTATCTTTGTCGTTGTTATCAGACAGTTACATTCAATTAAAGCTGTCCACACCCACTGTTAATACGGAGTGGTTTTTTTTATTCATTGCTGAAGGAAATGTGTCTAGTTACGAAATGTATCCTTTAATATTTTTGACCGTCACAACGAATTATATTTTATTGCATATATTTTTTAAATTATGTTCAAGCACTTATTTGATTTACCAGAAAATGTTTCAAAATGAGTAGCTGTAGCTCAGTCGGCAAAAGCTAAGATTTCGTAAATGGAAGGTTGCGGGTTTGGGGGCTGAACTGAGACATGGTCGCAATGTCTTCTTAGTTCTCAAACAATACCTTTGGGGTGTGGCAGTCCAAGCCAGGGGATCTTTTGATTGGGCCCTGAATCTAAATTATTTGGACTGCTTGAGATAAGAAGACTTTTACCCTAGAGATACTCGTCAAACGAAAGGCGCACCCCTTCACATTAGTTCTAGTGGCCTCTGACTCCCTTAATTGGCTCGTCCAAGTGGCATTGGCAATAACAATAACGAGAGTTTCAAAATATTGCTAGTTATATATGTAAAATCAATCAAATAGGTCTTATATTTACAGGAGCTTTCAGAAAATAGCTTTGAAGGTAATGATTCATAAAAATATTAGTATAGAAATAATGGAAAGGAAACTTTAAAACAAAAATGAAAGTTTTTTCAACAAAAGTTATCATAATAGATTTTATAAAAAAAGAAATTGTTGTGTAGGCATAATTCATGGCCTGAAAATATTTGTACTATAAATCACATAAATTTAGACTCACAAAATTATATTAGAATATATATTTTCTTACTGGTATTAAAACTATGAACCGTATACATAAATTTGTTCTAGTTTAAATAGCTAGCAGGCGGATATACAGCAGTAGTTGCTCTACTTTTTAACTTTTAGCTTTAATAAATGAAGAGTAAAAATGAACTCATTTTTTGATTTCTTCATCTTGGCTGAGTGAAGCCCCAACAAAACAAATTTGTTGTACAATTTTATTTTTTAGAAAATTTTAGATGATCATCAACATTTTGGAAGATCGTTCAAGTATTACGCGATTAACGTGTCCCTATTCCTGCTGTATAATTATAAATGTGAGTGTAAATATGCATTTGTATATACATACCTATACATACGTATATGTATATGTATATGTAATGATATTTTTATAACTTTCGGTTTAAGATTCTATTTTCCCGTTAATTCTTCTCATGGAACCCTAACAATTATTTTCGAATGTTCGCCAGTAGAAATCCTTCCAGTTCCATAACTAAAAATATAGTTTTAACGAGTGGGTTACATATCCCACGTGACTTCAAGTAATAGCTGATTGGTCGGCACAAATAAATATTTAAGCAAATGTTTAAATTTCCATCACGGTTTTTCCGACACAGTTTTTCGATACAATTTTGACGGAGTTTTCGCATAAGGTTTCATGATGATGCGTTGATATGTCGTTGAATAAACGAAGTTAGATTGAATATTTGAGTGTCTTAATTTGCGTTCTCCTCGCACGCGTTTTTACGACTGCAGGATGCTTATAATTACTCGGAAAAAAATCTTCGTAATAAGGAAAATGACTTATTACACACACACATATATATATATATATATATATATATATGTATGTATGTGTGTGTGTGTGTGTTGTGCGTGCGTGTGCGTGTGTATATATAAACATATACATAGCTATACATGATTATATATATATATATATATATATATATATATATATATATACACATATATATATATATAAACATATACATATACATATATATTCAGATATATACCGTAACTCCCAAAGTATAGTCTACGGAATGTCTTTTTATAAAAAGCAAATTTCTTCAGCCGCAGATGGTTGTTTATTGCTTAAATCATCAAAAACGGAAGAAGGGAGGGAGTGAAAGCAAGTTACGCGAATGGCTGATGATCAAATGTAAATATAAGCAAGACTCACGAAACGCCAGGAAAACACCATTAAATCGTATCGTTTTTAAACCACGAAAAAGGCCATAGAACAGAACGAATCAGTAGTAGCAAGTAGCGCAGTCTTAAATTGTGTCTTTGGAGTACGAAAAAATATCGATAGTCACTATTTACAGCTCCTATTGGCAACACCCAGTGGATGGGTTCAAGATCGAAGGTTGAGGGTCGAAAGTCATTTCACTACTTTCTTTCCAAAGTTTTGATTTGCTGTGATATTGGTCATTCATTATGTCTTTATCATCTCAATTTCACTGTTGATTTTAAGATGAAAGTAATTTAGAAAGCAGAATCGGATGAAAATATAGAAATTGATCGTTATTTTGAGGTCAACGAGAAAGTCTTACAAAGAAAGGTAATATGAGAAGTGCGTCTTTCACTGAAATCGCAGAATGAACCGATAAAGCCTGGAAAAGTGTAACAGTACCAACAGTCCAATCCGGATTAATAAAAGCCGGGATTGTAAGCAAATTTGAAGAACATGAATGCGAGGAAACCACTAACAGTGAAAACAGCAATATTGAAAGTGAACTTTCAAACATCTTCGCAAAAATGTATTAGATCTGTTTAATTCCGATAGGGAAAATTCAAACTTTGAAGACTTTTCTTAAGTGTAATGAATTTATGAATTTGTGATTATTTTAATATGATTAATGAATGCAAAATAATTAAATAAAAATGCCTTACAATAGTTGCTTTTAGCCCTCATTATATTTGATTAATCTTTCGTTTAGTGTTATCGACAGAAAGGCAAATATTTTTTACCTTATTTTATATATTTCCGCTCTTTTCCATTTCGTTATATTTTCAACTATATCTTATTATTTTGTGCATTATTTTTATTGATATTTATTACAAAACTCGCATATCTGTACATTTATTTTTAATTACAGTAAATCTTATATTTCTTTTCAATTTATGAGAAGACACAGAGAGGAAAAAGAGTGCTTTCCGAAAATTTCCGGTTACTGGAATACCGGATAGTCAAGCAAATGTAAGCTTTTTTCCTCACAAATTACCGAAAATTGAGACTGTTCGGCACTCTACTTAGTTTTTTATACCTATATATGTATGTATATACATACATTTATATACGTATATATGTATATACTACATAGGTGCAAATGCATACAAAAAACAAACATTTTAACAATATACAAAAAAAAAATTCATTTGTATAAAATAAATTACAACGTAAACGGGTCGTTAGTGTTGCAAGAAGCAATTTAAAAATATTTTAAATAATCCTAAATTGAAGCATAGCTTATTTAAAAGTTAAATTCAACCAGAGATATATTTAATTAACTTTACCAAAATCATTAGAAATTTTCTCACACTTTATTATATTGAATAGAAACAATTTAGTTTGTCAATGTTTAATATGACCTTTTATTTACAGATGCTATAAATATCTTAATCTAGCCCTGTTTCTGCTAAATCAAAAGTCTAATTATGCATGATTTAATTATTCCCCTCTGTTTCGTCAATTTGCTCAATGGAGCCTAATTGAGTATGACCTTAATGGCAATGCTTTTAGAATAATTTAGAGGCTTGTTAAATGCATGTTTTTTCTTTTCCTAATGAATTTAGCTCTAGTGTGGCAATTGTTTTACAAAAAAAGTAGCTTGGAAAACTTAAAGATTCTTAAATGAAAATTGCAACTAATTAACTTTTAAGTTAATTATTCTGTTTTGTCGAACTTGAAAAATCTAGTATGTGTGATTTAACTCTCAAAAATATTTTTCAAACATAATAATAGCTAGGAAAAAATACATAAAAAGATAGTTTTTGTTTTATCCCTGACACCTTATCACTTTCTTGTACTGTGTAAAAGAAGTATTGTAACCACTCAAATTTTCAAAGTTTATATGTGTCGTGTAGCTGTAGTTTAAGTTTAGGTATTTACCTATGATCAAATTTATAGTGTTTATTTATATTGTAAGTCACAAAGACTAAATATTATTTGGGTTGCGTTGTGTAAAATATTTAAGTACTAAATTCCACCACAGGTTCTGAGAGACTACAGACTTAAAATAAAAAAAAACTAATAAACTAAAATAAGAGTAATTGAAATCAGCTTAAAATAAAAAAGCAAATTTATTTTAATGATATATACACATCTATATACAAACAATCATATTTAATCTTCATAAAATTTACTTTTCCAACACGTTCAACTAGGTGCCACACTAATTAAGATCTGACAATTTGCATGATAAATTGTTCGTATTATCTCATTGGAGGCCAATTTGAGGCAGTCTCACAACTGGTTTGAGGCCTTCTAAATAACTTGGGATGATTTTGAAAAAGTGGATGAGCTGGAAACTTCTGATCGTTGCGAGATATCGAGGTCTTTCTTGGGCCCAACTTCTTTGATACCCGTACTCTGTCCTCGAGTCCTGAACACTTGCCGTCGAACTCTCGACCCCCAAACTCTGACAGTCGAAGTCTCTACTCTACTCGACTACCGAACCCCCTCTTGACATTTCTTTATTTTATGTATGTTTCATCTGTGTCCATTCTTTTATCTCCTCGTCCAATCAGGAGAGCTGTAAAATCCTTTACCCCTCCTTGAAACCGCAAACGTGGGAAGGGCACTGTCCATTAGAGACTCATAAATAACTCCACAAAGGTACATTATTATTTAGTGTCGTGTACGAAGACGTGATTCTAATCTGAGACTGGGATCACAACCCCGCCCGAGGATCCCGCACACGACTTTGAAATAATTTTTATTGGTCCTCATCTCATTTATATAAGATGTGATAAGGTCAGATTTAGATCCTAAGCATTTTACTTCTCATGTTAATTAATCAATTATATTACTGATATAAATCACCTAATCACAATATGTTTAAGGAAATTCCCATTTTGACTATGCCTGAACTAAAAAAATTAATTTTGTCTAATTTTGGCCTTATATTTATAGTTATGTAGAAAGAAACTTTAACTCTGAATCTTTAATTATTCACTTTGATCATCACTGAATTTCAATAAATTTCAGAGAGTCATCTGTTCCTACTAATGCATCTCGTCTAGCAAGGGAAAAGGATTGACCGTAGAAAGTTAATATTTTTAGGACTGTTACATCTAGTAGTGTATCTTTATTTTTCATTCTATTCCTCCTTTTATATAATGAAAAATCACAATATAATAGATAATAATGCTGCCGGATTCTGCCAAATGGCAGTCCTTGAACTGATCTAATTGTTGATACATGCTGATCATTGTTGTAATGTATGCTACTCATTGCTAAAAATATTTTACTCATTGTAGAATTAATATTGTTGGCTGCTGTCTTCAGAGGGACACCGCCATGTACTGAGTATTTGCTAGTATTTCTTGGCTCATGGGTTTGAGTAGTTTCATCGCTACCTTCTTTAGCCTTGGAAGATATTTCTCTAAGTTGTCTGCTGAAATTTATTTGAATGACCTGCCTTAAAAGTTCGTTGGGTGGACAACCCAAGAATGTCGTTCCACCAATTTTGTTTTCCCACAAACCACTATGCCTTTGATTCCTCTCAATCAAGATCTTTTCCTACCCCAATTAAGACCTCGTTCTTTGTGGCTTAGTGCGTTACATTATTTTTTTAGACACAGTGAATAGTTTGCTGAGAAACACGAACCAATAAAGCGACTTCTCCTAACCCTGTGCCTACAGCTAAATCCAAACACTATAACCACTTGTCTAATCCTTTGATTTATCTATCCTTACGTACTATTTCCACTTAAAATCATTTTGCAGAACGTTTTATGATTTTTTGCTGATGTATGACCACGTAAACACTATGCAAAAGCAGTTAAACACGTTTACTCTACCTCTGCGCCATTTGTAAACGCTTAAAGATACATCAGATCCTATAATGCAGTAATATAACTAAATTTCTGTCAGGTAATACATATACATACATGTGTGTACAGGTTGATTTATCTACAGCCAGTAATTCTTTCATGCTATATATTACACAGAATTACATTTATTATTTTAGTCTATTCTTTTAGAATATAATAGATATATATTCTTTTTCAATTTTACAAGATCTTCCGTAACAAATCATTTTTTCAATATTTTTCAACCCTTTAAAATATTTTACCTTATATCTTGTGTGCTGCTTTCTAAATGTTAGAAATATTTCATTCTATTTACCTTGAATGGGTTTTCAGAATGTTTATCTAAAAATATATAAATAGAAAATACGTAATGTCTACCATTGATCAAAAGATTGATCAAAACGAGATAAATGTTAGGACCTTTTTTATTAAAGAAAAGATTATCAAATATTGGAAAAGTCTTATTTTTTACTTCCTTAAGGATTCCAAAACATTAAATGTTGGAAATAATACAATATTTCTTACTGCATCATTAAGGAAAAGTTAAGAATGGATGATGTTTATTAAAAAACCAATATTAAAGAAAACTGAAAATGTATATGCAGAAAATTCTGAAAAACATAAAATATTACTTCATTATACGTACAGCAAAGATCATATTTTTTATTTAAATATACAACACTTCATGTTAATGTTTACATTATGCTGATAATTAGATTATTCTTCCCTATATAATATTTAATTGATAACAAGTATTAATTAATGCTGAATTAATTATAAGAATTAATCCTATATTATATATAATTGATAAAATGTATCATTCAAAACAATTTACTATAAATATTAATCTTATATTATGTACAGCTGATAAAAGTATATCAATCAAAAAGGATTTAATTATAAGAATTATTTTGCTGTTAAAGACTAAATTATGTTATTGCCAACATCAATCACTTGGATAAACCAATCATGTGGGCTAGAGGCCATGAATTAAGAGAAAGGAGTGCGCCTTTTGTTTGAAGAGCACTGATAAGGTGGAAGCACATCTTAGATTAAGTTGGTCCTCTTAATTTAAAAGCAGGCACTAAGCAGAAAACCCCCTGCTTATCCTTCTTAACCGGATTAGAGGTATCGTTCGAGTACTTGGATGACGTTGTGACTATGAACATATTTTACTTGTCCCAGTCACCCTTAACTAGAACGGAAGATCTTAGTTAGGCTCGAGCCCCGAACCCGCAACACACCAGTTATAAGATTATTGCTTTTGCTGACTGAGCTGCCGCGGCTGATATTAAATCACAAAATGATGTTGAAGACTTATTTTTATATACATCAAGTTTCCAAAACATCCAATGTGGAGAATAATAATAGAAAGTAGTCAAGACTCGTTGAGCTTATTTCATATTTAATATAAAAGAGAGCAAGTTGAAGTACTTACATTTCAAAACAAAGACAATTTAAAACAGTTTTACACAATAATGAAATTGCACATAAGTTTCAAACTTGTATATAGAAAACGCCCTCTTCTCCAATGAAGCAACTTTCCACATTTCTGTTTGCAATTATTGTCATACCTGTGAATTCTCGGAATCTTAGTATACTCAGTACGAAATAATGCATAAAGTAGGTCTACGCTTACCGTCATAGTTATCATGTGTATATACCAATGCTATAAGGGGTAATGCACACAGTGGATCATATACTTGCCGTCATAATTGTCAATTCTTGGAATCTGAATGTACTCAATAAGGTATAATTCCCAAATCAGGTCGTATGCTTACCATCATAATTGCCATATCTGGGAATCATAATTGCCATCCATCATAATTGCCATATCTGTATATAATGTAGCGTACTCAACTCTAAATGAGCTAGAAAAATTATAGCGGAGGCCTGCGTAAAAAGTAAAGATCTTTATTCGGAACACAAAATGTTGAAGTTATGATGAAGACACAGATGAGAACCGGATGGTATGTACAATGAAATAATGATCGTTGCAGGAATCAGCCTGCCTAATAGTCACTGGTCCGAGTCTCCAGTACGGAGAGAAAAAAAGGGAGGAGGACACTCTTAGTTATAAACATAATTAGGGGAGGAGGACACTCTTAGTCGCCCTCCCAATGCTATCAGCCAATGCACAGAGGAGTCGATCGGTCAAAAGATCCCCTAGGTCATCAACTCCGGTCTTTTTATACCGTCGTCTGGTCGCAAATTTCCATCTTAGCTGATTGGGCACCTGGTTGATGACGTTGGGAAGAACCGCTTTGTTGAACTGCTAACCGGACAGGTGTAAGCCAAGTTTTAAAAAATTCATGGGAGTTCTCAGCAACCAAGAGCAATCTCGATGATCTATAAAGTATCATTAATCGATGTCTCTGGACAAACCTTTGGAAAACAAGGGGGAAAATAATGCTGCTTCCCTTACAATCTAGAGGATTTCTGTCATGTGAGATATTTCTTAGGGATGACATTGAAACGGATACTGGAATTCACCTGCATTCTAATGAATTTCACAGACAGAATAATTGAGATGGTTCTCCATGTTAACAATCCTCTATTCTGCATCCTATTCTGCGCGAAACTACGTCCTATCACAAGGTAAAGATGGGCTCAGTTCAAGTGCTCACAAAGGACGCGTTCACTGTTCTACCCTAGGCCATTTTCCCTCACGGTAGTAGATAAGTCTGTATCTGGAAATTTAACGTAAATAGAATTCATTACAATATCCATGCAGTAAGAGATAATGCACTCAGTGGGTCATACGCTTACCATCATAATTGTCACATATGGTAGTCTGTTTAATTTCTCGAGGGTTTTAGAAAAGCAGGGATGCCCCTTCTCTGTTCAACTTCTTAACAAGTGGATCGATAGCTGGATAGGTAGGTAGATGGATTGATAGTTATATAGATAAATATGTAGGTGAATAGAAATATGGAGAATTATTACTGTATTTTATAAAAGAATAGACAAGTTCAGTTGGAGTAACTGCATTGGGCGTTCTGTTGTTAGTGCCGAAAGAGACAGATTTTTACTGTTTTAAGTGTTTTAACTTTAATTAACTTTTCTTTAAACTATATGAGGTTTATTGTCGATAAATTTCGAAAGACAAGATGCTTAAAAATTCAATTGAAGTCTTTCAAATAGTTATAAAATTCCAAAACGTATCGTAAAGTTCGTTTCAAGTTGTTATTACTAACAACTATATTATCTGTTGTGGTACTAATTATATTAACTATAACATGATATATATTCAAGCACACTTTATAATCCTTATTGCAGTTATAAATCCCAATTCAATGAGACAGAATTATCGAATTTTCAGGCAAATTTAGCTCAATAATTTCTATTTTAACCTTAAAATTTAAAACACTTTATACGAAATATGCAAACATTACATAACCTATATATTATACAAAAATGTCATATTTTAGTACTTTATATAATCACATCTAAGTTACTAAAATGGAATCAATTAGATAATCATCACATCTGCACTAGATAATGGACTTTATCAATTAAAGATCTTCTTTGTAGCAGTAAATAAATTATCCTCTCAAAGCAAATGTAAATGAGCAGTAATACGATTTTCAGTATCCTTCTGCGAGATAAAAGGGGGGGCTTTTAAAGCGATTAAAGTTTAATGAGGATAACATATTTGTGAATATGTATCATCGTTAAACTTAATCGTTTTCACTTGACATTACAACATATATAGAAGTGAATTACTCATGCATAAGGCATAAGGCTGTACTAAAAGACATTTCACCCCAGGAAAAATATTATTAAAACTATTATTAAATGACAAGTAAATATGTTGAAACAGGACTCAAATAAATATGTATATATAGGAAAAATTCTTTATATGTCTGTGAGTATATATTTTTTCTATTAATTTCGAAATGGTTGGACTAATCATAATGAAATTTTTCATGATGATTCACATAAACTCTAAGAAGAATTTAGGCACATCAAAATGTTTGGAGATTGAAATACGTGTGGAAATCAAAAGCTCTTTTTTTAATCCAGTTTGCGTTTAGTGACTCTATATTAGCGATATTTTCTATATATTTCTTTTCATTGAGTGCAAAAACAATTAAAATCTTTTAAGTAACTTAAGTTAGTGTTTCAAATTCGTCTTTAGCTAATACATTTTTTCTCGTTTTTTGACCAAATTTACTTCATTTACCACTATTGAATTGCTATATTTATTTTGTTTTTCTATTAGACTGTACCATTACTGATTCAAATTTACTTGTTATTTAATGTTTTTTATTAGACTGTACCATTACCGTTTTCAAAAGTAATTCTATGTCACTGAACAGTTGACTCAGCAATATTATTTTCCAGTATATTTAGTCTCTTTCAATGTTCTTTAGCTAATACATTTTTTTCTCGTTTTTGTCCAAATTTACTTGATTTACCACTTTTGAATTGCTATATTTCTTTTGTTTTTTATTAGACTGTACCTAACACCATTATCGTTTTCAAAAGTAATTCTATGTCACTGAACATTTGACTCAGTATTACTATTTCCAGTACATTTAGTCTCTTTCAATGTTCTTTAGCTAATACATTTTTATTCTCGTTTTTTTTTTACCAAATTTACTTTATTTACCACTTTTGAATTTGCTATATTTCTTTAGTTTTTTATTATACTGTACCTAACAACATTACCGTTTTCAAAAGTAATTCTATGTCATTGAATATTTGACTCAACAATACTATTTTCCAGTATATTTAGTCTCTTTCAATATTCTTTAGCTAATACATTTTTTTCACGTTTTTGTCTAAATTTACTTCATTTACCACTTTTGAATTGCTATATTTCTTTTGTTTTTTTTAGACTATATCTAACACCATTATCGTTTTCAAAAGTAATTCTACGTCAATGAACATTTGACTCAGCATTACTATTTCCAGTACATTTAGTCTCTTTCAATGTTCTTCAGCTAATACATTTTTTTCTCGTTTTTCTTTTTCTTTTTTTTTTTTTGACTAAATTTACTTCATTTACCACTTTTGAATTGCTATATTTCTTTTGTTTTTTTAGACTATACCTAACACTATTATCGTTTTCGAAAGTAATTCTATGTCACTGAACATTTGACTCAGCATTACTATTTCCAGTACATTTAGTTTCTTTCAATGTTCTTTAGCTAATACATTTTTATTCTCGTTTTTTTTTACCAAATTTACTTCATTTACCACATTTGAATTTGCTATATTTCTTTAGTTTTTTATTAGACTGTACCTAACAATATTACGGTTTAGAAAAGTAATTCTATGTCATTGAACATTTGACTCAACATTCCTATTTTCCAGTATATATTTAGTCTCTTTCAATGTTCTTTAGCTAATACATTTTTTTCTCGTTTTTCTTTTTTTTTCTTTTTTTTTTTTTGACTAAATTTACTTCATTTACCACTTTTGAATTGCTATATTTCTTTTGTGTTTTTAGACTGTACCTAACACCATTACCGTTTTCAAAAGTAATACTATATCACTGAACATTTGACTCAGCATTACTATTTTAGAGCATATTTAGTCTCTTTCAATGTACTGGCAAAAAATAGGCGCTTTATCATTAGTCCGTCAATTAATAACACTAAATGCAATTCTTTTATTTCTTTAGATTATATTCCACAAAAAGAAATAAATTAAAATGAATGAATATATTACTGTAATGACTTGTTTCATTTTCGAAATTACATATATTTTTAGAGTATTATAATTGTTGTAATGTACTTACACCAGTGTTCGTTTACAAAGGGGAAACACGGTAAGAATATGATACTTTATATTGAGATTAAGACATTTATTCTGTACATTAATTACAAATTTATATCCTTGATTATCATATAACATAACTTGCAATTATTTATGTCTTATATTCATATTTACAATATATTTATTATAATTCTCTTTATAATGCGTTATTCCTTAATCACGATGTTGAATTACTAACAGAGGCCTAAATGACAGTTGTGAATATTTTTTTACCTCCACTACAGGCACAGGAGAGCAGGCAGGTGCTTTCCTCACGCGATGTGTCGGTTCTTCAGTCGGTACAGAGGATCAGGCAGGGGCTTTCCTCATGCGGTGTGTCGGTCCGGGCGTTCGGGCGCACGGGACGATTCGGTGCTGGTGAGCCAGGCTTGGGATTTCAATGTCTAGCTACTCTTGAATCCGACTTCAACTCTTTTTCTTAACTCTCTTTCCCAACTCCTCACCTCCGTTTTAACGCTCCTTTTCCTTCTTGCCAATTGCTTGTTTTGGTGAAATTTTCCCACATCTGCACCCCCTTCGGCATTGCACGTGGGCTCATTAAAATAGCCCCTTTTTGAAAAAGCTGACATTATTTTTAGCCCCTGCCCCCATAACTCAAGGTTACATCTCTGTGCGACCTTGACCGTAACGCTTGTGCCATTCCGTGATCTATACCTTCTCTGCAGGGGTTCTTAAACTCGAAGCAACAATCGAAGTCCTAAATTCTTCTAGGAAATTTCTCACACAGATGTGCATGCACGTGCTGACCACCGTGGGAAAGTACATCGGTACAATAATCTAAAAACTAATATGAATTTTGAAGTCTAATTTCTTTAAATAATTTGACCAAATACTTAGGCACTTTGTCGTTAATCTTCTACCAAATATCAGTATATATTTTGCAATAATTATATTCCATGTTAAGAATTAACTTAAAATACATGTGTTATATAATGAATTGCTTTATTTTCGAATTTAATAATAATGTAAAAGCAATACAATTAAATTCTATTTTTAAATTTGAAATATATATAGCTGTATACAATGACATTTAAACCTTCTTTCCTCTATCTTTTAAAATTCATTTTTTTTCCAATGATGGGAACTTACGGATTCACCATCCGCTTTATAGTTTACCCAAGAGAATCTGGGATTACATATTGCTTCTCTTATTTGGATTTATCAGGATAGGAAAATAATAAAAAAGGACTTGATAGCTCATTTTGTGGTCTTAGAACTTAAGAAAACTCAACTTTTCTTTTGTTTACTAATGCGTTTCCATTCTATTCGTTTTGATTATGTATGTCGTGTCCGTAAAAACTATAAGGTGGATAACAAATCTCGTTAAATCTATATTCAAGCAAATGTATGGGTAAATTTCTAATGTTCATTATTTTTGCTTTAGCGTGTAGCCCGTCATATGACGGAATCAGATTTTCCAGAATTGCAAAATACCCTATGGGGCAGGTAAAAAAAATAGTTTGTTTTTTGGCGAGAATTATCTTTCAACAAAAATAATCGATTAAAATTATCACATGTGTACCTAATCTATTATTTAAGCCAAATATAAAAGAAAATTGTTTACTTAATATCTAAGTTTAGTGATAAAACGTATGGAAATAATTCAGACGATATTTAAATAATTTAAAATAAGAAATGATTAAATGAAATGGTTAAAGGAATGACTTCAAAATGGTAGAAAATATTGTTATTTTTGCCTATTTATTATGTGATAAATTGATAATTTTAATCGCCTGCTCTTTAAATGGCACTTCATATAATGGCATATAATGGCATTAAATCCATGCAATAAGAGATAATGCGGTGCATGGGTTACACCGCTTCCGAATGCATGGAATCCACCCCATCCGAAAAAGAGGACGGGGTTTATTTCGAACGTTTTTAAAATGACAGTATTTTCCATTGTGATATAAAGCTTATTCATGCTAATATATTTTAGAATATGATCTATACTTTAGGAAAAGATATTAAAAGGTTACATATGATTAGGCCTTTAATCTATTGAAACTTTTGGGTTGTAAAATATTCTATATTTTCCAGACAAAAGCTAGCCCCCTCTCCGGGAATGTTGGTGCTTCTTTTGGAACATATACTTCTCCTCTCTAAAATGCGGGGAAATCCTTAACCCCCCCCCTCGGAGTGGAGGCGAAATTAAGCGCCTAACTGGAGAGAGGCTAGGGGGCCTGAGATTGGCTAACAAGGGCTTTGTCCCAGGAGGTTATTCTTGGACGGTTCGAAGTTCGTGACCCGGCTTTCAGGGAGAACGACGCATGATTTTCTCGAAGTATGTTCACGCCTAGCGTAACGGAGTTGTTTAAATGCTTATAATGCTCCTTGTATATAAATGTGCAAATAATGATGAAATGTACATAGCTGTGAGTGTTAGAATAAAACCCAGAAAATCCAAGAAGCTTGTCTCGGCTCGCTTACTACGTCACAGGGCTATCATACAAGATATTCACGGGTTCTTCATCAGGGTAATGAATTATATTCAGAATCTGATGATTTTTTAGTAGCTACAGGTTCCGCGGTTGCTATAAAAGGATACACAGATTTCTCATGGGTTACCAAATAATTTTCTACCGATTTATTTTGGTTCAGGTTGACTTGGGATAAGGCATCCAATCATCTAAATCTTCTTCACCATCACACGAAAATTTGCTTCAAAAACTGAATCTGTTGATTTTTAAACATTTGCAGGGGGCACGGTTACCATAAAGGAATGCATAGAATTGTATTGCGTTACCAAAAGACTCTCTATCTATTCATTTTAGTTCAGATTAGGCCTTTAATCTGTTGAAACTTTTGGGCTATCACACAAGAAATTCACGGGCTCTTCATCAGGGGCATGGATTATTTTCTGAATCTGTTGATTTTTTTGGTAGCTACAGGTTTCAGAGTTTCTATAAAAAAATGCACAAATTTCTCTTGTGTTACCAAAAAATTTCAGTAGATATAATTTGGTTCAGGTATTGGAATAAGGCATTCAATTAGTTGACACTTTTTTACTGCCACATGAAAAATTCACTTTTTCTTCATCTAGAAAAGGAATCATAAACTAAATATGTTGTTTTTTCCACATTCATGGGTTGATATGCAATAAGTTCTTATTCTTTATTTTTGTGGCAACTCTTAATTACTGACAGATATTAATAATCTCAGTGAAAGCCGGTATCCTTTATACAGCTAGATTTCCTATAAAAATGTTCCATCGCATAAGAAAAGAAATAACTATTTATTAAATATTTTCCCTTCTATTTTTTTTTATATTACCTCCAGTACAGTGGTTATTCCATCATAACAAAAATTTATTCCTTGCTGTTTTCGTCCATCTCCTTTGTTCGATACTACCATAATATCATCAGAAACCATTTCCGAGTCTTTAAATACTTTTCATATTGGAAAATTTTCCTTCTACGGTGTTTCTCCCACGCATTCCGTCTTGAAAAGAACAAAATATTGGATCCAATTTTATCGACTTTTATTTCATTAGATAGATCATCCAGTTCGTATGTTTTTGTTAGCTGAGTAAATGTTTTCTCTTCTTGGTCTGGTTATTTTAATTCATTTAATCGGCTATAAATTCTGAATTACTTCATGACATGACGCCATCATTAAATTGTAATAACATACCTCGAAAAAAATTTAAATTGTTTCTACAAATACGGAGCGACAATTAATTAAAAATAGCATCTTTTTTCTATAATCAAAGTAATCACCGATAGAAATGACGAAGTGGGATTTTTAATGGAAGTTCAATTATCAGTGACAATAAATTAACCTCAAAATATTTTTATCTGTACCATTTAAATTATCTTTATAAATATAAAGTAGACTTTTCTTGTTTGATTAAATTCTTTTACGTTCATTAATTTTTATCGAGGACCTAAATATTAATTGTTCATGATATCACCATTAAAATGCAATTACATATGAAGAAAAGAAATTTAAGCTGTTTCTACAAATAAGGATTCTCAATATATTAAAAATAAGAATTTCTTCCCTGAGCGAATTAATTGTTGAGAGAAAAGACAAAATGAGATTTCTAATTGTAGTTCAAATATCAGGAGCTCTGAATTACAAGCAATATGTCTTCATCTGTACCATTTAAATTATCTTTGCAAACATAAAGTTAAATTTTCTTGCTTGATTAAAATTTTTTATTAACTTCATTTATTTAAATCACGTGCCTAAAAATTAATTGCCTCAAAATCCCTTTTGCAATCGAGTTAGGAAAAGCAAAGTAACTCAGACCTGAATACATCTTTTCTCCAGACATTTTCCGTAGCAAATATTAATTGCTTTCTCAGCTTTAATCAGCAAGCAAATAATATCGAAAATTCTCTTCAAAATACGTGAAATTTGTTATTATTATAATCATTTATTTTGGTAAAAAAACTTATAGTAACAAAGGGTTATACATTTTTAAGGAAAATTTTAATATATATTTTTAAGATTATGTAGGGTGTAGTGGGGTAAAATGGGTAGATAAAAAAGGATTTCTTATTCAGCACACGTTTTCACTTAAAAAAACTATAAACAAGCAATTTTTTGTATGTATTCATGCAATGGATTCATTACCATTATTGTTAAATAGTTTTATACATTTTCTTAAATCGAAAATTTATAATTTTTTACTTCTTTTTTATAATTATTTTACCCCAGAGGTAAGGTAAAATGAGCAGTAGATGGGGTAAAATGGGTAATGAATTAAAAATACTATTAATTATGAAAAATGTAATTAAAATTCTATTTTTTTTAGCTAGAAACACATTTATATGTTATATAGTTACAATTTATATTGGAAAACTGTAATGGCCATGGTCATTAAGTTGAGCTACTTTCTGTTACATCAGAAACAGTCATCACTTCTCTGGCCTTAGTTTTTACCAGCTTTCTTTTTCATCTGGCATTTTCTAAGAATTTTTTTCTTACAACTGCAGTGGTGTTCTAAGGATGGCCTTTTTAAAATATTTATATGAAGAAGAAAATAGAAAATTCGAAGTGATTGAACTGAAAGTTTGAGTAGAAAGAATTTCCATAGTAGATGTTGTCGAAGTGTGTTCATCACTGTTTACTGTTATTTATCCATCCTTCTTAATTAACCCTATTTTTAAATGAACAGCCTTTTTCCTTCAAGGTATCAAATACCTGTTTCAGAAGGTTAGGAAATATTGCTTTGGATACTTTTTGAAGACGGCTCTTCGTGTACCACGTATTCAGGTTTTTTCTCCAAGCACACTTCATAGAGGCAAATCCTTTGACATCCAAAGGTTACAGGGCATGGTTTGAGTTTGATGGGAGGCAGGTTATAATTTTGTCCATAATTTGTTTTAATGTCTTATATGTCACGTGACCATCGAATATCAAAAGAATGGTTTTTTCCAGGTAATCCACTTATTTGAGAAAATGTCCCATCCAAGATTCAAACATTGTATCATGCATCCACCCTGACTCTGTGCAGCCATTTAATACTCCAGGTGTATCACCCTTGGTAAAAGTTTCATATAAATTTGGACTTTTGTACACAGTGAAGGATGGAAAACTTCTAGTCACAGATGTACAAAACGGCCATGATAACACATGTATTTTTAGCCTCACAAGCTCGATTTTACTATTATCATATTAACTTACCTTATACCACAGCAAAAAATTTTTTAAATACTATGTAATATTATTTACACTAAAATTTAACGGCTGGTTTAAATCATTACATCTAAAAATTTAGAACTTTACAATAAATTGTTAAGCCTAACCAATACACTATTTTCCTCCATCCTACAAACATAATCATTAAACATAAAATATTTAAAATATTTCTTGCCTGTTTTTGAAAAACTGTTGTTCAGAAACCCTTGCAGTTGATTATTTAAAAATTAATGGCGATAAAAGAAATAAAGTATCACTTTTTTGAAAGTTTTTAAGGCGTTAGTAAAGAAGAATGTATTCCTGACTTCCAAACAAGGCATTCTATGTTACCACATGCAAAATATAAAACTTCTTAAAGAAAATAAATGCTGCCTACAAATATTTAAAAATATATAACAAAGCTAAAATATAATTGTTAACAGTTACGTGTCTTTTAAGTAAATTATAAAAAATACCTATTTTACCCCACCAGGCGTTATTTTTACGCATATTTCTTCTGAACTAGACAGTAAAATTTATATCATATTAAAATATTTAAAGGAGTTAGAGAGCTAAAACTCGCAAATTTCTTTAAAAGTAATTCAAAATATCACCCTTTATGTTCCAACTTAAACCATTAAAGCCTAGTGACCTTTTTAGGGACAGCTAAAGATAGTTTACAAATTTCTATTTTTTTCTCCGTACAAATTTTACTATTCAATAAAGTTACATTGCAATTTAGTACTTTTTACTAAATTTTCGAGTATATGCTGTTACATACAATACTGTTATTTAGACTGATATTTCATGATTTTCAAACCTCGCATAAAGATTTACATTTTTTGGGAGTACAAATACTGAAGTAATGAAACAATTTCTTTATTAATAACGTTTCAATATACAGTATTGTGTTTACGTGTCATACCAAACAAATGTTTTATCAGGAATTATTACTTAAAATTGCATCCTATGATCATTGATCTGAAAATTGAGCACTATTGAAGAGATAATGTAATATTCAATGTTGTATAAATTTCTTATTTATTTTAATATTAGCACTTCAAGTAATTTATATTTAAAATATTCATCCATATATATTCTGGAGAAATGACTCGAGCTTTAATGATTTAAAATAGTATTGATGACAGTTTGAATATCAGCTCTGATAAATTAATTTCAAAATGTTTTATCATTATTTTTTAAACGATTTATACTGTATTTCATATTATATTTCATGAGTATATTAATTATAATTATCTAATTGCTCTGAAATACTATGTCAAACAAAATGGAGAATAGTCTTATTCAAACCACAACTGTGAAATAATTTGAGTATCAAATGTCAATAACTCTCTTATATGTATTATCATGTATTGTTCATATGTATTGTGAAAATGATATGTTAAATGTTATTAAAACTACATAAATCTTTATTTTTCAAAGCAGAAATTGTATAAACCTTATTAGCTAAGCATTTAAATCCGATAATATTAAAATATATTGGCTTTGTTTAAAAACATAAGGGATTCGAGACCCAAATTTCTACAAAACATCACATCTTATCGGTTAATATGCATCAGAAAGTTTTTAACATCAAATAATGAAAACTAGATATTTTTACAATGAATACATTAAAAGATATCACTTATTTATGTTATAATAAATGTGCTTGTCGATGAATTTCTTGTAAAAAGCATGTTCTTAGGTAATGTATTTTAATAATAATCTTTATAACAAATTGTTCTAGTGTCGGACTGATTTTACATTATATATGTAAAAATATCGTTATGGTTCTTAAGGGGTGATAGAACTGTCAAATCGACAAAAAATTCCATTTTTTCAGAAAAAATATATGTGAAAAGAATGTAGTTCTGAACATTTTAAAACAATCCACTTAAAAATTTCCAATATTGAGAGGAGTTAAGAATAAAAACATGTCAACTGTTTACTATAAATAAATTTAACTTACAAAACTTTAATTTGATTTTTCTCAAGTTATTTTTTTTTCATGTAATGCGCATGTTATTTAAAAAAGTTTTTAATATTTTTTCATAACATTTTTACAGGTTGTATACAACAGATTTTCATCCGATTGAACCTAAATTTTCTTGTATATTTTCTAATATGTTTTTTATACAATGAGAAAGTTTTTTATACAAAGAAAAAAATAACTTTTTTCAAATATTTTTTAAAACATATATGTATTTTAAATACACTGCACTCCGCTTAATGTGTTCGCGGTTATCAATCGCTTATTGTTATCGAATTCTCTTGGTCCCGATTTTCTCTATTCATTTGTATGTTAAAATTATCGTTTTATGTGATCGTTACATCGGTTAATGTTATCAGTTTTCGGACCTCATTTTAACTGGCAAAGGAATATGTACAATATATTCAGGAGGAACCCATTCTTCTCCTTCCCTTCGCTGTTGTTTGAATTTCCGAGAATTCTCTTCTTCAACCTATGGAAATGGAGATTGAACAAAGGTGTGGGTTATTACTAGTTCCTGGAATTTTTTAGAAATACGCACACCCTGCTGGTGGTCAATATTCGTCAGATAAGCAGAAAGCAACACATTCTTATCGGAACTGAGAAGAAGCGTATTCACATTTTATGCCTTGCTCACTTACATGCAGCATGTCTATATGGAAGCCAGAAAGCGAAATAATTTAAAATTAAAACAAAAGATCGAAATTTTAAATCGTTATGACAGGTTGATTATGATTACGATTTATCAAGGATCTTCTTAAAAAAAGTTGTAGACACTCAAGAATTGATCATTTTTTTAATTATGTATACAATTGTCATGTCTTAAAGGATAATATACAGTACATAAATATAAGGTGTGTTTTTTCATTTTGTTTTGAAATTTAGCACGTGTGAATTAAAAGGGGGGGATAAACTTATCTAATTTTGCTTATCATTTATTGTTATCAATTGGTTAATTTTATCAAAATCACGATGTCCCAAACTGATCGCATTAAGCGGAGTCCACTGTATATACAAATTTAGGTTCTAAGTTACTTTGAGATATTGTAGTATGTTTTAAAACAATAAGCCTGTCTTATTCTTAACTATGTTTTTAATAATCACGTGTGTTAACCTTAGTATCATTTTTGTTAACAAGAAATTGTCTCTTATTTAAAACTTTCTAAAAAAATACTTTATATGTTTCAAAGATGAATGAGATATGTGTGTAAAGAAAATAACTTTTTCAGTCATTGTGTTGGTTTTTTCTTTTTTGGTTGAATTTTAGTTGTTATGGTATTTTATCTTTTTGTAATAAAAAAAGACAAATAAAAACAAAGGGCGAAATTTGTGTCTACTTTAAATATATTTACCAAAAAATATTGCCAAATTTTATAGCATTGCTTTATATTTTATAACACTTAACTATCAACCTTTTCAAAAATACAGCAAAATCTTAATATATAAAGTGCATTTAGTGATAGTGAGTTATATTAGAGATCAGTTCTACTTAGCCGTCGTTTACCGAAAAAAAATGAAAGTCCAAATTAAGAGTTTCTTACACTACTAGTTAGTTCTAATTAGCCGTCATAAAACGAAAAAAATCAACCTTTTATAAAATATAGCAATATTGTATTTTATAAAATGCAATTAATAAAATTGAGATACATTAACGTTTAGTTCTACTTAGCCATCATGTCGTAAAACAATGAAAAGTAAAAATAAAAATGTTAACTATATTACTAGCTAGTTATAATTAGCCGTCATAAAACAAATATATGAACTTAAAACAGCAAAGTTGTATTACATAAAATGCAATTATTCATGTGGCCATTATTATTCAAGTAAATTAAGTGGTCACAAGGGGTTAGTTCTACTTAGCCGCCATGTCACAAAACAGTGAAAAATACAACCAAAATTGTTAATTATATTAATAACTAGTTACAATTAGCCATCATTAAAGAAATATATGAACCTTTCCGATAAAAATAACGAAGTTTTATTACGTAATGTGTAATTATAAAATTATGTTTCTTAAGCGATTAGTTCTACTTAGGCATTGTATAGTAAAACAATTACCTACTTCTCCAATAAAGAAATACTATAACAAAGACAAATCCAGGTGCTTTATTTTAAAGATAAAATTTAAATTCTTATATCAATTCATCGAAACTAAATATATCTACTTTTTCAAAAAATTGGCCAAAAAAACATTAGATGAAAATTATTACATTAAGTCGTTTTCAAAATATTCATGCAAATAATTCATTTCAGTAGTTTTCCTTTATTAAAATCCAATAAACAGTTTTCAAATAGAATAATGAAGTGCAATTAATAACACTGAGTTATTCATGGATTATAATCATTCCAATCCTAAATCGTTCCAAATCAGAGCATTCTATCAGCATTAGAGACAATAACTTTCCCCATCTCTGGGGGCGTAGCTTATATTTTACGGTGAACAGATTCCGGCGCAAATAACTTCATAATCAAATATTAAACATATACCATTTACTTTTAGTAATAGAGTAAACCATCACTACAGCAAAACATTGTCACTCACAGTCATTATTCGCATATTTACATTCATTAAAATGTTTCTCTATGTCTAGACAACTTGCGAAAATATGTCTCAGATGCAAATGGAAATCAATACCAAATATTATACAAATTTTCTCTGGAATTCTTAAACAAGCACTTATTTTTAGTTCCAGCATTCATCATAAAATTAAAACCTACAAAAAATTTACTTTACATTGATTTAGGGTATCTAAACATAAAACCACTTAACTGCGAAAGTAATGATGGATTTAACAATTCTGGATGCTAGCGGCATCAAGTACTTTCCTACTTAAGTCCTATGAAAGTCTACTGAAAATGCTTTGACTTCATTATATAAACTGCAAATTTCATTTTTTTATCATTTTTTAGACCAATTCAAAATTTTCCCTCAAAGAAATGAATTCTATATCAAATGTATAGTAAATTCTTATCATATCTTTTCTTTCGGTATAGTTATTCAGATTTATCCATGTTCTTAAAATGCATTTAACATTTCGCGTGCGGGCAACGTATTTTTACGTTTTTAGTAGTCTGTCACTGGAGCGCGGATCACGTACAAATACGTATTTAGTAGATTTGTGGTGGATACCCTCTAACCACCACAGATCTACTAAATGCGTATAATTATATGTATGTGTGACATTAGATGCGTGTTGTTTATTTTGCTATGCAAAACTTTGCATTTTTTCGTTCCACCAGTTATGATTGTCGAGGTACTCGATCTTTTGTTGCGCTATTTCGTCTTTAATCGAATTCTTAGCTCCAGTATGTACAAGTCGTGTTTTGCCAATTTGAAGCTTAGTTTTTTATTGATGAATACAAAATTGATAAAATGAGCCATTGTGACAAAGATATAAGCGCTGATAGATTATCGGACTTTAATTTAAAAAATCTTTTATTTTTGCGATTTCGTAAAAATACTGTTTTTTTTCGTTAAATAATCATACAGTATATGTTAAAGTGTAAAATAATAAAAAAAGTTCCTTTCATAAAAACAAAGTAGTTTTCGATTTACTGCGATTTTTCTGAATAACTAAACTTTCGCGCGATTCACGAAAAAAAGCCCGCTGCACGAGTAAGCTGGCGGTGAAGTATACCCGCATGCCAAGTGTTAACAGGTGATAAAATATCTTTTATAAAAAAGACATATTCAGGCAATAAATAAACAATTAAAATTGAAAAAAAGGAAAGTTTTAACAAGATGCAAAGTACATGCTTAGTAGTCTCATAGATAATTAAAACAAAATCTTAACTACTTATAGCAATATTTGTAACAATAAGTAGTCTCAACTATTTACTGATTGCTAAAATAAAAAGAAATAGAATAAGTATATTTATTAATTTTTTAAAACGAAGCTGTACTCTTATTATAAGAATTTATTGATAATAACTTGCAACCTTTCCTGTCCTTTCGTGATTTTCAAGTGTAAGGAACACATGACTGCTTTTTTAAGAGACCTACACCTTACTTAGTGTTTTTGGGGGGTCAAGAGTGAGCTTTGATCATTTCAGATAATTCAAAAACTAAATAGGCAGCAATTTAGTTACTAGACGAGTGAAACTACTTTCCTGAGATAGCTGAAAAATGTGGTCAGGGGGGGGCGGAAAATTATCTCTTATTCTAGCGTCAGATTTGAAAGACGAGTAAAAAGAATTTAAGTCAGCGAACAAATTTTTTAATGTCACATTTTACGGCTGGGAAATTAGGTATTAAAGAATGAAAAGGGGTAAAAGAAGTTGTGTATAGATATTTTAGGTGTAGTAATTTTAATATATATGTACGAGGGTCACTCTGAAATTTTTGAGACACAACTGGGTTTTTTTTTCAGTTAGAAAATTTTAGACGTGTTCAGATTAGTTTGCTGAAAAATTTTGTAGACGATTTTCACAGATTATCTCTTTCTAGCGTCATTTGAAGAGATGAAAATGCTTTTATAGCTAAATTTAATGAAAACGACGTGAAATTAGATTAAAGAATAACAAAAGTCACAAGTTGTGTATACATTTTTTATATTTTATAATATTTATAATATATAAATTTTTATATATATATATTACATATTTTATATAATTTTATTAGATTTTATATGTAACCATTATAAATTTTGTAGAGAATTCACAGATTAAAAGTACAACATTCATTTCAAGAGAACTCAGAATTTTAATTTAAAAATTATTATAAACACGACACATCCCTTCTGAAATTAAATAAAAAGCCACAGTATTTTTAGATTCAAGATACAACAAGAATTTTACAACAAAAATATTTAATAAGCGAATTATATTATATAAATATACGAAATATGTTATAATATATATATTTATATATATATATATATTTATATATATATATATATATATATATATATATATATATATATATATATATATATATATATATATATATATATATATAATATTTATATATATATATATATATATATATATATATATATATATATATATAATATATTATATATATAAATATATTATATATACATATACATATATATATATTTATTTATTTATATTACATATATATTTATATATATATATATATATATAGAGAGAGAGAGAGAGAAAGAGAGAGAGAGAGAGAGATATAATATGTGTATATAATGTAAACAAGTGGGGCTACAAAAGGAAGAATGAATCGTAAAATGACGGCGATGATGTCAGTTGCCTGTTAAATTAACTATCGTATTGAATGTACATGACTTTGAAGATTTACAATTAACAGTTATAGCACTTTTACTTTAGGTAATTCCATCCACCACTGTGAAATCTTACTACATCGGATGTGAAAAACGCATCTGACACTTACAAGTCCATCAAATGTAAAAATCTTTTTCAACTTTTTTTTCTTTAGCACCGTTCTCCTTTTTCTTTATAATCTTTAATTTAAATTTGAAATCAAGCGATTAAATCTAAGCGATGGTTCGCACTGTACAGCGATTAGTAACATCAACTATAATTATAATCACCTGTATATAATCTAAATATTATTTTGGCGGATAATCATTTATCTTTGAATGCTTTCAAACAAATCTTTTATGTTTCAGTATGCAATTTTCTTTTCTAATTCTTCTAGCAAACATTAAAATAACTGTCACTGAAAAAATTATTTCTATCCTTAACCCACTTGGGGTAAAAAAAAAATATATTATAGAATTTTATTACGCCTCTTATAAAATCTCCAGAAGGGCCATTTCTTGTCAAAATTTTAATTGTGTGTATATTAATATCTCAAGTTATTTTGTTTTTAGAATCATAAAAGCAACAAGAGAAGAATAATACTTAACGGTCCATTTTCTTAAAAAAGAAAATCAATTTAGTAATTAATTATTATTTTTTTAATGAGCTTTGAAGTTTTGAACCCCGTAGTGCATTCTATATAGATTATATTTAATGATATTTACGTTATTTGTTATAATATATAGCATGAGGAAACACCTGTAAACTTTACATCCTTTTCAACCATAGTTTAAACTATATATAAAAATATTTTAATTGAAAAAGTGTGAATTATTTTTTAAAATATTTTAATTTTATTTATACTTCTACAGGAACAATGATTATTTTTGAAGAATAAATAAATTAAATATATATTGATGCATAATTTTTTAATAATAATAATAGTACGATACTCAGTAACACAAAAAATATTCCTGCATATATGTTTAATAAATTAAATTGCTTATGTAAAAAACAAAATATTTATTGAAATGAATTCTGTTTCGCAATTTAAAAATAAGAGCTACTTAAATGTTTAGATTTCTATTAAAGAATTTTATGCTTTTATTACATGTCTCTGCTTTGCCATTAGAATTTTACTCTTAATTTAAAACCGATTATTAAAACTATTTAGAGAATCAAAATTTATTTTATATATAAGTAACACCTATTTAGTAATTATTTTAGTGGTCTTAAAACAAGATATTTAAGGGGTTATGCGGCTGTTAAATCGGCAAAAAATTCGATTTTTTAGAAAAAAAAATATGCCAGAAGGTATTTAATTCTGAAAATTAATAATAATCCTCTTTAAAGAATCCGATATTGAGAGGAGTTATGAATAAAAACACGTTATATGTTTACTGTAAACAAATTTAAACTTACAGAACTTTAACTTAATTTTTCTCAAATTGTGTGTTTCTCATGAAACGCGCATGTTATCATGTAAAGTATTAAAATCAAAGATTTTAATGCTTTACAGGATTAAATTTAATACTTTCCATTTTTAATATGATTTTGGTCTGATTGAACTTAAATCTTCTATCGTATTTCCGAATATATGTTTTTTTCCAATGAGAAATCTTAATTTTAAGTGAATAAATTCACTTTTTCAAATACCTTTTAAAAATATATATGTATCTTAAATATATACAAATTTAGATTCTATGTTGCTTTGATATATTGCAATATGTTTTAAAACAACAAGCTTATCTTAAACTTAATTATACATTTAATAATCATGCGCTTCACCCTTGAAGTAATTTCTGTTAACAGCAGAGTGTCTCTTATTTAAGACTTTCTAACAAAAATATTTTTATGTTTCAAAAATGAATGAGATATGTGTGTAAAGATAATAAATTGTTCTATGTTTAAAAAATGATGCTTGTAAAACTGGTTGTTTTCAAGGTATAAAACGTCGAAAAAGTAATAAAATTATAAAGTATAATTATTTTACATTTTTTTTCAACTTTTAAGAGTCGTGTGACCCTTTAAATAGTACCTTTCATGTCACAAAAATTTCATGACATCTTACTTTTTACGATTTATCATAAAATAAACGTTTTTTAAGCTTAAAATTTACAAATTATTTTACAAAACATTAGAAAAAACTTATTTTGTCATTTAAAGTAATGTTTTTCAAACATTTACTTCAAATTGTGTGTATATAAATATTTTAGTGTCCCAGTTAAAATTATGTAGGGTAAGCCGGACTAGGATGCTGTAAAATGACTAAAACTTATCTGTGACTCATATGTATTTATTTTGAGAGTGGTAAAGATTGATGATAATATAACAGTAAAAAATATATTTTCATGCAATTAAGCCTCTGCTGTCCTTTCGTAAGTTTCTTTAAAGTCAATTATTAACTTGGGGTTAGAGAGATGATCAGTGGGAAGTTACACGGAAACAGGCATAGGCTGCGTTATATAACCACATGTGAAATCAGGCCTTTAACCTTTTCAAAAGGGCTGGGACAGCATGTGTCCCCAGATAAATTAGTTCCTCAGAGAGCCCCTTTAAAAAGGTTAAGATAAATGTGTAGTCTAGAGCCAAACTCAAACCTAATATAAGATTGAATCTGAGTCATAAAAACGAAGGGCTTTCACAAATTTCTTCATTCTGGCCTATCTGCTCAATAAAGCACTAGTTCCACGCTTAATCGGGTCCTTCACAGTCAGTAGCAATTAGAGAGACTGTTTCCAAAACCCCAGCAACGCTCCGACCACTGTGGGCATAAAGACGGGGTAGGGAGAATAAAGAAAATAAAAAAGCTTCCCTTTCTCCACTCCGTTTTACTCTCAAATAGTCCCTTTTTACTTTCGCATATGCTTCTTATTGTTACCGTAGATTTCGCTCCAGATGCATAGGGACTGTTGAAGGTTTAGGTACTCATATTTAGTTAGTCCAGATCACTACTGTTATTCCAATCTTTATAACAACTCTATTAGAATAATGATTTCCATGTCCAGGATGATAAGTTTCACTGAAGCAAAAAATTAACTTAATGGTTTTTTTACACAAAACCCTTTTGTACTGGTGGTCATATTGACCTCCATGAAAGACGTTTGTTTTATCTGCCAAAAACCTCATTTTTAACAGATCACAATGATATAATATAAGTATATATGTAACACGGTGAAAATTAATCCTTCGCGAAATACAGAAAGTTTTAACTCCTATAAATTTTACTTGCTCCTAGGGAAATTTAGTTAAGATTAAACAGTCATGGCACCATTCTATAAAAAGAAGCAGCAAGACTAAAGTGAAACTTAAATTAACACATTGTATGCGGGACACGTACTAGTACGTTTCCTGACGATTGATACTTGAGGGCGGGACACGTACTAGTACGGGTTAGTGTAACAACATGGTTTATTTGTGGGTACAAAAATAACGGCATATACAGAAAAATGAAGCCGAATGTTCTTGTCAACTACATAGATTCTAGAAATGTTTAGACAAATAAAAACTAGTTTTTACATCAGTCTATGCGGAACAACAGAACGGGAAGGTTGATTTAAAAAATCAATTTAGATTTAAAATTAACTTTTTATTTATACTTGCGAAAATGATATTATATATATGTATATTTATATATAATATATATATTTCTATTTATATATATATATATATATATATATATATATTTGTTTATTTGTCTTTTTATATATTTGTTTATATATTTCAATATAAAATACGATAAATTAGTTAAAAAATTAAATAATTTTCGATCTATTGAGATTTAAATTAATAATTAAATTTAAGGGCAAAACTCCAGCTCCCGGTACAATTCCGCTGCGAAATGTACCCGCACACAATGTGTGAGATAAAAGAAAACGATTTTTTACTCTGGCAAGAACAGTGAAGAAAATGATTACAAAAACTCTTTCAATTAAAAATTCGGCCCCACATTGAAATATGAAACGAGTTATTCCTAAGAGATATTAGCTTTGTCAGTATGATTGTAGTAATTAAGTCATTGTAAGAGTCAGCAATTTGCCTGTAACAGCTGGAAAATGTGGCGAGTGGGTAGAAAACTAGCATGTAATTCAGAGCTAGCTTTGAGAGGCTGCTAAAATAATTTTAAGTCGGGGTACACTCCTTTAGATATAATATTTTGTGTCTGGGAAACTAGAATTGTAGGAATAAGAGTGAGAAAGAGGATAATTTAAGATATATTTTAAGTGTAATAATTTTAATATATTATATATAATTGTAAATGTTTAATGTATTACATATAATTTAATTGTAGTTATTTTAATATATTACATATGTGTGTGTTGTGTATTCGTAGTCAATATTACTCTCTGTGATGAGGACAACATTAACACATCCATAGGGTTTATACTGGACTTTGCGAGTCGGTTTGAAAGTCCATTGTGACTTCACTTTGAAGTCAGCTCGGGCACATTACGCAAGCAAAAGATCAATCTGACGTAAAAGTGAAGTTACAACGAACACGCGAACCGACCCCAACGTCCAGAGTAAGCCCAAGTCTTTCAAACTCACTGCTTGAAAGTAGTAAACGCCTATACCTATACATTAAAATAATTCACTTTATTTTACAGTATTTTGTTTATATAAGTTTTTTATCCCCTTCACTTCATTTAATTAATTTCTGATCTGTGTGCTGAAGAAAAATATTTTATACAGTTCTTCAAACTATTAATCAAAAATTCTTTACAATTTCCTCAATAAAATATTTGTCATTTTCATACATGTAAGTCTTTGAAATTTTTCCTAATCAGACAATTTATTCTATTTTTTATCACAAACTACCCATTGATTCTATAGTACTTAAATTATTATTCACCCCAAAATTCCCTGTAAAATCAATTACTTTGCATTAATCGCTAGCTACAGACATGAAATGATGCAGAATACATTATAATAATACACCATTCGGTAAACCCATTAGGATAATAATTTCATTGCCACTACCTGAGTTCATTAGAGTAACTATGGCTATCCCATTACTAGAGTGTCGCAGTAACGTTCAAAGAAAATTTGTCCTAAAATTGTAACAAAGCAATAATAATTTTTGTACACGTACATGTAATAACGTTAATATTCTTAATTAACACTTCGTCGGGGGTCTTCAAACATGAAGTATCAGGCTAACTGTGCCTCACAAATATTTGTTTTATATGAGTCTGCTCATTTGTTATTCCTAAAATGTTCTATTTTTATTCTTTTAGGCCCAGGATCGTGACACCTGCAAATTTCTTTTCTTTAAAAAATATATTCTTTTTTATATTCTGATTATTTAGAAACATTGTTACATAATATATAAAATGTTGATGTAAAACATATGAGGCAATTTGTGCAGTTACACAGCAAAGACAATCAGTACAAAATATATATATAAACAACTATCAAAGAAAGAACAATATAAAAGCATTATACTTTCATTCGATTTTAAATTTAAGATCAGCAGTCAGATAAGCCTCATCATTACCGATTGTCATAACGTTCCATTTACTTAATTTTAATTCCGTTCCATTTAATTTATTTTAATTCTATAAGCTTCCTTTAAAAATACCCTGTTTGTAACTTCCCTGCCCAGCTCCCTATTATCACGTGAGTGAGTCAAAAACCTAATTTTTTTTCTATCGCTTAAGCCGTTATGGATTTTCAATCAGATGACATCACGCATACCAGGAGTTTCACTTGGCGTTCTCCTTGGCGAGCGCTGCGTTGCAATAGTTCCATAAATCGCCCCTTTTTTTATATGACATATCCCCACTCCACACATTGGCGTATTTTTAGTGCTGCGCATGGCGGTGTTCCCCCGTGCCGTGCCGCCAAGCCAGTGGAATGTTGATGGGAAACTCAGTTTCCGTTATCAACCCAGCAGACACAAGATATACTCTTCACTTGCAGACTTGATGCCAAACAGCTAGGATGGATCCTGAAGAAAGATCTGGACTCCCTGAAAAGATGAGAAACCGATAGTCCTTTTTATTCCGGAGTCACTCTAAGTGACATTTTTTATTTGTTTTCTCCTTTCATTTTATTAATTTTTATGATTTTAAAAACTCAATCAACTGGCTTCTATTAATTTTTTTAATTTTCCTTTTAATATCAATAAAATCCATTAATTCAGTAACTTCTCGTCCTCTTTTTTTAATGCTTATTGTTTTTTTACTTTAAGACTTAAACTTAAGTTGGCGAAAAGTCAAATTTAATTTAAATATTAAACATCGGGTCAAGGACATAGCGCGTACTTTCACTATACATCACCACCTCATCTTGTTAAATATCTTTTATTGTCTTTTCCGTATTTTTTTTTCAGGTAACCGTTACCTTAAAATTAATGACACAAGTACAGAAAAAGTTCTCCTAAAGACCGATGTTCCAAGCAAAAACATTATTTGCAATTTATACAAAAATGTTGTAGCAATCTACATTTCTTATTTATTCATCATTTACTTCACCTTTATCTTTTATTTGAGGCATTAAAATATTTGCATATTTTTTCTTCAATAGTTGGCCTGTAGATTTAATGTTCCGTTGGAAAATAATTTAATTCATTATTTCCATCATTATATAGAATTTATTGACTAGTTAAAGGTTCTTTAGAATATTCAAATCTAATAGACGTTTGGCAATCAACATGTGATAACACAAATTTAATTCATATTTCTCATTTATGTGAAATATTCAAAGTATTTGAATATTTTCTTCTTCAATAGTTAGCTATAGGTTTCATATTTCGTTGGCAATTCCTTTAATTCTTTATTTTGTCAATGAATAGTGCTTATTGGTTAGTTCAAGGTACATTTTAATTATTCAGATTTAATAAGGAATTAATTTTGGAAAAAATCGGAAACTTATATAAAACCGTAATACCACCATAAAGCTTCAATGAACGTATATTTTCTGGCGTTTAAATCTCAGAGACACTAAATTTTAAATAACCTAAAAAGCAGGAAATTTTCTTAAACTGTTTGTGTAGTTACTGATTCCAAAGAAGGTTTGATTAGAGCACTATTTGGTCTACTATTTTTTGTATTTAGTATAATGAGATGGGGACTAACTACTTAAAGCCGATTCCAAAAGGATACGGAAATCCATGCCACAGTGGCATTCGAACCTACGAACTCCGTTTCCGATTATGAGCTTTGTTGAGATGAGACCGACAGAGCGTCTGGTCCAGCCGCACGTATAAGTGGAGTACTCCTAAAAAACACAAAATTGAAAAAAAAAATTAATTCCTCCTGCTGAATTTTTGTTTATTTTGAATATAAATAAAGGTGTAAATAGGAAATGAAAATGCTAATTAGGCTATTATGCCTATGGGACCACACTCGATCGAAGATATTCCAGACATGGCGTCTTGGAGTAATAAAGAAATGGTGTAGACACTGGTGCAAAAGAAATTAAGCTCCACACTCCTTCTTCCTTGCTCTATCTCTTAGGGGGGCTGCAGACCTCTGAAAAAGTTTGTTGGGTAGTTTTGCCTTGGAAGAATAGGGCTACCTCGGGGTTAGCATCCCCTCTTGACCAATGAGGTCAAAGGAGGGTTACTCACTTCGCTTTCGCCTCTAGGTCAGTTTCGCGCTGGCGTTGTTGATTTGTAACTCTTTGTTACAAGCGTCCTAGCCAATCGACAGTTGTTGGCAATTCCATAGGAGAAGGTGACCAGTTGAAGAGGTAACATTAAGACTGAAATCACAAGAAATAAGTTTTCTGTGTGATAAACAAACACATCAACACGTGTGTATCCCGAACAATAGTTCAGTGTTAATGAAAAGTTTAAATATAGGAATCCATAATGAAGGCAGACACTTGTTTCACACACATGAAATAATAATATTCACCAAGATCCCTGTAGAATGTATGAGACCTTTTAACACTAGATTTACAGGCCGAGACAATTTGACTCATTAAAAATTTGATCATTATGTATATATATATATATATATATATATATATATATATATATATATATATATATACATATATATATATATATATATATATATATATATATATATATATATATATATAACTTTAATATCACTTATTAAAAACATACGTTGATTTTTAGTTAAATAATAAAATATATGTAAACTTTCATTCCTCTTCCCCGCAGACCCCTTCCTTTCGCATTATCCAAATGTGGTATGCCTATTTTCACGGTTGTGAGCCAATTTGACTCATAGAATGTATAAATATGTGAAAATGTGAAAATAAATAAATATAGTAATAAATATAGTATAAAGTAAATATAAAGTATAAAGTAAATAAGAGAAGAAGTCGAGAACACTTCATCAGAAATGCATGCTACTGACGAAGGGAAGAATTGTCAAGTTCAACAATCATGCAAAAGAAACAGATGTAGAAACCATTGTGCTAAATTTAATAGAAATGTTTGCGGAAAATGTGTTTCAAAAACAGATTTTATATGGAAAAAATCTTTTCCATAATTTTTTTTATGATAAACATTTTATTTAAATTAATTTGGAACTATTTTCTTTGCAAAAAACTTCAATTTTCTTGTATGAGTCAAATTGGCTCACTTCAGTAAAAATACGTATGTGATCAACATTCGTAAATCTAGTGTTAAAATTAATATTTGAAGCATATACACCCGTTTACTTCATATTCTTTCTTTATTTATACCGGTATAATTCTTTTATTATTTATCTACATACAAAAGCTTTAGTTACTCACAAAAGCTGCAAGATTCCATTTGCGTTACTTTATAGCAATAGTCAAATATGTAACTCTATACAGTTACATCCGGATAATTCAGCAGTAAACCCATTGTAGCTCTTGTCATATTGTAAAGTGATAGTTTCTGGAGCATATATGAATGATTTAAGGACTTAATCTCAAACATATGTTATCTGATTATACTGACATGAATCATTTGCGTAATTTAGTCACCAATGAGGATGTGTTAAGACATTTAACTCAGTTCTAATTTAACACGCACTTTCTGCTCCTAAGTTCTCAATTCTTCAATATTGTTGCAGAGAATCTCTCTTGTAAAAGTTAAGAATTAATTTTTCAAATAACTTCTTTGTGGTTTTGATTTAAAGAGAGGAATCGCTTCGTAAAATGTAACCTAAATATCTAAAAAGAAAACTTAAGAAATTTTAAACCTGCCACTTCAAAGAATACTCTAATAAGTTATTTGTTACAAAGTAGTTATATGTAAGAATTGCTTTTATCGTGAAATATTATTTCATAACACAGATATTCTGCTAAAATGATTATACTAAATTTTGAAAATCTAACAACATAACGCACTCAAACACACACACACACACACACACACACACACACACACACACACACTATATATATATATATATATATATATATATATATATATATATATATATATATATGTGTGTGTGTGTGTGTGTGTGTGTTTATATATATACTAGACGACCCGATAGACGTTGTCCTATTTTAAAGCTGTAAATCTAAAAATTGTAAAATGTTTTTAAGTAAATTATAAATTAGACATTTTTGCTGTAAAAATAATTTTAAAAATACTTGATGCCACACGCGTGTAGTCATCACAAACGTAATAAAATTAAATTAAAATTCACACATCGCCTGTACGGGGATTCATCCCTGGGACTTTTGTCACTTAATCCCGTTGCGCTGACCTCTTCGTCGCTGATACGTAGTCAGTGAAGAGTTTCAATAATCTCAATATCTCAATAATAATCTCAATAAGCATGAAAATCTGGATTTATAATAAAAAATATCTTCTATCGGATCAAATTGTGAATCTAAACCATTCTCGAATCAACTTAATTACATACATGAAATTTCCTCAAAATCAGTCCAGCCGTTTAGGAGGAGTTGTATTACAAACGCACAGACAGAAGAATTGTATACACAAAGATATGAAGAGTACAGCAAAACTAATGCCATGACTTTAGGATCGATATAACTTTCAAAACCAACTTTCACGCTACTAAGTGGGATCAGAAAGGAAAAAGCAAGCAACGATAACATACCTTCTTAGTGAAAAGAAGAATTTGGTTTAGTTTAGAGCACTACGATGAATTATTTTACTACACGAGATTTAACGATACCGGTACCTACTGTTTAAAGCCAATTCCAAAAGGCTAAGAACCGAACTATGCCTTCAGCGGGAACCGAAACCCTGAACTCCGGTACCGAAGAGCAGTTTCATACCATTCAGCTATCATTCGGAGGGGAAAATAGAGAATATAAGAACTAATAATCAAGAACATAAAATGTTTAGTGGCTGGTCATATTGGTTCCGTATATTAAATATGTTGTCACAGGAGAAAGAAGACTCGTAAACAACCAGATCATGTTCTTGAAACTCAGTATACTTTACTATATACTCTATAGCAAAATTTGTTTCAGAAACATAATATGTTTGTAGACGAGTCTGTGCTCACCTGTGATGGTATATTTTTATGCGAAATCAGTATGTATGACTAGCCACTAAAGATTTTATAGTCTTAATTATTTACTCTTTATTGTGTACTCTATTTTCAAGAAGGTTTCTTCTCACGACTAACTGGGTTTTTTTTTGTGTGTGCACTGTGATCTATAGCAGAAACTGACGTGCAAATGATCTCGTTGGAGAAAATCTACTTTACTTAAAATTGGAGCCTCTGGAGATAGTCAGGTGTTTTTAATTTCTCCATAGAGAATTTTTTTCTTCCATAAGCAACATAAGCCAAAACGCCATATGGATGACACTTTTCCCTGAAGGGTTGCCTGCATTCAATTTATCATTCTTTTGCTATTTGGCCAATCCTTTTAGAAAGGAACAATCTTATCACCCAAAAGTTGCCGTTACTAGTGTAGGAAATTGTTCCGATAAGTCAGTGTTCTTTGTGGAAGTTACTCCTTCTACAGTCTTAATGCATCTCCGGAATCACCTGTTGAAGTAAATAAATATCTTCCATATATATCATATGTATGTATCATAGACCATAAATATCTTCTCGTATTTTTTTCGCCACTTTATACAATTATCTCGAGCATTCCAAGAAGAAATTCCTTAGAAACAAATAACTCAGCAAACACCCCAACTTTTCTGGCAAGAAGTAAAGTTTAACCTAATTACATTTTTGTGAAATATCCTATGTTCGAAGTTTAAACAAAAATAAAAAGCATAAAAATCTCCCAAAAAAGGAAACGTTCTTGTCTACAAAAATCATTTAGGAGTTTCATGTGCTCGTTAGGATAGCGGCATGCTCTCATCAAGAGAGTAGATAACCAGATTTCAAATTAAAGATCCCTTTTTTCAAAAATTAGAGAAGCATATATTGATCATATGCAGCCTTCTAAATAGAAAAATATTTCCACACTTAACATACCCATCTCTTCTAAAAATGACTTTAGATGACTGAGCCACATTTTTTTTTAAGCTTAATGTTTCAAAACTCTGACTCACATTTATAAGTTTGCCAGATAAATGATACGCAAAACTATCAACTGATTTTCTTTTTCATGAATGTCTTTAAGTGTTAAAAATATTTTTTTCAGTGTAGTAGTATCTTACAAGTGTCATCTAACAAATGCACAAGTCATCGAAGTTACACTGTTTCAGTGATTTCTTTGTATTATCAAAGCTAATTAACAAATTCCCTGGTGGTTTTCTTTCTTTTTTTTTGTCTTTAAAAAAAATAAACACCCTAAACTCCGAGAAGAGTTCATACTGTTTTGATTCTTCAATGTATGAGTGACATACTTATTTCTTGGGGGTTAATGTTAACATTAGAACCACGGATGGATCATTTTGACCCCAAAACTATTTTGTGTCCAATTTTCCCAAATTGTTCTAATTACTTCAATAATTTTTCTTGAAATTAAGTTCAAGAAATTGAAATAAACTTCTTGATTTTCCTAATTTTTTACCCATCAAAATCTATAAAAGTATAATATTGAAGAATATATTCATATGCGAAAAATGATTCATTACTAAGCTTCCAAGTGTAGACATAAAACTATAGATATTTGTTCTAACTGAGACATATAGATGAAATATATATGAAAAAAGTCACCCAAACTGACTATCTTGCTTCTGTGACTGAACTATGGAAGAAATCTTGACAGGAAAGAAAATGAATAATTTCATTATAATTGTCTACATATTTTTCTAACTATATATATTTTTCAATAGTATAATATTTTATTATTTTTATCAATTATTCTACTAAATTAATGTTTAAATATAAATAAATATCATTGCGTATAAACACAGTGTGCTCTTTGAATAACAACAAGGAAATATATTAATTGGGGTAAGTTTGACTCCGCCCGAGGTTTTAGTTATACCAAAATTCTCATAGTTCTAGTGTTAAAATAGCACTTTGTTACTATATTTTGTTAAGTGTTTTACGACTCTTAAAAATCGAAAAAAAAATGTAAAATAGAATTATCATTTTCGACCTTTCATACCTTGAAAACTACCAGTTTCATAAATATATATTTTTAAATAGTTAAAACAAATTATCTTTACATATATATCTGATTCATTTTTAAAATATAAAATATATTTTTGTGAGAAAGTTTTAAATAAGAGACATTATATTGTAAATAAAATTTATATTAAGGCTAACACGCATGATTACTAAAAATATTATTAAGTTTATGAAAAACTTAACTCAAACCTAATTTTATAACCACTATCTGAGAATCTAAACTTTGTATATATTTAAGATACATATAATTTAAAAAAAAATATTTGAAAAAAGTGACTCTTTCCTTAAAAATGTAAAATTTGTCATTGGAAATAAACATATTTTGAGAAATATACAAGAAAATTTAGTTTCAATCCGAAGAAAAGTGTATTGTATACATTATTGTATGTGTCGTGTAAAAATTTCATGAAGAAATATTAAAAACTATTTGAGATAACATGAGCGCTACATGAAATAAATACAATTTGAAAAAAATCAAGTTAAAAATTTAAGTTTAAATTTCTTTGCAGTAAACAGATGATATATGATATGTTTTTATTCATAACTTCTCTTAATACTGCATTTTAAAGTGGATTGTTTTAATATGTTCTGAACTTAGTACCTTTTCACATATATGTTTTCAGAAAAATCTAATTTTTTTTTATTTAACTATAGTATGACCCCTTAATTGGGAAGAATGACAGATATGGGTTTAATTACATGATGGGGTGTTACATAGGAAATTTTTATATCTAGCAATTAACAGGGATTTTTTTAAAGAAGTATTATTCAAAATAAGATGATACTGTGACAAAATTTCATAATATCTTCTCAAATTAATTTATGTATAATTCATATTTTTGAAGCATTTATTTTAAACCTAATTTATCATTTGAAAGTTACTTTTGCTACCTTTACCTTTATAACAGAAATGAAGTAATGTAATCAATAACAGACTCCATCGACTATAAAACTTGTTCCGACATTAATTGCATTATCTACTGCAGTGCTTCTTCTCAGAAACTTGGAACATTTTAAATTTTATAAAATTCTTCTTTGAACGAAATCGGAAAATAATACAATATTTGTATTTTATATTACAAAATATATTAAAAATCACATATATAGCAGTTTATATATATAAATTAATAAAATTGTAACTTTCACATATTTATTTTTTTTTAACCTTACATCTTAATCGTCACCAGTGGAATAGAAATGTAACATTTCCGTGATGCATTTGATCTGCCAATATGTCCAGCTGATCTTGGCAGTGTTTCTTAACGAAAACCAGGGTACCTTTTCCGTTCCAGCAAAACATTTCTCTCATTATGTTATTTACTCGAGATCTTTTCCTCAGTGCTAATGAGAGCAAAGCATGGTAAACCGTGATTGATATTACTTGTAATCCAGTTTTGTTTTCCAGTTTGTTTTGTCTAATTTCGTCTTCCTAGACATCAATGCAAAACAAATTCTGGCTTTCTGGCAGAAAATGAAAGGTCTCTTCAAATGCATTCGGAACACAACTGTAACAATAAGTTACATTCGGTTCAGCTCTTTTTACCTCTTCCCGTGAGTCATCATCAAAGATATTCCAGAACAGGACAGGTGGAAACTAGAAAGAAACTTCGGACTTCTCAAAACCAATAGAAGTGTACGTTGGTTTGGGGAATTCTGACTCCCCACCGTTCTGAAGAGACCCCTGTTTCCTTCCTTCTCGGGGCAGTCTGATTTGTTTAGTGGACAAGGTTGTGACCATAGGAAAGTAGAAGGTGAACGCCGCTAGCATCCGCAGCTTTCAGGATAGAACTTTAGAGAAAAATCATCGTCATATTGTTTTTAGGGCCCGCACCGACTCGAGAGCAGTCTTCGATATCTACAAACGATAAATTAATTACAGTTGTCTTCCTTAGGCATTTATTTAATTGTATAAATTCATTTAATCAAGACATATTTGTCCATGTGTTTATTAATGAGTATTAATTTCTTTTTTCTCAAACACTAGGCCAACGTAACATTATTTTTACAACCACCTGCTCATACAAGTAGCATCCTGCATATTCCATCTTTTTGTCTGAAATTTTGGCTATATTGAAAGGTCTGGAGCACTTGTTCCATAATAAAAATGCTAAATTTATCTTTTATACTGATTCTAAGAGTGTTTTGTAGTCGCTGAGTTCCCCGAGTAGCAAGAGCCACCCTTTAGTTTTTAAAATTCTACATATCATTGAAAGATTTACATTGCTGGGTTTCTCGATTCTCTTCTGTTGGGTTCTGTCGCCCATGGGTATTAAGGTGATTGAAATGGCTGATAGTGGTGCAAAATTTGCAATTGAGTTCCTCAATGTTCTTTTCCCTTTCAGAAAATATATAAAAGGCTTCATACATAAAATTTGTCAGAGCACTTGGAAGGGGAATATTAATAATAAACTGGGTAACAAAGAGTTCAACAACGCCAGCGCGAAACTGACTTAGAGGCAAAAGAGAAGTGAGTGACCCTCCTTCGACCCCATTGGTCAAGAGGGGTTGCTAACTGCGGAGTAGCCATCTTTGGCCAAGACAAAACTGTCCAACGAACTTGCCGAAAATTGAAGAGAGACACCCTCTCTCATCCAGAGAGCATGGTGTCATCCTCACCCGTCTCCGTATCGGAAACACACGGTTCACTCATCGTCATCTCTTACTCAACCATTCACCTCTGTGTAAAATTTGTAAAGTCGACATGTCCGTTAAACATGCTCTGATCGACTGTCCCATCTTTAATCAACATTATCTCCATTATTTTAAATCTACCACGCCTGATATCAAATATATTTTAAATGCGTCGACACATCCTAAACTTCTTACCTTTTTAAAACTCATTGGTTTTTATCCTCATATTTGATAACATAATCACACCTCATTCACTTTAATTTTAATTTTACGTATGTTTCTCTTCGTATCTTTTGTCACTTCATCGCTTCGTATTTAAGTTTTAAACTTTGAAATTATTTTTAAAATCTTTTACCTATTAATGCGTGCTTGTGTTTGGCACAAGTTATCCCAGGAGGATACAGTGACATTAAGCCACAACCAACTAGCCATCAAATGCATCCGACTATGCAATTTCATCGTCTGCAATTTTCTGCGCATGGTTCTCATCGGGACCGTTTGCTCCGAACTTTCATTAAATATATCTATCAGTCCATTGTAATGTGCAGTTCGTCACAGATGATGTCTATCAGTGACTTGATGAACTGTGTGTTCAACGCCTTTTGGAAAAAGAAGGAAGGTTTTGCTTCCAACTACTGAATACCTTAAGAATGGTTGTTTTTGAGAGCCCAATGTTGCTGTTTTTACAATCATGGCCTAGAACACTGAGACTCGAAAGTAAAAATATTTCACTTAAAGTAATCAAAATTTTTTACCAAAAGTGTTTCATTCCTTTACACTGTAAACTTCTCAATTATACGTTGTCCAAACTTCATTATTTTTTAAAACGGAAAGAATAAGTTTTTATTAAATAGGCAAATATAATAGTTTGAAATGGAAAGTTACGCTTAAATATTTTCTCTGCTAAAATATGCTTTACTTCTCGAAAATCTGGTATATTATAAGTGATTAATTTTGATTCCTCTGCGTTGAATTATATAAAATCATTGAAAAGAAAAATTGAAATTATACGTAGAGCATTCACTTTTTTTAAATAAACATGATGAATGACAGTATATTTTTTATCTTTTTTATTAGTAAAATAAATTAAAGACATTTATTTCTTAAGCGAGAAAGGACATACTTCGATTTCTAAAAAAATAAAAGTAGAGTTTTCTTTTATTAATTCCATGATTGGCTTGCGTTACTTACTGAAGAAAATTTAAATTGTTTATGTTAGTTTATTATCGCAAAAATTAATTGCTCTCATTTCACTCTACTCAACCATAATATTAATTATAGAATATTACTAGAGGAAGTAAATTGCATTTAGTTATTTTTTCCTTTATGAAGGAGCTTTTAATTAATTATAATATTGATTAGAGTTACAATTTTGAAATTTTGGGCTTTTATCTATATTTTTGCTCATCTTAGCTACAAAATTAATTGGAAATTTAATGTTCTGTTTATTTGTCACAGTGTCTATTACAATTCTTCTATTTTACCGAGGGACGAAGTAACTACCTAAACTTATGTATTTTTTGTATACATATATATATATATATATATATATATATATATTAATGATGTCTTTTTTTAGTATCACCTGCATGTGAAAAATTATGTAACAAAATCTTGTAATAAACCTTTTTTTTAGCATTACCCTGAAATATTTCAATTGACTTTTTAGGCAGTTCTTTAATTTTTCAAAAATACATTGAATTTTCTGCAAAATTCTGAAGGTATACACACACACACACTTATATATAAATAAATAAATAAATATATATATATATATATATATATATATATATATATATATATATATATATATATATATATATATATATATATATATATATATATATATATATATATATATATATATATATATATATATATATATTTACATTTCTAGAAAAATTTGTCAAATTCGTAAAATTATTTTATTTAATTTACCTTTTATTTACCTTTAATTGCATAAAATGGATATGGTTTTGTATTTTTTCAAATGTTCTGTGCGTTTTGAGTGAGTATTTTATTTTTATTGAATTTTTAATTTGTAAGATAATCTATAGGAAAAAATATTTCTGTTTCATCTTCTTTTGCTGTGCAGAATTCAGTTTGAAACCATAAGTTCAATTTTTTGGATTAATTTTGTGGATTAATGAGACTGGAGACTACTGCTTACAGCTGATTTCGTATCTTTTCAAATATCCATGTTGGCAGCGGTATTTGAATGAGTGGCCATCCAAGACATCCAAAAACAGGCTACTGGAATGTCGCTGTACAGTGACTTTCGCCTATCTTCCTCACCACTAAATGTTTTAATTTTTTCTACTAAATTCTAAAGATTTACTTTTTTCAAGGCACATAATCTTCCTTAGAATTGAAATTCAGTCTTATTTTAGTCGCAGAAGTTTTTCTGTATTGTATATCTTTCTATATGACCATATATTGTCACTTCAGCTTCTATATTTGTTTCAATCGTATTTTCCACTTTTTGAATATAATTTAGAAAACAGATTGTAGATTACTCAAAATCCTACCCACATATTAAATTTTCTTCATTATTTTCAGACGAAATACTTTTACTGATTGAAAACGTTTTGGTATCGGTTGAAAACCTGTCGATGCAGTTGCAGTACTCCAGAGACCTAAAGTTCAGTGTTGTCAATTTTTACACTTAGTGGATCTTATTTTTCGTTGAATTAAAAACATTTCAAGTGTTTTTTGGAAATTTTGGTTGTTTTGATTACAGACATCTGTCACTACTAGCATTAAACACTCTAGTTGTTCATATTATCCATATGTTTGAAACCAACGAATGTACTGTCTTCTTATATTCTAGAAACGCTTGTTTGTATTCTACAAATATGTCCATCTGCACAACCTGGCGGTCTATCCATGGCGTACCTTTTGCAAAGAAGATTAGTACATTTATTTACAAAAGGTACAATACATACAGTCACATAGTCAAAAGGTGCACGAATTATCTTACGGCTTTACTAAATAGTACTAAAGCACAAGAATGAAACTATTATCAGTTATGAAAAAGCTAAATTTAGTGCTTTACACTGTTTTAATACTCTGAAGGGCACAATCCAGTCGATACAGATGCGAATGTATCATACAAATACTTTTTATCTTAAATCTTTGAAAATTTACATTTCCGATTTTTGAGAAACAAGAAAAATCTCGAAAGATAGCAGAAAATAAATACTCACACTTCGTTGTTTTACAGCCGATCTGATTAAAAATATTAGATCGGGTAGTTTTTGATTAAAAATTATTAGATCGGGTAGTTTTTCTGCCTGCTTTAATATTAGATGTCGGAGTAAGAGCTTGTTCATATCAAACATAGGCACCAACTGATTAAATTTTCTCTATAATATTTTTTAAAACAGGCCATGAAATTTTACTGTGTTAACGGGAGTGTCATCACATCCAGTTAACTATTAGTACAAAAATATTCACTATGGTACTCTTAATAAACAATCTATGATTAAGTTTTTTCACAACTGGAGCGTACTATGAAAAGCCCTAAAATATTAAGATCATTATTCACACAAAACAGGGATATGTTCTTCATATTTCTGTCATAGGTTTACTACTTCCAATTTACTTTTTTCTGTGAAGGAAGTTTTTATCACATTTATCGACAACGAGATACTTATTTTCATACTTAATTAGTCCTGCATATTGCAGTATCACTAAACAATTATCAAACTACATACACGAAATGATATAATAACGCCATATAATAAATTAAAAACATATACCATCCAGTGACAAAAGCTAAAACCACTATAAAATGGTAATTATGTAGCTTTAAAGGGTAAAACATTGTGAAACAAATGAGTAAAAAGGAAAATAGATAAAAGTATCTGTTATAGTCATTTAATTCAAGGTTGAAATAATTTTGAAACTATTTAAAATGAAGGTTAAATCAGCAAATTCGAATCCTTCTGGTGGCATGGATATCCATAACCGTTTAAAATTGTCTTTAAACTATAGGTTTCAGTCGAATTAACCCTGCAGTACCGAAAAGTTTATCAGAGAGCTTCAAACTATACCTTGTCAAGCAAAACAGGCTTGACTAAAGAACTGTGTCCCCCAGCCAACTTGGCGATAATGGTTTAAGTATAGTCGCCTAACATTTTTTCCTGATCTCCCCGTATCTAAACAATCTGTATCTATATTATAGTTTATATGATATTTGCATCCAACTCTCCATGTGTAACTCTTTTCTTATATATTAAAAGTCAGCAATGCTAAAAAAATTATACATAACAAACCATTAATGGTTCACTATGGCTTATTTTTAATGTTTTGGAGCTGTTGCATTTGTAAACTGTGAAGGAATTAATTGCCCATAAATATAAATGTCCGGTTTTCAAGTTGTTTTCTTAAATAAGTAAGAGTATATAATTCTATTACGATGGCGCACTGTGCATTAATTAAAGTCGCCAGAAAAAGCAAGAAATACAATGTTCGGATGAATTATCTTTGTGTTTTAGCAAACATCGCCAATATTTTCGCCAAATTTGCCAAGGGGAACCCAATTCTTAAGCAGTCCCAGCAAAACAACCTGGGTATATATATATATATATATATATATATATATATACACACAAATATATAATGTCGAGTTATTCGGATTTCTTGTTATTCCATTCGAATTTAATACGCTTAAAACCACAAGAAAATTTCATTCCAGTTTTTTTTATTATAATTTTATTTTTGTAATTTATCACTTGGAAGCTATTTTCACCGTTTTATCGTTCACCTAGAGAAATGAAGTGAGTAATTGATAACAAAGGTGGTGAACTATAAAATTTGCTTCGACATTAATTGCACCTTCCACGTTAAAGACGAAAGAAATGCTTCGGTTTCACGAGAAGAAAAAGGATGATCAATTTAATGATCAATTTCATAATCAACTTACTTAACCGGAGGAAGTTAGCACTCTTTTATGTTAGTGTTATATAGCTCAAATTAGTAGCGCTCGGTTCATTTTACGTAATATTAATTACGAAATGTTACTGCGTGAAATGTGCTTCATTATTTTTGTCATTTGCGAAGGAGGTTTCAGCAAATTATATTATTAATTACAGTCATGGATTTAAAATAAAATTAAATACTTTAAATTATGAGTATTTTCGTATTTTGTAATTAATTTAATAAGTTAAATTTTTAATTCTTTGCCTTTTGGGTACTACTGAAGAATAGGAAGCCCCTTGATAAATTTGGTAAAAATATTGGCAATTTTTTACTGAAACACAAAGTATTTCATTCGAACAATATTATATCCCTTGTTATTTGGGCGACTTTAATTGATGTAGATTGCGCCATTGTAATAGGATTATATACATTTTCTTAATTAACGAAAACCACTGAGAAAGCGGGAATTAATATTTATTGCCAATTAATCCCTTAACAGTTTACAAAGACAACAGCTCCAAATTATTAAAAATTAGCCATAGTGAACCTTTAATGTTTCATTATATCTAATATTTTTAAGCATTTAACGTATAAGAAATGGGTTCCACAAGAAGAGCTGGATACAAATATAATATAACTTAAAAAATATAGATACAGATTGTTTGGACACGACGAGATAAGAAAAACAATATTAGGTTCAGAGATTTATAATAGGTTCAGAGATTTAAAATTAACAAAGAAAAATTTTATGAAATATGTCTTTTAGAACCATATAATTCAGGGTAATAGCCGCAATTTAACTGTTGTTGAATGTATTTTGTTAGAAAAGAAAGCATTCTTGACTAGACAGTGTTACCACACTCTGATTTTCTACGATATTAAAGTTGGACTAAAGCAGCAAAAATACCTGTAAAATCTACAATTAACAATTAATAGCCGCGGTACCTCAGTTACCATAGATAAAAATTAAAATTAACAAATAAAAAGTTTATTAAATTAGTCTTTTAGAACCCCAAATTATAATTAAGGTCAATAATCACAATTTAACTGTTGTTGAATGTATTTTACTAGAAAAGAAAGTGTTGTTGACTAGACAGTGTTACCACACTCTGATTTTCTACGATATTAAAGTTGGACTAAAGCAGCAAAAATACCTGTAAAATCTACAATTAACAATTAATAGCCGCGGTACCTCAGTTACCATAGATAAAAATTAAAATTAACAAATAAAAAGTTTATTAAATATTATTTAATAATATTATTAATTAATATTATTAATTTTATATAAGATTTTTAGAACCACAGACTATAATTAAGGGCAATGATACCAATTTAACTGTTGTTGAATGTATTTTGTTAGAAAAGAAAGCATTCTTGACTAGACAGTGTTACCACACTCTGATTTTCTACGATATTAAAGTTGGACTAAAGCAGCAAAAATACCTGTAAAATCTACAATTAACATTTCCCGCAGTATAATTAATGTACGGTATTAAGAGCCGCGGTACCTCATTTGCCATAGGCAGCGAACTCTTAACCGGGTGGTTTGCTGGATCGAGGTTCCAATTGGAAATGATCCGCATGTGTTCATATATGGCGGCTGGAACACATAAAATAGATTCGTGATCGCATTGACATCCAAGCACCTAAATGATACATCTGTAGATGGTAGTCAAGACTGGGGTTTTTCTGCTAGGTTCCTTCTTCAAAATTACGACAACCCACTTGAGCGAAGTTGTTCTTTCACTCTATCAGTACTCATCAAATGAAAAGCACTCCTCTTCTAATTTATTTGTGTAGTCTTCACCCCTCGTGTTTCCTTGCTCAAGTAAATCTGTATATTATATTTAGCCATGGGCTAGTCGCATATTGCGACTGGTTCTATCGGACCTGGTGTAAGCACACCTACACTAGGGGATGATTAACAAAAAGGAAAACAAACAAAAAAAAAACTCCATCTCCTGATACTGTATCCAGATATTTCATAGAATTTTATAAATGGTTACTGTCAAATTGTGTTATTGAACATCAAAGGTTTAAGACTGCAAAACATACTACCAGTATTCGAATTCGTAGACGTGTGTAAATTCTAAAAATTAACTCTGAAGATCTAATATATGACACAACATTTATTAACCCCTTCCGGTAAAATGACGAGTCTAGCTCGTCATTAGTTTTTCATTCCATACCGCACAATGACGAGCTACACTCGTCATGCTATTAAAGTTACTGTTAAATATGATAATTTAGTTTAAAATTTCTAGTGTACTGAATTTGGCAACACTTTTATCACTTGTGAAAATCACAAGTCACTGTTGCATATTGTTTACTTAGAATTTCTTGGTACAAGTCATTGCCAAATTAATGAGACAGAATAAAAGAAAACCTACTAAGAAATGCCGTGTGTGTTACAAGAATCAAATTAAAAGTGAGACTACTTGGCGGTGTAAACAATTAAGAATTCCTTTGCACTTTGTTTTGAAAAGTATCACTAGCTTGAAGACTATTATCTGTATACCTTATTAATGTTTTGCTTTGATATTTTCTTAATTTTACTGTTTCTGATATTATTTAACACTTTGTAAAAAGTGGATTTTAATTAAGAATATGTAAGAATTGTAAAATGAAACAAGTTTTTTAAATAAAAATTAAATGGTTATTTCATGCACAGTTTTTCATTATTAATTCATACCGGAAGGGGTTAATGCTCACTTAATTTTTTCCATTTCCGGTGAACTGAATCACCGTCACTCTCATCTCGGGAATTGTGTTTTTTTTTCGATGCCATACTAACAAAGACATTTAGCATGTGAACCATAGAGTCTAAACCTAATATCTACTGTTTTTCCTGAAAGAAGACCACTCACATAATCACTGCACTTCATATAATACGGAAGGAATTTAATATTATATTCTCAGATATACACATAATGTTTATCAAAAAATTGCGTTTGAAAAAGAAGCTTGATTATTTTTCTGTCCCTATTATTTCAACAAATCACCAAAATGTAGAGAACGTCACAGCAAAGAAAACCTTAAACTACCGAACGATTTTAGACACCATCTTATTTCTTAAATTATATAATTGGTAATAAAGTATACAATGCGTAAATGCCGTTTTTATGTTCTAACTCGTCAAGAAAGTAAACTATCCGTGTTTGAAGATGACCCAACAAAGGTAAAAATGCAACGGAAAATCAAAGAAGTATTATCTACTGTTTTTTCTAGAAGTACAGGACTGGAGAAAGTTATTAAGCTGGAGGAAAAAATATCAGTTATTGCTAATTGGTTAATCCCTAAGTGTCTCCCAGTTAATGTAAGAGGAGTGGAACGCATGGAACGCATTTTCTCATAGGGCAAAACTGAGAATAGCATTTCTTGCATTTTCATAGCATTTCAATTTGCAACAAAACCACAAAAAATTAATAACACATACACTCTAATCCCCTGATTTTTCTTATTAATTCTTTTATCATTTTTTTAATTCAAAAAAAACTACGTGTTCTCCATATTCACTCCGAAGATGAATATGATGAGAATATAATATTTTGCATCGATTTCAAATTCAGTGATCTCGTAGATGAAAAGTTGAAGGTTCGAGTCTGTTCGAGCTGAACTAAGGTCCGCCGTGTTCGTTAAAGGTCACTGGGACACGTAAAATATGTTCGTGGTCCCAATGTCATCTAAGTTCTCAAACGATACCTCTGGGGGTGGTAGCCAAGCCTGGGGGTCTTCTGCTTGGTCCCTGCTTCAAAATGACGAGGACCCAGAGAGATAATATTACTCAATACAGTAGCATACCTTAAGCTACACGTGCTCACCAAGTGGTACTAATTTGGTAACAGCCTTGTAATGACATAAATACATATAGTGCCTATATTTCCAGCTGCGTTAAAAAAAGCTGGAGGGTATTTATTACGTTGATCACTCTTAAAGTTAGCTTAACTTGTACCATTTAGACGTACCTCAAAATTCTAAGAATGATCCACTTATATAACACTAAATTTATAAATATATCATTTTAAATATTACATGTTATATACATTGGGAAAGAATTGAGTAAGATACGATTATCATGTCGTCGTGTTCTAATTCACCACGCTAAATACAACAAGACAAATTAATACAAATTTATTTCATTGTTGAGCAAGGCAATTTATCACTCGAAAGACATTCTCTACGTCTTGATCGTTAAAAAAGATAAATGAATTAAGCAGTTGGTGACAAACGTTGGGAATTATAAATCTCGCTCCAACATTAAATGTACGTAAGGACGAAAGAAGTATTTGGGATTCTTAAAAATATAAAATTTAATGATTAATTTCACAACCAACCTACGTAACAGACCGAGGAAAATTACAATTATTTTATATTCGTTTAATTCTACTGTAATTAATTGTACTTGTTTCATTCTGCCACGGGTTTAATTACAAACATTTCTAGGCTAGTTATATATGTTTTAATTTTTTCATTTGAAAAGCAATTTCTAATTTGAACATTAACTATAGTCATGATTTTGAAATTAAAATTCATTTTTATTTTGCTCTTGTTTTTCTGTAATCTGAATATGAAGTTTTAAGGCTTTCATTTATTACCACTTCGTTTAATCATCTCATATTATTACCTTTAGAAGAATTTCTACTTTATACTATCAATAGGCGTTACATTAGTTTATATTGTTAAGAATTCTGTAAACATGTAATTTGTATGGTAGCTCGCCAAATTGGTAAGATATTAGCTCCTTGTTTGGGAGACTAATTTTTGGCACCAAATTTGTTATATAACGCCAAATTTGGCCACATTTGTTGCTGAACCCCCTTTCTCAGAATTTTACGAGAAGCTTGTGCAAATTTCCAGAAACCTGAAAGCTATATAAATGGTCCGTGAGTTCTCAGAAAAAGTCAGTTCATTCTCAAGTCTGGTGAAAGTAGGACCAGTGTTAATGCTCTCCGTATTGCTCTGAAAAAGTTCGCCAAAAGGCTGCCAAGTTTTATCGCCATCCATTGTTATTGTCATTCATTTGGTCTGCTAATAAATTATTATTGTTTTTGTCTTAGCCAAAGTCTATTCGATCAACGAACTTTACGTAAGAATTTCGCAACAATATATATATGTGTGCGTGTACACGTAATGATATTTTTACCCAATCAAACGAATTTACTTACATTTTGTAATTGTTATAGATTTTTTTCAGAAATTCTATACCTAAAAGACAACCTTTTCTGTCATTTTTTCAAGCATGTTGGCGAGCGCCAAGTTGCCAAACTAGAGTTCTGCGTAAGTCAGCTCTAATTATATATTGAATTATATAACACCGAGAGAATCAAGCAATGGCCAGAGAACTAACGTCTCAGTTTTGCTAGTTTATTTTTTCTCATGTAGAGTCTTTATCCTAGAAGCGAGAAAATAACGTCGTACAAAGTAAACCTGTTAAAATGTAATTCAAAAATGAGCCATGATTGCATCTAAAGTGATACGGACAAACATGCCATCTGATATACATATTTATGTGCATATGTAGGTTTGTATTATATAGTGGCTTTAGCCACGAACGTTGGTCACCGGAACTTCTTTGTGTCTATCTAATTTAATCTGAAAGTTAATAATCTAGCCCATATATTGCTGTACTAGTCTACAACGAAGTCTTAGTTGTATTCTAGGAAGAAGAAAGTTAAAAAGCAATAATCAAATAAGTGGTAAAGTTTTTAAAGCATTTTGTAGAAAATAAATCTTTCATCGTTATATTACCAAATAACTTTCAAGAAGCATCAAATTAGATCTGAATGGCTGTGAAAAATTCCAATGCGTATCATACAGAAAAATTAAAATGGGACAGTGTTCTTAGATGATCAATTTTAGTTTATATTAGTACTATATACCAAGGGTGGATAGGCTCCTTGATAGTCCGAACCATTTTTCAAAATTTGAAATTCTTCACGAGCCGCAATTAAATAGTATTTAAAAGGTATGTAAAAAATATGTTAAAAATTTTTTTACGGAAATTATACTTAATGAATGTCATTTAGAAGTTCTTTGTCCTTTAACTTTTCACGGAATTTTTTTAATTGTTAATAATTTTCTGCATTGGTTCGAATGTAATTTACAAGGTGTTACACTGTTTTCATAACATCGGGATATTTTAAATATTTTGTAACGAGATGTGAATTATGCAGTGAATAGAAATAAATTGTGGAATTTGAGAATCATCTCTTAAAAGGACATAAAGACCGATTTTTTTACCCAGCATTACCGGAGCTCCATCAGTTGTAATTTTTTTAAATATAACACAAAAATGAAAAGGGAACTCGGCTATATTTATCGAAAGCCACAAATAATCCTTCAAAGAGCCACATGTGGCTCGCGAGCCGCAGGTTGGTCTCCCCTGCTACATACCATTGTAAATGATATTTTCACAAATTATTAATATTAAAATGACAAAATTTAACCGCAATGTTTTGCTTCTATATTCACATCTTTAGTAAACTTGAGGTATCAACTTTTCAATCATGTCAAGTGTTAATGAGGATTTTAAGTGATTTGGGGATTTCCGTGTACGAGAGTTAAGTCTGTAAACAATTTCACGGGAGATAAATGTCTGCTCGAAATTTTAAACAGTTTTTATTACTTAAGTTAAAAGACTCATATGAGAGTCAAAAGAGCGTGACGTTTAAAGGAAATCGCATCCTTATGTAAAGACTGATATGTTACTGAAGTAATCTATGAATAGAATAGTCAAATTGTTAAATAATCTATCAAATAAAAACGAGAATTTATCTAAAATTTCAGTTTTATCTACAAATTTATATACTATTTAACCTGTTACTCTTAGCCACCTTTCATATAAATATTCCAAATTCTGATAAATGTTCTAATAAAAACAATTTTAGACTAAGTCCTGGAAAAATGCTTAAGCAAAATATGAATTATTTCATAAAATGGAAAAAGAATATTATTTGCAACATGACGGAATTCAAGCAATTCCTCTGTGGTAGTATTGAAAACATGTTATTAAATGATTTAGCTTGGTTTGGAGTGCTGCGGTCAACTCTTTTGCAATACGAGGAATAAAAAGGGCAGGACCTACTGCTTAAATCCGATTCCGAAAGGCTACGAACATCCGTACCACAGTGGGATTCGAACCTATGAACGCCGGTATCGAAGTTCATCTCCCTAACCATTAGGTCATCGTACCGCTGTTGCTAAAAGATAACCATACATTTGAGCAACATAAGAAAGCCTCTAATTATGATAAAAAAAAATGCAAATAACTTATCAGAAACTTAGAATATTCTTTTGAACCAATATGAATTATGAACATGAAAATAATTAACGTATAACAAAGATAAGCATTGTCTGTGTATTTATTTATTTATTTATCCTAATAAATTACTTTGTCATTGTTATTTGTTGTTTACTCTTTGCTGTTAGTTTATTATTTGTATTTAAATACTTATACACTCACTTTCATTTATTAAATTTGTTTGCTAATAATAAAATATCTTTCTCTTTTGTGCTTTAAAAATTGATTCATGTTTACTAAATTCATTTAACACGATATATTTTTCTTGTAAAAACGTTCATTTGTCTTTGGTATGTTTTATAGTAAAAAAAAACCTTGGATATACTTTAAATCACTTCCTTTGCAATGTAAAAGTAAAACAAATCGGGTTTATATTTTGCTCAATAATAAGTATATATAAAGGGATAAACTTTTAAGAGTTACAGTGATTGGAAAGAAATGAAACAATGGAGATAAAAGAGAAAGGATAAAAAAAAGGATAAAATTTTAGAAAGTAATGAAAGACAGTTAAAGATTTTTTTAAATAAATAAAGAAAAGTAAAATTTAGAAACTGAAAATCTTTAATCTTTCTTAGTTTGTTCTTTTTCATACAGTCAGTGAAAAGTTAACGTTTTTTAGTTTTTAATCGTATACAGGTAGAAAATTTCTTTTGACTTTCTACATAATTGCGGTGAGGTGATTTAGATCATTAACATAATTGATAATTAGTATAATTGATATAATTAATATAATTGATTAATTAATATATTTGATATAAATGAAACTAGAAGTGAAATGCTTGGGATCTAAATCTCCTCTCATCAATAGGAGGGAGGACCCATAAAAATTAATTGAACGGATTTTTTCGTCATGTGCGTGTTTCTCGGGCGAGGTTATGATCCCAGTCCCAGATTAGGATCACATTCTACATAACACTAAATAAGAATATACCTTTGTGGAGTTATTTATGAGTCTCTAAGGGACAGTGCCCAATTTGAAGAGATAAGGTTTTCCCCATGTTTGCGGTTTCAAGGCAGGGAAAAAATACCAAGAGATATATACAGCGCTGCTGATTGGACGAAGAGAAGCAAGAAAGGATAAAGATGAAAATAATATAAAATAAAGAAAAGTCAAGAAGGAGTCAGAGTTCGGAGGTCGAGGAGCAGATTTCGTCAGTAACCCAGATAGCAAATTTAGTTTGCATCAAACTTGCAGCAAGTTCAGCAGGACAAGTCTGCAAGTTTGAAACAAAACTGCAGCAAGTCTACGCACACTTCGAAGTCGCCATACCTCCAACTTGCAGCAAACTTGTCATGCATATCACAGTACACTTGTCATGCAAATTTATCGCAAACTTGTCATATCAAATTTGCAGCAAGTTCATTGCAAACCAGGGTTGGAAAAAACCTCGCCGTTTGAGAAAAAAAACTTTTTGTTTGGTTTAAATACCATATGTAAAAGGAATTTTTTTACTTTTGGAAAGACTAAGATTTTAGATAATTTTGAATAAATATTAAAACTTCATTAGTAATTAATTTCTTGCTAATTAACCCTTTGCTCTCGAGGGCTCCGGGACGTAGCCATTTAAAATTTGTCTTCAAACTCGACGACTCCGCTACGGAGGCAATGCAAAATAATTAGTTTTTATGATTTGTTTTTGTTCTTATGTTAAAAGCTGGAAATTATTTGCATTATCTCCGTTTGCACATGCGCTCGTTATCTTAACTCTCATGCAATTAAGGGAATTTTCGCTGGCTCCAAGTTTGTCATGACAAGATTGCTACAGTTTTGTAGCAAAATTGAGTTGCAAACGAGTGGTCGCTTTATGCTAAGTATAACTTGCAGGAGTTTTGCTGCAAGTTTTCGGGTCAAATTTGTTATGACAAGATATTATCCAGAAAAAATCAAACTTGCTGCAAGTATGCATGCTATCTGGGATGGGTTCAGGATTCGAGGACAGAGTTCAGAGGGATCAAAGTAAGAGTTGGGTCCAAGACATAGAAACTAACGACTCTAAAATCTCACAACGACCAGAAGTGTTTCAGATCATCCGCATTTCAGAATCATCCCAATTATTTTAGAAGACGCAAGACTAGTTGTGAGACTGGAGTCAACATTGTCATCCCACCAATCGAGAATACATGAAAAATGTCTACATCGATTCACCAAGAGTGGCCAACCTGATTACCACCCTGTCACACCAAATAGACCCACAAAGGTACTTATTATAAATATTTGAATTTGAAATTAGGTCCTCTCTTTTCTTTATTTTTTTACCTAAAGGTTAGGATATTATTAATGTTAAATCTTATGTGGCACCTAGTAAAAAGTTTCGAAAAGCAAATTTTATGAAGTTTAAATCAAATTGTTTTTGCATATAGACATGTATATAGCATAAGAATAAATTTGCTTAATTTCATTTTAAACTATCAACCTTGTATATGTTTAATTTAAAAGTGTAATGGTTGATTTTAATAATTTAGCTGATTAGTTTTTTTTTAATTTCAGTCTGTAGTCTCTCAGAACCTTGGTTAAATTTGAGAATATAAATAATCTACACAACGCAACCCAAATAATACCGGGTAACTAAATAATAACTAAATCTTAATTAGGTAACAATTTCATGGAACTGATTTAAGTCTGCTGATCTTGAAGATTTGCAACAAAAAGAAAAACAGCTTGAAAAAACTAGGCATTATCGTGTAGCTCTCATTAAATTTAGGTATTTACCTATGATCAAATTTATAGTGGTTATTATTTTGTTAGTCACATAGACTAAATACCGGGTGGCCATAATTAAACTGACATGCTCGCAGTGTTCTGTAGCGCGATCTATTTTCGAGAATGACGCCACATTTTGTATCAAGATTAAACAAGACGGGAACCGAAAGATTCCGAAAAAAAAAAAAAAAGTTCCAAAAGCTACCGCTAGGGGAATATTTGGCGCTGTGTTATAGAAAATAGAGTGTTAACAAATGCAAATTAATACGGAATAAAATTACCTTTTATTATGCACATTTTCTGATTTAGTTCAAGTGCAATAAAGCAACACTTTTAAAAAAAGCATAAAATCTACATAAACACCGATAAAGTCTCGTGATCTGCAATATCACGTACACTGAGAAGTTCTTTATTCAAATTTCACTTTATATCCATTGGCACAACTAAGATTTTAATTTCCGTATTGATTTTCATTTGTTAACACTCTATTTTCTATTACACAGCGCGAAATACTCCGCTAACGGTGGCTTTTGGAACTAATTTTTTTTTTTTTTTTTTTTTTGCGGAATCCTTCGTCCCCCGTCTTGTGTAATCTTCCTACAAAATGTGGCGTCATTCTCGCAAATAGATCGCACTACAGGATACTGTGAGCACTGTCAGTTTAATTATGGCCACCCGGTATTTAGTCTATGTGACTAACAAAATATTAACCACTATAAATTTAATCATAGGGGGCACTTCGCGCTTCTTCCGACTCCGAGACTACCCTGTATTGGAGAGCCAGAGAACGCCTGAGGCAATGACTTCGGTCAATGTTACTTTTGTTAATTGTACAGTTGTTCCACAATTGTTATTTTTATAATTGTAACCTGCCTTGCCATTAGAAATAAAAAAATTAATACAATAAAAAAAATTGATCATAGGTAAATACCTAAATTTAATGAAAGCTACATGACAATACCTAGTTTTTTCAAGCTGTTGCTCTTTTTGTTGCAAATCTTCATGATCAGCAGAATTAAATCAATTCCATAACATTGTCACCTAATTAAGATTTCGTTATTAAATTCTCAGAAATATAAAAATAATTAATGTAAAATTTATAATTAATTGCATATACTCACTAACAACCTTTAACAAGAAAATAATTTATCAGATACTTTTTCATTGCGAAATGAAAAAAAGATCAAATATAGATTTATTGTAAAACAGCTTCATCTGTATAAACAAGGCACACGATGCAAGTAGTTCGCTTTAACACTTTTGTAATAAAAAATTTACTATTTAATACATAAATAAACTAAAATTCAAACCTTTTTTTTTAGATTTAGTACTACTGAGAATCTTTAGTATTTTATAATCTTCAAAAAGGTTGTACATCTCATAAGAAGTAATTCCTAAATTTTCAAAACAGAAAACCTCTACTTTTCCATTTCGACTTAAATATGTATAGAAAAAAAAGAAGTTAAGTAAATTTATTTTCTGCTTTCCAGATTCCTTTATTTTTAGTTATTGGATGCCGTAATCTATTTGAAAATCACTTTCGAGTAAGGCAAATGATGGATTCTAACATATGCCAAGCGTTTTCTTTTCCCACTACTAATGGAGTACCACAATGACAAAAAAATAGAGATCAGAAGAGATTTTCACTTTTTACTATTCCTTCGGAAAAGTTTCAGCTGTAATTTAAAAGGTGTTTTTCGTAACGTGATTTGCTCCTTTTAAACAGATTTTCAAATGTTTACATTTTTTATTCTAGAAGAAAACCCATATCCTCTTCATTTTCTCAAAATTATAGCTCTAAATGAAATCTTGATTTTTTTTAACCATTTAATGAAAGAAAAACTTGTTTAAGTGACTTTACTTTTTTTGTTGGGATTCTTTGATACCGTATAAATGTTTCTTTTTTAATTTAATCCTGATACAGAACCAAATGTATTTTAAGGAATTTGAAACGCTCTCTTGGAAATGAACTGTTTTTATCTTTTTGGAAAGCTTTCATATCCAGTCAATTACAGAAATCAAAAAATTGTAAATTATTCGTGTGATTTATTTAAAAAGTAAATTTTCTACGAAGAAACATTTTATGGGGAAATAGCGAGTTTGTTTCTTATGTTTGCTTGTTATAAAACAGTATTAACACCAGTATAAAATTCTCTACATTTGTTTGTGTTTATTTGAATTTTTTCTTTGTTTCTTAATGTATGTGTGTTAGTTAAGATACCTTGTGTTGTCATTGTTGCTGCTAATGCCAGTTGGACAAGGCAAGCATGTGTACCAGTAGTTACTAGGTTTTGGAACTTTCATTAAGAGTACTATTAGGGAGGAACACTATTTTTTTCAAAGGTGTAATCGTAATGTATTAATTAATAGTAATTTTTTCAGTCCTCGGTATCATGCTTATCATTCGATATATCTCCATGCCTATGAACAGCATCTCTGATCAAGAGAACTTAGCCCAGGAAGATTAGATGTACTCTCTTGTGTGATTGCCCTGTGCGATATCGGACTTAACTCCCGATGTCTCTCTATGCCTATGAACAGTAACTTTGATCTAGAGGGCTTAGCCCAGGAAGATCAGATTCTACCCTCTTGTGTGATTGTCCCGTGCAATATCGGACTACTTCCGATGTCTTTCCATGTCTATGAACAGTAACTCAGATATAGAGGGCTTAGCCCAGGAAGATAAGATTCTACCCTCTTGTGTCATTGTCCCGTGCTATATCAGACTTAACTTCCGATGTCTCTCTATGCATATGAACAGTAACGCTGATCTAGAGGGCTTAGCCCAGGACGATAAGATTCTACCCTCTTGTGTGATTGTCCTGTGCGATATCGGACTACTTCCGATGTATCTCCATGAACAGTTACTCTGATCTAGAGAGCTTCCCTTGGGAAAGTCAGATTCTACTCTCCCTTGAGATTGTTCTGTGCAACTGAGACGCATGGACCAAGTAAAATATCCCCAGGCTTGGCTTGCTACCTCCAGATGTATTTGGAATCTTTGAGGACATTGTGATCATGAACCTATTTTACGTGCCCCAACCACTATCACACTGTGGATGTTCAGCCGGCTCGAGCCACAAACGCACAAATCTCCGATTACGAGATCGTTTCCTTTGCCAACTGAGCTACAAGGTTAAGAACAGTAATAACGTCTGTAGACATTCAGATATTCATAGATTAGAAAGTTTCAAATGTTTAGTCTAACAACTTCCTTTAAATCAAATTACCTATGAAAACTAGTAAGTGAAAAATTCAGAGGTTCTTGGATATTCTTCTTCCATGCACGGAACAGATAAGAATTTTATGCTAAATATATAACCTAGAACAAGAGACTTGATATCCATGAATGAGAAATTTGCAAATCCATGACTACCAACAAGTCAAAAATATAGATCACAAATGATTTCTAAACCATAAATAATTATATCTGGGAACTGAATGAGCTAAGATAAAAACTGCTCTAAGTATTAAAGAAATTATTTAGAAATTTACAGTTGTATAAAACTGAAGTGATCTATATTCAGTATTTTTTTTTATCTTAAGAAGTGTACATAACATCTTGTAACACGATTGGCAAAGGCAGTGAAATTGCACCCAGAGGTTTGTGGGCTCGAGCCTCGAGCAGACAAAATATTCATTTTGTCAATATTAATTTATGTCGACTTTGGCAAAATTTTTTCGTGGTTGCAATGTCCTATAAGTTCCCAAATGACACCTCTGGTGATGACAGCTCAAGCCTTGGGGTCTTCTGCTTGACCCTTGCTCCTAAATTACTAGAAGCCACTTTGTATATTTGTATTGTCCTAGGGAGTAGTATTGGCCACCTATATGGTGCACCTATAATAAAAGATTAACAAATCCCGGGGCGTTGTATGAGCTAATGCTTAACATGCAAGTGCCCCCGCGTTACTAAAAAAATAACACTTATAATTATAGTCGCTCTCAAATCTTGCAGATGACAGAAGAACTATGCAGTAATTCTTCTATAACACATTTACTACCAAGATCAATACCAGTGGCTTTCAAACATATTTCATTCTGTGTGTAGAACGTAACGTCACCAATAGGTCACAGGTAAATGTCCACATAATACTAAATTAACCCATTAATGACAAATTTCCATTTTAGAAACAGCTAAAAAGGTTATGGAATTTCTCTACTTTCCCAGAAAGAGTATTCTTTCTCATTATAGGTAGATTTCAATCCTATAAGCAATCTACTAAATTTCCAAGTATTTACTAGTATTTATAATTTTGACATTTGCACCTACATTTTATTAATTTTACGCTTCACTTCGCACATAAATTTTAGATAAAACTGTTTTTGAAATACTATGATTAAATATGAACTGTATTTTATCATCTACACAAAAGGAATTTTAACATTTTTAAATTATTTTAATTTTAACTGATAAATTTATTTGTAATTTATATTTTGCTACAGAGGTAGAAATATATATATTTATTTAAATGACACATTATATTTTCAACTATTGCATGTAATCATTATAATCACAGGAATAAATTAGTGTTTAATAAACTCGTTGAAAAAAATAACACTCATTGAAATATTTATGTCATATTTAGATTTAGATTATATTTTTCTTAAACGTTCGAAAAAAAGCACATATTGAAGTGGCTTTTGTATACTCTTATGTGCCACATGATAGCCGAATAGTAGGGTGCTACTTTTTGGTACCAGAAATCATGGGTTCAAATTCCGCTGATGACATGGATGTTCGTAGCCATTTAGAATCGGCTTTAAACAGTAGGTCCCTGTCTAACTAACCCTTGTTTTGCAAAACAATATACCCTAGTACTCCAAACCAATCCCATGTTTAACTATATAGTAGTTAAAGATTCCAGTATATTGAATGAACACGAAATAAATCAGTGTTGAAAATTCACTGTCGCTTTTACTCGCAAAGCAAAAAAACTAATTTGCTTCTCATATATATAAAAAACTGCAATAATTTTGGGAGTCTTTTATCAGCAGCAAGTGTAAATCATGCGTACAGGGAGATCTGTTTAGGTCATTTTATGTAATAAATAGTTTACTATAATGTTATGATTACATGGAATTGGTACGTATTCATGTTACACTCGAGAATGATTCTATACAGCTCCATTCAGATAATTCTGCGTATATAATGATTTAATGTGCTATAATGATCATTAGCAACGCTTCGCTTTATGCAGAGTCCTCTATCTCAATAGTTACTTACTATATAGTCATGAATGCTGTAATATTGAAAAATAAAACCTTATTATTTACAGAATTTTTCACTAAAAAAGACAAGATACAATTTTACGATTCATATAAAAAATGGATAACTTTCTTTTTACATTAATCTACCAAAAAATAAAAAAACAAAGACGTATATATTAAGCATGAGTTGAACGATTTCATTTATAAATATTCTTTTCAAAAGAATCTAAACTTAAATATTTCTTATTGTTAACAGGGTAGCAAATGAAATATTTATAGTTAAATATTGTTCCCTAGTTTATTCGTAAATAATTCATTCTCATTTCGTTTCATAGAAAACATTTGTATCTGACAAAGTTGTTTATCCTATTGTTTTTTGTGCTTTAGAATCGGTTATTGTGTTTTGAGTCTTCTAAGGTCCTTAAATTTTCACACAGTACAAGGATTTTTGAACAAATTATATATCCTCGGAAGAAGGATTTAAAATGGTAGTCTCCGACCAATAATGTGATGAAGATATCTATATTATTTTTTCACTATACAGAATTATTTTTAGAGAATTTTCTAATGCAGATTGATACTTATATTGTATATCCAGCTCTCTAAGCAGTAGAAGGATTTTTCTTCAAAACCATATAGTCATGTGACAAGGATTATTTTAAATGACAGTGTCCAACCAATAATATGAAGATATCTATATTATATTTTCACTATACAGAATTAATTTTTAGGTAATTTTCTAATGCAGATTCATACTTATATTGTATATCCAGCTATCTAAGCAGTAGAAGGATTTTTCCTCAAAATTATTTAGTCGTAGGACAAGAATATTTTTAAATGACAGTCTCCAATCATTAATATGATGAAGATTTTGATTTTATATTTTTACTACATGGAATTAATTTTTAGATAATTTTCTAATGCAGATTCGTACTTATATTGTATATCCAGCTATCTAAGAAGTAGAAGGAATTTTCTTCAAAATTATATAGTCACGGGACAAGGATACTTTTAAGTGACAGTCCCCAACCAATAATATAATGAAGATTTCTTCATTATATTTTCACTATATGGAATTAATTTTTAGATAATTTTCTGATGTAGATTGATACTTATATTGTAAATCCAGATATCTAAGCAGTACAAGGATTTTTCTTCAAAATTATATAGCCATGAGACAAGGATTCTTTAAAATGACACTCTGAGCAATAATAGGATGATTATTTCTATATTATATTTTCACTATATGGAATTAATTTTGAAATAATTTTTTTATGTAGATTCATACTGATATAGTAAATCCATCTATCTAAGCAGTTATATAGCTTATATAACCACTATACAAGGCATCTTTTAAATGACCACTAGAATGATGAAGAGTTCTAAATTATATTCTATATGAAATTAGTTTTGAGATAATTTTCTGATGTAGAATGATACTTATATTGTAAATCCAGCTATCTAAACAGTGCAAGGATTTTTATTCAAAATTATAGCTACAGAACAAAGATTCTTTTAAGCGCACTCTACAACCAATAAAATGATGAAAAGTTCTATATTATACTTAACTATATAAAATAAATTTTGAGGTAATTTTTTTATGTAGATTGATATTTATACTGTAAATCCATCTATCTTGCTTTTAATACGAAAAGCAAGATCGACATTTAGGGATGCACGTTACATGCCGGATATAAAAATGATTGTTATACAAATAAGTAAAAGATAAACATACACAAAAAAGATTTTTTACATGTATTAAATGTTTTTTTATTTAAAAGAAATGATATGCCTTATGAACTTAAAGATTTTCATTTTCAGATAATTTTAATGATTCGCCATATTTTTTTTCCATTTTATCTTCAGATACATCACTAGATTGTATTTCCATAATATCTTCTCCGTCCCTCTTACTCTGATCCATATATAAACAATTTCTGTTCTTTCTGGATTATTAGATATACTGCTTTTGTTAAATTGCTTTTGAATTATGGCAAGTTTGATTTTATTCTATGCTTTTATTATCCACTCACATGCTATGTCTAGACTGGCATAACGCATTTGGTCGCCATTTGTAAATGTTTTTCACCTTCTAACATCCATATATTTCATAGATGATTTAGATTTATTTTGAATGGCTTATTGGCTGCATAATAAAGAAGTGAAACAGTCTTGTACCCTAGCACCGATTTTATCAATGGTTGCACATTAAGGCTGTAATTCTAGAAGTAAACTATTGTTCAAGACATTTGATAATAAAACACTTTAAAAGATAGAGAATTTTGAATATTTACATTTCTTGATTTTCAGACAAAAAAGAGAGTTCGCGTTGTACGGCTAATATACCTAATAAATGTTATTTATAACTTTATAAAAGTAAAATATACGAAGAAAAATTTAGTATTCATTTTTAGGAAGGAGAAATTTTGTGGTAGTCTAGTTGGAAAACCATAACCCTGAACAGGGTAAAAGTAATTTTTTTAATTTTTTTAATAATGTTTGGAAATAAACTCATAATTCTCACTTAAATTATGGAATAAAAAAAGTAGCTAAACAATTCACCCTCGTTGTTTTGGTCATGAATATTTATTTGAGGTAATAAATAAAAATTATAGATTATTCCCTGTAAAGCGAGTTTAAGCATAAAAAATGTAATTTAAAAGTATATGGCTTAAATATACAGCACACACACACACACATATATATATGTATATGTATGTATGTAGGTATGTATGTATATGTATATATGTATATGTATATATATATGTGTATATTTATATGTATATGTGTATATGTATGTATATGTATGTGTATACATATATGTGTATATTTATATGTATATGTGTATATGTATGTATATGTATATGTATATGTATGTATATGTATATGTATATATGTATATATATATATATATTTATTTATTTATATATATATATATATATATATATATATATATATATATATATATTTATTTATTTATTTATTTATATATATGTATGTATGTATGTATGTATATATATATATATATTTATATATATATGTATATATATATTATATATATATATATATATATATATATATGTGTGTGTGTGTGTGTGTGTGTGTGTGTGTGTTTAATAGCCTACATTTTGAATATAATTAATTCATAGAAGTAGTTTAATTATTTTCATATTATTTTTATAAGAGTTAAAACAAATCTTAAATATTTCTTATAATCTTTATTAAATTTATTTTATGCATTTTTAATATTTTTATATTTATACATTTTTATTTATTTCAGCATCCACCAAGACTATTATAGAAAAAATGACTCCCTTAAGTTTTTAAAGTATGTAATCATTTTGACATTGAGTGAATCTGAAAATAGCTATATGGTGCATTCCTATTCATTTGTGATATTCAGTCAGAAACTCACCGAGGATAATAGACAATCTAATAGAGATTTCTCAAGTGCCAGGGAGAAAATCCGGTGATCCCCACAAAAGGAGTGTCAGGTGGTCAGTTAATGATGAGTATTGAGATTAATTCCGGGAGAAATAACCAGAAAGGAGGACACCCAAGAACGAAAAAAATACAGATCGTTAGGGGGTAAAGAGTCAAAGTCCTGCGTAAAGAGCAGTAAATACCTGAAATTGCATGTTGAGAAAGACTTTTCTGTGAATTAGTCTCATCCAGAGTAAATGACTCGTTGCTTATAGTCAAATGGTTGTAAAGCAGACAGACATTTTGTAAATTTTATGAAGAGATTAGTAAGAAAGAATCATAAAACTACATATCAAAGTACATGTGCAGGACTAATTTCGGGAAAAAATTTCTGAAGTTAAAATTATACTCTTATTACAAGGAAATAATGGGGATTAAGAGAAATTTCTTTGACATTTTTTATAAGATTTTCTACCTAACTTATCAGTAAAACACATTTTCAGAGAGTTTGCAGTTCGTGTAATGAATATTTATTAATAAGGAGGAGAGTTGTTAAAAATCAGTGTATCTATCATGTTAACTGATAGTCAATCTAATTTAGTCAAACTAAAAATTAAACAGACTTCTTAAACAGTCTTAAATTGTAAAAAAAAATTGTAAAAGTTATCGTTGCAGGGTATCAGCAATGTGTTTTAAATGTAAATGAACATAAACAAACTTTTAAAAATAAAACTAACGTTTAATTTACTTAAAACATACAAAGAAGAGGTTTAAGGCAAATAAACATGGTATAGAATCCTTTAAACTGGTAACTTAAACTGTTAAACAATATTACTACTAGTAAAAGAAAAACATTGAAAACGATTACAAAAATGAATACATTTGACCTTACTAAAACTTAGGCTAACCCAGAACCAGGCACGAGCAGAACCTCATAAAACGAAGTTGTTTTGCACTCCTCATTACGCAGTTCGACTTCTCAAGCAACAAACAAGTTAAAATGAACCGCTTAAGTAAGAACTTGTATTATTAAATTCGTTGGGATAAATTTCCCTTACCCAATTAGAAGCTGACTATTTTATGGAGTTGAGAAGTCGGCCTGGCCAAAGGTTAGATTAAGACACGTACTTTTGACTAGTATTTTGTGTATGAGTGAACAAATCAAGGTATTTCATTTGACAACATTAACAAAATTAACTATACGTATGTTTGTGTATGTACAATGTCATAAAGTCTAAATACAACTTTATATTCGAAAATTCAGTTGAAGCTTAATTTTAGAAATTTCTCTTTGAATTTGGTTTATTAAAAGACTTGTTGAATCGTTCAAGATTTTTAGAGCATTGAATGAACAATGAAGAAAATTCCAGTCAAGACAGGTTTTTACACAGTTTCAATCCATACACTAAAATAAATATAACTTAGCCTTGAAAATCCAAGTTGGTAATTTGTAAAGTAATTTTTACTACCCTTTCACCCGGTAAATTAGAGTAAAAAATATTACTTTTAGTATTTTTGTTTCTAACCTTCTAGAATTTCAAATTCATCAATCAACAAGTAATAAACTAATTGAAGTGTTACTTTGAAATCTTACATTATATACGGGCTATAGATTTCAATATCTTAATCCTTAAAATGTTTTAGAAATATTAGCTTTACAGTTCCTTAAACGAAGGTTTGCATTATTCAATTTAAAAATACCCTTAATTTTTCTTATTTGATAAGATTTTCATTTTGCAAGAGGTTTTTGGATAATTCCCCTTTCCTTCTCAATGGCGGACAATTTCAGATTATATCAATTGTCTTGGTAATTGGAACTACCACAGAATACAATACTGTTTATTTTAAACTATACTGTGTATTTTAAACTAATTTGTTATTAAATTTCTTTTCGAATCTATGTGTTATCTACGGTAAAAAATAAAGGGGAGGATTTTTTCTGGAGGGTTTGTCCAGAATAAATGAAAAAGCTACTGAGTAAATAGTAACCAAATTTTACAGAATTTCATTAGAATATTCATGACAGCCAAAAAGTGCACTGTATCTTTAAATTAATCTAAACTTCTATTAAAAAAACTTTAAAAGTTAAATGCCTCTGAGACACGATGTGAAAATTTTATTTACTTATTCATTAAATGTTTGCATGCATGGTAGTAGCTTTACGGCAACATATTCACCTTTCAAGCGTGTTATTCTACTTCTATTAGAAGTTAGACTATTTGGGTTTTTCTTTCATTTATATTTGTTTTTCTTTTGAAGAGCTATACAAATTTCTGCTATAAGGATTAACCATGCTCTGTTAGAAAAAATTATTTTACATTTATTAAAAAATAGTATATTTGTGTTTCTTCTGATTACCGGAAAGCTATAAATAAATAAAAATAGTAAAATATTTAAAACATCTAGATAAAATTAAGTTTAATTTAATAGATTATGTAAGACGATAGATATATATTTAATAGAAGTGCAATTGATAGAATCGTAATCAATCATATGCATTTCGAGATAAAACATCTTATAAGTTTCAAGAGAACTTTTAAATCCACAAGTTTAACCTGCTTATACTCCTCTTATAAAGGATTCTACTTAATTGGAAATCTAGAACTCTTCCCACCTGTGTTCTAGACCCGTATACTAATCCCTAAACTATCTGACACATCTAAGAATGGATTTTAACAAAGACTTTTATTCCCAATTCACCAAATAAACAATATTCCATTCAAACACTCTTTAACAGAAATAGACCTTAAAATATTATGAAAAAGTTTCTCATAATATCAGAGGTAATAATTTGTAAAAGATTCTTGAAAGGGTTAAAATATAACAGAAAAATCATGATGGTTATTAGAGTGGACACGTTAAAAAAGAATGTTAAAACTAAGTAAACCAAATTCATAAATTAATTTTAAATGTATCAAACTCTTTCTTATCTTCCCACAAACACTACAAACATGATTATATCACCAAATGGGTACATTATATGGCCTTCTGCATAGAAGCAAATCTTTTGTTCTGAGTTGAAGGGAATGAATATACCTATCCTACTCTATTTATATGACAGAATAATAAGGTTGTTTTAAGTAAAAATTAATATGGAAGTCATAAAAATTACACCTATTGATATAGATATTTGATTTATGCAGACTTTGTTTATAACCATGTTACCTTTAAGACGTTCAACACATTTAAAAGGTCTACCATTATTTTAGGAATATTTTCTTTGTGAGAATATATTTGTATATGTATGTATAATAATACCAAATAAATTTGATAACCAATGTTCTGTATTGAAAATGAAATGTGCATGCTATTGTTATATAATTTTCAAAATGTCTTGTGGAAATATCATTGCTGTAACATAAAAATGACTATTTACAGAAATGATAAATTTTACAGAATTTCGTTAGAATATTTATGGCAGCCAAGAAGTGCACTGTATCTTTAAATTAATCCAAATTTCTACTAAAAAAGATTAAAAATTGAATGCCTTTGAGGCACGATGTGAATATTTTTTTCTAATTCATTAAATATTTGTATGCATGGTAACTCAAAATACTCACCTTTCAAACGTGTTATTCTAATTCTATTACAAGTTAGACTATTTTGACTTTTTTTTCATTTATATTTGTTTTTTTCGGCTATAAGGATTAACCATACTCTGTTAGAAAAATGTATTTTACATTTATTAAGAAATAGTATTTTTACGTTTCTTCTGATTACCAGAAAAATATAAATAAATAAAAATAGTAAAATATTTAAAACATCTTGATAAAATTAAATTAATTTAATAGATTATCTAAGATAGATATAAATTTCGTAGATGTATAATTGATAGAATCGTAATCAATAATATGCATTTCGAGATAAAACATCTTATAAGTTTCAAGAGAGCTTTTAAATCCACAAGTTTAACCTGCTTATACTCCTCTTATAAAGGATTCTACTTAATTTGAAATCTAGAACTCTTCCCACCTGTGTTCTAGACCCGTATACTAATCCCTAAACTATCATGACACCTCTAAGAATGGATTTTAACAAAGACTTTTATTCCCAATTCACCAAATAAACAATCTTCAATTCAAAGACTGTTCAGAAATAGATCTTAAAACAGTATCAAAAAGCTTCTTAATATGAGAAGTAATAATTTCGAAAAATATCTTAAGTGGCTAAAAATACCTAACAGAAAAATTTTGGTGGTTATTACAGTTGACACGTAAAAAATGATATTAAAACTAAGTAAACTTAAGGGCTCAAATTTAAAAATTAATTTTAAATACATCAAACTCTTCCTTTTCTTCTCACAAAAACTGCAGGTATGATTATATCATCAAATGGGTATTTATGGCTTTCTGCATAAAAACAAATCTTTTGTTCTTAGTTGAAGGGAATGAGTATACCTATCATATTCTATTTCTATGACATAATAATAAGGTTTTTTAAGTAAAAATTAATAAGAAAGTCATAAAAATTACAACTATATTTTATTTATGCATGCTAAGTTTATAACCACGTTACCTTTAAGACTTTCAACACATTTAAAAGGTCTTAGACTACGTTGATTTGGTTTGGTTTGGTTTGGAGCACTACGGTCTACCGTTTTGCACACGAGGGCTAATGAGACCGGGACCTACAGCTTAAAGCCGATTCCGAACGGCTACGAACATCCATGACATAGTGGGATTCGAACCCACGAACTCTGGTACCGACGATCAGCGCCTTAACCAATCGGCCAGCGTTCGGCTAGATTACGTTGAAGCCCAGTGACGTTGGGGTAGTTCTTCGTGCTCCCACAACACAGGTCTGAGGTTCTATCCCCGGGCTGGGCAAGGTAGACTCATCCTTTCATCCCTTCAGTGGGTACATGAACTGAGGACCAAGCGTGCTTGGGAACTAAACACTGAGGGTTCCGCATAAGATTGACCACTTAACCGGAACATATCCTTCGCACCACAGGGCCTTTAATCACGTAGACAGAGATTGGCATAGTAGGCCTTGCCCCCCTAGGGGATGTTTCACCGAGGAGTTTAGTTTTTAGTTTACATTACATTAGGAATATTTTCTTTGTGAAACTATATTTGCATACGTATGTATAAATAATACCAAATAAATTTGATATCCAATACTCTGCGTTAAAGAAGAAATGTGCAAGCTATAGTTATATATTTTTAAAAAATCTTGAGGAAATATCATCGCTATAACATAAAAATGATTATCAATACATTAGATACTTGATAAGTTTAAAATTATAGGGAAAAAAACAAAATTTTATATCTCAATAAAATGTGTATCAGATCAAAGTTTACGCCATTTGAAGTAAAATGCAACAAGAGATTTATGTAGTTATGTATGGAGATTTTATGTAGTGTATATAAACATTAAAATCATAAAAAATGCATGTGTATTCAGTCCTTACAGAGAAAATGCGCTGAAGCATTAGGTTTAACAATTTCAGACTTATAAGATCTAAGATTTGGTTAGAGGCAATTTAACGATACGAACATATTCGCTTACATATCGACAAATACAATAAAACTTCTTATATAATTTATGAGCTCGCGAAGAAATCTGCAAATATTATTCATATTTTTTTACGATTTCTTTTAAGACTATTAGTGTTGTATCAAAAGCAATATTAAAAATATTATTATTGACACTGGCTTTAACAGAAATTAGGTAAAGTATATTTTTCTTAAAAAATATACTTTTTGCAAAATATATTTCTCTATAATTGAAATGCTTTAAATTATAGAGAAATATATTTTACGAAAAGGTTATAAAAGATTAACTATCCATATAATACATATTGAGATAAAACTTTCATTAACTGGGTAAAAATGAATTTCGGGATGTCCTCTTTTGTTTTATTTATACAAGAATGCTAACATGCCATTCAAAATGTGACAATAAACATCCATAAGAAAAATAAGAATGCAGTAAAAAGCATAAACTATAAGAAATTAAATAGTAAAAAAACACAGTATGGATAAAATTTATACATAGATTGTACTAAAATTTTAAATTTACAAACCTATGAAGAAAAAATTTTTTAAACATTTCTAAATTGTACTCATACTTAACAGAAATTATTACTTTGTAAAAGCAATGAAAAATAATAAAAAGCATAAACTATACGTATTAAAACACTTAAAACACTATAAAAAAATTGTATATACAAATACAATCAAAAACGCTCTCAGGATTTCATACTTGGCGATGATAAATACAGATAAAATATTGATAAATAAAGAATCAAATTCGGAGCCCCGTAAACTGAAATAAATGAAGCACGACTAAAAATAAAAATTCATTATTTATTCTCTGTATAAATTGATGGAGTTCGCAACATAAATTCCTGTGTTTAAAAAATATTCAAGATTTAATTAAGTTTATTATAAATTCGTTTTTCCTTTTCACAGGTGGTATTTTAGTACTTTTTTCTAAATGTACTCTCATTATACAAAAGGATTAGGAGCTTAGTTTTTCGAGTTGTTGCATTTACAATCAATTATGTTTATTTGATAATAGCACTAGAGGAGAGATAGGAAAAAGGATTTAGAGCTTTAAGGGATCTTTAATAGGGTCATTTCAGCTGATATATTGGCACAATCAAAGAGCGATTTTTGGAAGTTAGAACATTTGAGGGGAAAAGGTATATTATGCCATTAAAAACTGCAATTTAAAAAATATTACTAATATTTATTTACTGTGCATTTTCAATAGAAAAGCTCAATAAATCATTAATAGTAGAAGATTATTATTTGGTGTAATTTGGAGCATTACAGTCCACTCTTTGTGTACTATGGGTACTTAATTTATAAAAACAATAAAAAATAATAAAAACCATAAACTATAAGCATTAAAACACTTAAAACACTATACAACAATTGTATTTACAAATGCAGTCAAAAACGCTCTCAGGATTTCATACTTGGCAATGATAAATACAGATAAAATATAGATAAATAAAGAATCAAATTCGGGGGCACCCTAAACTTAAGCAAATGAAGCACGACTAAAAATAAAAATTTATTTTTATTCCTCTGTATAAATTGATGAAATCGGCAACATAAATTCCTGTGTTTAAAAAAATATTCCAGATTTAATTAAGTTTATAATAAATTTGTTTTTCCGATTCACAGGTGGTATTTTAGTATTTTGTTCTAAATGTACTTTCATTATACAAAAGGATTAGGAGGTTAATTTTTAGAGTTGTTGCATTTACAATCAATTATGTTTATTTGATAATAGCACTAAAGGAGAGATAGGAAAAAGGATTTAGAGCTTTAAGTGATCTTTAATAGGGTCATTTCAGCTGATATATTGGCACAATCAAAGAGCGATTTTTGGAAGTTAGAACATTTGAGGGGAAAAGGTATATTATACCACTAAAAACTGCAATTTAAAAAAATTACTAATATTTATTTACTGTGCATTTTCAATAAAAAAGCTCAATAAATCATTAATAGTAGAAGATTATTATTTGGATTAATTTGGAACATTACAGTCCACTCTGTGTACTATGGGTACTTAATTTATAAAAACAATAAAAAATAATAAAAACCATAAACTATAAGCATTAAAACACTTAAAACACTATACAACAATTG
>CM063511.1:137562531-137652531 GCA_032207245.1 Pardosa pseudoannulata
CAAGCGGTTGAAGGTGGACACAGAACAAAACAGAGATTCGGTAAGTTTCTACTGTGATTGTTTAAACAGTAATAAATAACTTTTTATTCTATTGACCTATTCTTATTTATGGTAGTGGATGCTGGGAAGTAACAAAATTACATAGAAATAAATTATTAACATTTGAGCATAAAATTTTAAGAAAAATATTTGGTGTAGTCCATGAGATTAAGGGTTGTAAATCCTTATTTAACTTTGAAATTTGCTAAAGGTACAAGCCACCTAATATTGTTAAAGTTATAAAATGCAATAGACTATGGTGGTTGGACATTTATTCAGATATAACAATGCAAACCTAGTAAAATAAGCTCACTCTTACTAATCCCAGGGAAAACATTAGACAAAGTATACCACTAATATTGCACCAATATTGGCTTAAATCGGTGGAGAGCGACTGTAGTCTTGTAAATAAAGGAAACTTTAGGAGGCTTATTATGGATAAGACAAGATGGAAATTACTGATAGGAACGACCTTGGTCTGTAACAGGCTGCAGTGTCTTCAAAGAGGGATAAAATAACTTTTTATAATTCAAGGTTTGGAGTTTTGAAAAATAATTTTCATTCAAAATTCATTCAAATAAAGTCCCAGCATTTGTAACTTATTATATTTTTAATCGTCATTCATTTTACCGTTCTCTGTTAAAAAGTAATAAACTTCATTCTCATTTGAGAAAGAGTGGAAAGAAAAAATGGTGATAGCTTTCATCTCTCGAGCTTCCTTTTCCAAATGCCACAATGGGTTGGAAGTACTTGTTTCTAGAGATCTGCACATTTCTTTCGATTTCCGTTTTAAAACATTTTTGTGTTTAACTTCTGCTCTAGAAATTCCTAATAACCGACTGAGAAATAAAGAAATTTTCCCAGTTCTAGCGTAATAATTTAATTTCCTTTAACACGCAAAACACCACGCGGAAGATAAACCATTAGCGTATAAAGTTGTTTTCAAAGTTTGTTATTTATTTTGCTTTTTAGCTTCTGTTAAGCCATTTGTATGTACGTTAAATAAATGAACTGGAAGTTAAAAATATAAACGCATTCTTGGAAAATATTCTATTGGATATACTATTTTCTAAAACATCTATATAAATAAAAAGATGTGCTTCTATGTGTGTGTGTGTGTGTGTAAACATGATTTCACAGTGTGATAATGTGATTTTTCTTGATATCTTCCAAAGCTCTTGAAGCCATTTCTTGAAAAGTTGGATTTTTTTATCTTACGTTTAAATAATTTAACAAGTTTTTTGGAAAGAGTTACAATTATATAAGAAAATAAACCGTCGCAGAATTTTTTGGTTCGATTTTAATAATCGCTTTGGAGATATCAAGCTTAAACTGACAAACAGAAAACACTTTAATTGTCACACTCTCTTTGTTCAGTTGACATCAACAAATGGCCGTTCTCTTAAGGTAGCATCATTATTTCACTTAATATATTAATAAACTATAAAATATTTAATATTTTATTTATATTACTATCCCCGGTACTTTTATTTCTTAGTTATTGCCTTCTTTCTCTTGCAAAAAAATGTAAGGTTTCCGGCAGCCGACTTTAAAGTAAATCAATAATTACTGTATTTTCGCACGTATAGTCCGCACCATCGTATAGTCCATGGGCGCAATTTTTGTTTAAACAATTTCATAAATCATCAGATAGTCCGCACCATTAGATAAACCTCGAACTATACGTGGAAAAAAATATGTATTTTAGTATGACAATATTAAATCACTTTTAAGAATAAAAACCTACCTACAGTAGAGTGCGAAAGTCTGAATTAGTCTCAATCAATTCCACTTTTAAAATTTGAAATTATTTCTCCTGCCATAGCCTCGGAGACGAATTTTAACGGAAGAAACAGAGCGGTCTACATTTCTCTGTTACAGGCCATTGTATTTTTACACGATGATTAGAACGATTGCTTCTCATATTTTTAATGTTTCCTTTTGCTTGCGCCAATTTCTTACTGCTTTCTCGTCGACCTCAATGTCGAATTTCTGAACTACTTTCAGCTTGAAATCAGCAGTAAAACTGCGATGACGTTTTAAAGACATAATGAATGACCAATATTACTGCAAATCTAAATTTTTTAATCACTCTGTAACGAGTAATCCTTGTGGTGAAATGACCGTCGACCCTCAACCTTCGATCTTGAACGCATCCACTCGGTGTCGTCAATCATAACTGTAAATAGTGACTATCGATATTTTCCAGTACACTAGGACACAATTTAACCCTCCTAGTGGAACACACCGAGGAAAAAAAGTCTCCAAAAAATACGCTAAAGTTTCATTGTGTCAGTGACCAAAGTGTTCTATGATTTTTTACTTCACCCTTTGTAGACTAGATTGGAATACGGGAAACCCTCCCTCGTTACTATCCCTTTACTTCCAGTTATAAATAGATATATAAATAGACATTATAGATTGTTAATTTTTAATACACATATTCAAATCTCATGATATTCAATACACATGATCAAATCTCGAAGATCATCCCATAAGAAATAATGGATTCTAAAAGAACAAATAAAAATATTCTTTAAGAGAATGATTTCTATCTTTTTTACGAAAGTCATCCAAGCTATTTAAGTGGTACAATTAGAGATACATCTGTTACCGCAAACGAAGTACTTCGAAATAGAGATTTACAAAGCCATGAAAAGATATTAGCATCTTTGTGCCTCAGGGAGTAGGTGTGCAGTTCCTAAACAATCGTCCTGACCCTCCTACCTCAAAACTCCACGGGGGAAAACACAGGCAGAAATGTAAAATACATCCATTTTCGGAACGTTTTTGGAGTTCGAAAATTGTACGTGACAACCGCTGTGAAGACATCATCGGTTTGGCGGAATTGTACGTGCAAACCGCTTAGAGGGTTAAGATTGGTCTACTAGCTACTACTGATTCGTTCTGCCTTATGGGATATATTTTTTTTCAAGCTTTATTACCAATACGATATGATGTTTTCTTGGCATCTTGTGTGTCGTGCTTTTGTTTACATTTGATCATCGACCGTTCGTGCAATGTGCTTTTTTCTTCCTTCTTCCGATTTTGATGATTTGAGCAATGAACAACCAACAGATAGTCCGCGGCTGAAGAAATTTGCTTTTTAAACACAGATAGTCAGCGGACTATGTGTGCGAAATTACGGTATCTGCAAATATAGCACTTATTATGCATATGTAAAACAGAAATACTTTACACATTAAAATGGAATATTTATAATGGATAATTTTGTTCACGTATTCTTCGTAAATTCACATGAATTTTCTTGAGGCCATTTTTACGAAATTCGAATTAGTGTTTCATTTATTTTATGTATAAGATATTTTACGGGTTTTTTACCCATCTTCCTATGTAGTTATTGTATGGATAAATGTAAGATTCTGGTTTATACGTCACAAAGTTAAAACAATTTCAAATAATTAAATCTTAAATACTCGACCTTATCTGTACATTATACTGATGATATTATCTATGAAATTATATTATACTATTATATATTATACTATGAAATTATCTGTACACTCGACTGAAATCATGACAAAAAGCTTTATATCTGAAGCATAATGAAGAGCCACGGATCGCAAAACACTTTTTATTAAAGACACCAAAATAAATAATAATAATAATGATGATGATGATGATCATAATAAAGATGATAATACGAGGTACATTGGGCTTTTGCAGTTTTATAAAGATTCTGAGTCCAGCCAATCAAATTACAGTCACAAGACAAAACTAATCAAACACAACCAATGAAAACACAAAAGGATCAACTCAAGAAAACCTCGTACGTCCGAGAAAGCTATTACTTAAATAATAATAAGCAGCCAAAACACCAAGTCGCCAAGTATGAGTGCGATTACATATTTCAACAATATATCACAAAGTTTCACTTTATTGTGTAGTATTTGCAACTGCCGGCAAATAAATCTCGTTTTTGTGATCCTGTTTTTAAAAATGATAGCTTATGACTAGCATAGAGCCCGTCATATGACAGGATCAGTAAAATATTTCATTTTCCAGCATTGTAAAGCACCCTATAAACCAGGTAATAAAATGGTTTGTGTTTTGGCTGAGAGTTATCTGGTACACACTCGATAATTTGTTTATCTTCATATTCCTCTAAAGTCTCCCAACATTGTGAATGCAGTTTAGATTCCCGTTGAATTCATTTAGTCAAACCGTATGTTTATGTATAAAAAACAAACACACAAACAAACAAAAATCTTATAAGATATATAACTTAAACGCCAGATATTTATTAGTCCGGGAAATAGACTCCTAGACTTTTACGAAAAGAATTTGTTGTTAATACCGGAGATAAAATTTTCATCTCAACAAAAAATAATCGATGATTAAATTTAAAATTACCTCATATGTACCTAATCTATTATTTAAAACAAATATAAAAGAAAATTATTTTCTTAATATGTAAGTCCAACGATAAAACGTATGAAAATAATTCACGCGATATTTAAATAATTTAAAATAAGAAATTATTATATGAGATGGTTAAAGGAATGACGTCATAATGATAGAAAAAAATTGTATTTTTACCTATTTATTATGTGGATAAATTGATAAATTTAATCGCCTGCCCTTAGCCGTGGAACCCATTCCATGTCCAACCGTTTGCAACTGACGGCAAATAAATCTCGTTTTTGTGATCCTGTTTTTAAAAATATCTTATGAGGCTAAAAGTGACAACTATTCGCTAATGAGAACAAGTTGTAATATTCAAAGTTGTGTAAATTTCATATTTATTTTACTCTATCCAATCCACAATCAATAAGGTTTAAGATATTCATAACTATATGTGGTAGAAATGACTCTGTCATTAATGAATTAAGTTATTTTATTAAGGCATATCCACACAGATAGTGCCACATCCTTAACTATTGATAAACTAGCATATGCCCATCATATGACGGGATCAGTAAAATTTTTAATTGTCCAGTATTGTAAAGTACCCTGTGAGGTAGGTAAAAAAAGAGGTTTGTTTTTAGGTTGAGAATTATCTGGTACACGCTCAATAATTTATTTATTTTCATACTCCTCTAAAATTTCCCGATACTGTGAATGCAGTTTAGAATCACGTTGAATTCATTTAGAGAGATAATTCAAAGTTTTCTTAGCTACGTCGAAATTATCGTTGAGTTTTTCCCAGTTTTTTGCCACATTAATTAATGGAAGTAAAGGAATGAAACTATCCTTTCCACTACACCCTGGAGGTAGATAGAATTTGTTGTTAATACCGGTGATAAAATTTTCATTGCAACAAAAAATAATCGATGATTAAATTTAAAATTATTACATATGTACCTAATCTATTATTTAAGCCAAATATAAAAGAAAATTATTTACGTAATATCTAAGTTCAGCGATAAAACGTATGAAAATAATGCAGACAATATTTAAATAATTTAAAATAAGAAATGATTATATGAGATAGTTAAAGGAATGACGTCATAATGCTAGAAAAAATGTTAATTTTACCTATTTATTATGGGATAAATTGATAAATTTAATCACCTGCTCTTAACTGAGCAACATAGGGCTTAAAATAATTGAATTAAACGCTAGAATAGAGGGGAAGGGGTGGATTTCGAACGTTGTTAACTCATCAAGAATTCAATGTGGATGCCTGTATCCATTCCAGGTACAACAGCTTCATAAATTAGAGGACAGACGCACAGATAATTTAAGCTATTATTATATAGGGGATTTAAATTTTATATTTCAGGAATTATTGCTAACAGTAAAAAGAAAAACAATGATATAGCAGTATCAACTATAAACAATAACACATAAAATACAATAAAAGTAGCTTTGACGTGCATGTCAGACCAATTTTCTTTCCAAACTATACTTTTCAAACACGTGGCCTACAAAAATGACAAAACCAAACTGTGATGGCCTGTCACGTTTGCACAACGAGAAAACAGACATTTCACAACGTATTTAAACAAATAGTCACGAACAATAGTGAAATATTTTCTAACCTGTTAGAAAATTAGAAAGTGGGAATAATGATTTGATTCTTTAAAATTCTGTAGCTTTGCAACATTGTGCTGTAAAATTATTCTTAAATATTTCAGAAATGTGTTTCTTTTAAAGGCTTATGATAACCCAAAGATGATCAATTATCAAAGTTTGTATTAGTTAAAATTATTGTTTAATGTTCATAACCTTTAAACATTCAATTTTTCAATTTTTATTTTAAACCGTAGCAGGTGTTAAGCATATTCCAAAAATATATGGCTTTTACAAGAATCAAGACTTTAACCTAATAACTGTTAATATAAACTGTTAGTTATTCAATAACTGCTAACTGACTGTTTAAGAAGATAACACGATGTAATCAATTATACGAGGCGCATCCAGAAAGTAAGTTTCCCTATTCGTAGATTTTAAGGCAAAATTAATAACAGGAAAAATAATAAAATAATAGACTTTCTACGGACAACGAGCTTTCTACACTTTGAAGGGTTGCAGATGAATCGTCGGTGTGATTTTCAATCTCTCCAGCAGTTTCATAAAAAATTACGAATCTTTCAATCGCTCCTTTCAATTTATTTTGACTGTAATTCAACTTGAATTTTCTTTTGTCTTTTTTGATTTCCAGATGAATATTTATGGAAAGACATTGTATTATAATCTACACAGAAACGTGCTCACAGTAACAATCACTAACCGCAAACAGTAAACAATCGCTGAACAGTTATGAATACAGTTACTCGATTTAGTATAACCTGAAAAGCAAACTGACTGGAGGGATGGAAATAATTAAACAGGAGTGTGTTTTAGATAAAATTGTCAAGATTTTAACTGTTTTAATTTGATTTCTGAATAAGGTTTCATGAAATATTACTTGAATTAACAAAAAACATTTTCAAATTTCGTTAATTAAATTATTTAAAATTTAATAATTACGTATCAAATTTTAGGGGCCCAGGGCCTACGTCCAGTCGGCCCATGCTTTAATTAGGCCCTGTTCAGAAATATATAGTTTTTTTTTTCAGAAATCAAGACATAAAGCTAATAACTGTTAATGATAAACTGTTAGTTATTCAGTAACTGTTAACTAATAACTGTTTAAGAAGATAATACAATGTAATCAATTATATCCAACCTGGTTAAAAGTCGTGTCTGGAGAAAGCGGACAGAGAAAGCCTTGGCCTGCACCAGGCTGTACTGCTGTTGAAGAAGAAGAAGAAGAAGAATCAATTACAGCCAAGAACAGAAAAACTAAAAAGATGTTAGAGTTTTTCTCAAGATGTATTTTTTCAGTAATTTGATGAGCTTGTAAAAAATATCCATTCGTCTGAAAGGCGTGGAATTTGTGTGAATACTTTTATGAAGCCAGTACAATCCGTGGATATAATATATATCTTTTATAAATAATACTAACTTTTTCTGCGCCTTCTAGACGCACCTTTTTTTACATTGAATTTTTTTTATTCAAATCATTTTTTTTTAATTTTGAAATTAACATAAGGGTATTAAAACTGTTTTACTTAAATGAAATATATAATTATTAGTAGAAAAATACACATTACGGTTTTTAAAGTAATAGAAAAATGTTTAACCTATGCATCACTAAATACTGTACTATATTGCACTATTGTTTAGGGTAAGTGTCTATTTGATCTTCTGTATTAAGTGTAACACTAGAAGTGCCAGAGCGGTCATTTTAACAGTTGTTTCAAGTTGGATCCCTGAAAAATTATCAACAGTAGAAAGTTGAGTTTGTTTAGTTTTCCTAGAAGTCTTTGATCTTTATTGGTACCAATTACCAACCGAATCAAAATAAAATCCTCGAAGTTATGTTTAGTTATATCTAGAAGGGACGACGAATTGTCAAAATGACCGCAAGTAAATTTAAGTATTTTTTTAGTAAAGTAAATTTTTAAGTAGATTTTAATAGCTCAAAAAAGAAGATGTTTTCTCAGAATGTTCCTTTACACATTCCTTTCTTTGCTATACAACAGGAAATACTACCCATTTCCCCTTTATTTTCTCTCCCTATTTCTGTGATGGAACTGTCAATAGTCTGAAGTAGATGGTAATTGTTCTTTTTTTCGAGAAGGAAAATTCCCCAATTTTTTCAGAGAAATTATGAAATAGCAAAGACTTGAATAAAATTGACTAGAAATCAGCATTTAGAAACTGATAAGTTTGCTCTGTTCTCGGATGTATGGAATAAATTTATAGATAATTGTGCTATAACTAAAAAGCTATTAGAAAATCTAGTTGTATATCAACAACTATTTCCATGAAAAGCCAAGTGTAAATTTATTAAATTCATTTGAAATAAACCTGACAAATTCGGCATAAAATTTTAGAGCTTGTCGATGCAGACTCAAAGTTTATGTGCAATGCTTTTCCATATCTTGGAAGATAACTCTAGGAGTGAAACTGGAAGTCTTCCTGAGAATGTGATAATGCAACTTGTAAACACTTATCTAAATGCATGAAGAAATGTGAGAATAGATATATATTTTTTTCATTAGTTAAAAGGCTTAAAAAGACAAATACAAGTTACGTCTGCACAATAAGAAAACACTGAGAAGAATCTTTAGGAAATTCCTCAATAAATAAGAAAATCAAAAACCCAGTTATACGAGACTATTTTATTGAAGAATGAGGAAATTTCATTGATTTTTATTAAGGAAAAAGAAATAAGAATACCGATCTATTTAGCACTTTACACCCAAATGTAAATGTAGACTTAAAAAATAAGAAAAGCTGCCAGAAACAATAAATTTTTACAACAAAACTAAATGTGGAATGGATATTGTTGATCAGATGGCTCGCAAATATGCTGTTAGCACTGCTTCACGCAGATGGATAGTGTATCTGTTTTATAATGTGCTGAATTTGTCAGGAATAAATACCTATACAATCAAGAAGGAACTGGATCGCAAAAACATTACAAGGCATCGAACCTTAATTGAATTAGTGGAAGAACTAAGAGAGCTTATAAGTAAAAAATCTCTAAATTGCCAAAACTAGAGTTGGATATTTCCGAATCCAGTAATAGATTGTCAAAGAAGAGACATCAGTGGCATACTGGGCATTGTAAAGGAAACAAAACATGTCATGTATGTAAAAAATGTTAGAATCATGCATGTGGGAACTGCACAACTAAGATTGAAAAAGATTTTTTTCCATCCAAATTGTAATCAGGAATAAAATGGGTTTCAATTAAGATAAAGTAGAAATTTAATTTTTATAAATACTAGTTTTGTCTTTAAAATAAATAATTACAATTTATAATTAAAATTAAGTAAAAACATTAAAAAGTAGTGTAAAAAGCTTACATTAAAATACTTTTAATCCATTCAGCGGTCAATTTTACCCTTGTTATAGCTTTTAGTAAGGAGAAATCTGGACGCTTCTAGTACTAGAAATGAAAATATTGAAGGAATTTATTCTGCATTATAAGCATGCAGTTTAAACATTAATGTAGCTTTTTAAATAAGAAATTTCGTCGAGTTAAGAATATTAAAATTTTATAAGTTAAAGATTTTAAAATCTTTAACCTATAAAAATTTTAGTCTGGGAAGTCGAAAACCTGCAAAGTGTTCTACAAAGGACTACGAAATTTGTATCCATTATATTTTAAAAGTCATCAATGATTTCATTTAAATAAAAGCTTTTCTTAACCAATAGAGTTTTTAAATGCTTTTATCGACATGTTTATTTTTCCGGTAATTTAAAGCACTATAAGTACAAATAAGGTATTTTGCTTCCTTTTACAAAGTAAAAAATATATCGTAATCAAAAAATTTTAGGTGTTCATATTTCAACGTATATACGTACTCATTTTGACCATACCTGAATCAATTTTGCATTCACGTCTTTACATATTGTAACAATGAGTTACACTACTGGACAACGTCAGCTCGGGAGACTGACCGAAGGACGAAAGCAATGTCAGTGATCCCCTTCGACCCCATTGGACAAGAGCGGTTGCTAACGCCGTTCAGAGGTGTTTGACTCTAGCAACAGTAGTCATCGGATTTTGTTTTGTAGATTTGAAGCCCCTTCAGAGAATAAACAGGCCAAGACGGAGTGAACAGGTAGGATTATCAGAGGCAGGGAGTTGCTCCACCATTTTCATCAGTATATGGAGACACCATGTTGACACTTAAATTGTTTTATTTGCTTCACGAGATTGTTCTTCCTCAAAAATAGTACTGTAAATAAACAGTCTGCAAAAGGGTGTCTTCGCTTGTTTATATCTGGTGTCTTATTCTTCATGTTATCTCAGCAGGCCTGGTATAAGTTATTAGTACGTAATACATACTTACAAGGAAACTTTACATGCAAAAATTTAAAAATCTATTCTGTCTCTACCTGAATGAATGTTAACTAGTTTAAAAGTGCATACGTATGTATTTTGCTTAACTTAGAAACGATTAGACATAGAGTGTTTAACTTTCTATCTACGAATGTCATAATATCTAGCTCTGTTGCGGTCGAGCAACATTTTCCTCCATCCTCCATGGCTTTCCAAGCTTCTCTCCGAACTGAAGTGAAGAGAGACAGAACAAAAAGTAAACAGAACTCTGATTATAGAATGTCGCGAGCAATCGCTGTTACGAAACCCGAAGTGTGAACTAATTTTAGTGTAGAACCATGTAAATAATTATGTTTTGTCATGTGAGTGTTAGTTAATAGAATAAATGTGTTTTGTAGAAATAGAGCTCTCCATCCATCCTAGAAGTCTGGTTTTGTTTTAGATACAGACGCCCAGAAGAAGCGGAAGAAAGGTAAGTTGTATACCTTTCCTAACATTAAGATCCGCTAACAGAACAAGCTCTACACTCTGTTTCATATTGAAATTCTCCTTTCTACACTGCGAAAACTTTAAATAAACCGTATATTAACGCTACCGTACACAACTGAAGAAGAATGATTAACCGTATTAAATTTTTTTTAAGAAAATATTTTATTTGGGAATCCTTTAACATCTAGTTATGCACTTATATTTTCGATTGTTGAATGGTAGGAAGCAGATTTTCAGTAGCGCAATTCGTGGTTTTGAATCCCACAGATTTCATTGATTTGGTATCCATTTGGTATCAGCTTTAAAGTCCCGATTATATTAGCCTTAATGTAGCAGAAATGTAGACCATAGTGCTCCACACCAACCAAATTCTACTTTTGATTGCAATCTGCATCTTCTATGATGAAAAATAATATGTGATATAAATCAACCGGTCTCAGCTCTAGTCAATTTGAAACCAATATATACTCTTCATAGATAAATTAATATTGTATCAAATTTTTATGTTATTATTAACTAATGTTTAAACAATTGTGTATCTGTCAATTTCTTTAAAGAATTTGGGAATCTTGTGTTCCATATAAATAAGTTTCAATGAAGTGAAGCAAAACAATTGTGTAAATTAAAAGGCTTAAGAATCAGTCATGTCGAAACCACAAAAGAATTTGAGAAAAAATGTTAATTTTGATGCAAGTTTTATATGATTTATATAATTAAACTTGAATAGAATTAAATTTTTTAAAAAATATGCAAGGAATTATCAACTTTTTTCTGTGTAAGAGTCTAAAAAAGTTTAAGAACTATAGTTTCAGAGATATCTGAAGATATATGGATAAAATTTGCAAAAATTGTATAAAACTTTAAAAGTTCTTAAATTTAAAATTTTAATTAAATGAGCTATTTAAAATTAACTTTTCTTTCTATTTACATGCTTTAAATTGGATTCTTATACACAAAACGTTCGCAATGTTTATAGAAATAAATTAAATTTTAATTACCGTCTCCTTAAAAGGTAGAATTTTATATTTTATATTTATTTATAACAAGTAAAATAACTTAATGAAAATTAGATACATTTAGTATTTTCCTTTTATTAGTAAACCCTCTATATTTAATCCGTATTCATACTCTTTTACGATCGCAATAAAAGCTTTCATGCAAAAATAAAATACAAAAGCAAAGAGGAACTAAAAGAAAATTGCAACAGAAAAAAAGTTTTAAAACTTGTTATACTGCAAATGCTAGAGAACTACTATCCGTTGTTTATACCCATAATTTTTAATAAATAAATAATTCAAAGGATAAAAAAATTATTTAAAAAATGTAAGATACAATTCATGAGTTTAAGTGGATATTCCACCCACGTAAAAGTAAACAAATGAATTTCTTTCAGAAAGAAAATTGTCTACACTTTATCAAAACTCTGTTCTTGAAAGCATTAAATGCTATACCACTTCAATTTTGTCTTACGTTTTATGCAAAATAATTTTCAACCAGGAATAAATAAGAATAGGAAACCTGTTTTGATACACTTTTTTTATGAGTCGTACCAAATTTTTACAAATATTCTAAAGCATTTTTTTATTCCCAGTAATTGAATGTTATCTTCTTCAGATATTATAATTTTAAAATATCCCTGTTTAAATAGCTATTGTTTTTATAGTAAACTTAAATCTCTGAAACATATTGTTCAAACACAAACTTTTGCTTTATTTTCTTCTTTCGGTTATAAAATTTTTTTTCCCTTTCCCAACAGAATATCACAGACATCTTATATAATATTTAAAACAGGATATAAGCATTAATGGAGAAAAAAATTCAGTCTATAACAATGTTTGAAAATCTTTAAAATATAAAAACTGCAGTAACGCAAGTTAACCTTTAGAAGGCAATATATTTTAACACATTGTGGGACATATACTAGTAGCCTTTCTGACGATTGATACTTGAGCGCGGGACACGTGCTAGTATGTTTTCTGACGATTGATACTTGAGCGCGGGTCACGTACTAGTACGGGTTAGTGTAACAACATGGTTTGCTTGTGGGTACAAAAATAACGGTATATACAGGAAAACGAAGCTGAATGTTCTTGTCTACTGCATAGATTCTGGAAAAATTTAGACAAATAAAAACTAGTTTTTACACATCAGTCGATGCGGAACAACAGAAAGGGAAAAAACTAAAACTATATACTACTATTTCTAATTGATTTTTCATATTTACGATACTATTATATATTTATCCACTAATATATTTTTGTTTACAAAATTCTTATAGTTGTTATTTATATATTTCTATTTATATATTTGATTATATATTTCAATATAAAATACGAAAAGTTGGTTAAAAAATTAAATAATTTTCGATCTATTGAGATTTAACTGAATAATTAAATTTATGCTCAAAACGAATGCTCCCGGTACAATTCCGCTGCGAATTTTTTACCCGCACACAATGTGTTAATAAGTAGCAGCATATAATATGTGTATTATACTTTTTATTCTATTTTGCAGCACGATTACAACTAGCTAGACTGTTGCAATTTGTATACAGAGTCTATGGGTTTATGCTTCGATTCACAAAGATGTTTGAAACATTTAGTATCTAATTCAAGCATTTGGTCATTTTAAACTAATGAAAATGTTACTGAAAACCAAATTCTAAGGAGTTAATTGCTGCTTTTCATGATTTGAACAATACTTTTTATGGTCTTTAAGTGATACAATAGGAATTAAATGGTTTAACTCTTTGATATACAATTATAACGGGATTTGATGCAACGGAAAAAAACCTTTTAACTCGGATGAGCCCAAAAATTATATGCTAGCTTGGAAACAAAACATTTTATTTCGAAATTTGCATTGATATGCAGCATTTAATGATTTTCATCTATGATGTTAATGGACAATAATAGTGTGTAATACCGGGTGATCCAAAAGTCAGGACGAACTTTAAAATTGAATAATTCTAAAACAAATAAAGATAAAAAGATACGGTTTGCAGCAAACGGATGGAAAAGAAACCAGATTTTGTGTGTCAACGAAAAAATAGTTCTGCTGGTGAACAACAGATGGCGCTGTCTAATTCCTGATGTAGGATTATGCAAACCAACAAACGATATAAAAAGGAGAAACTGCAGCAGATAATGATAGTCGAAGCTTGTATACTGTCCATAGTTCAGAAAACCCTTTTAGTTCAACTGTATTATTAGAATTCTGAAAGTGACATTGCGGCATTGCGAGCATATCGCCACATAAAGGGAATGACAGTATGGTGACTCGTCTCACAGCTGTACTACTGAATGATGGACAGCACATTGAACGTTTACTGTAGTACTAATTAACTGTAATTAAGTTAACTTGTAAGTTGTCCGCATTTTTTCATTTGTAAATCATCTTTGAGTGCAATAAAACGTTACAGCGCCATCTGTTGGTCACAAACAAAACTATTTTTTCCTTGCTACACAAAATGCGGTTTATTTTCCATCCGTTTGGTGCAAACAGTATTTTGTATCTTCATTCGTTTTCGAATATTCATTTTTAAAGTTCGTCCTGACTTTTGGATCACCCGGTATATTAGTATTTCAGAAAAGTATGAAACATTTCAAAGTATTTTCGAATAGTTTGAAGAAATGACATTTTTTCTACACTTCTTCGTTGTTTCACTTCTTATATTACTTTGTAAGGTAATATGATATCCTGAACATTCTAATAAAAACAGAATTAAAGCACGAGTTAAATGATTATTTTATTTGATATTATGCTGTACGATGGCTACAGGAGACCGTTTTGACGTCAAAATATCCATTGGCACACGAAATAATTGACATCTCTCTAATGTCATTCTATGTCACCGTATGTCATGACAGTGATGAAGGAGAAAAATAAAGAATAGTTCCTCTAATAGTCTATTAATTCAGATTACACTTTTAAAATCGTTATACATATCACAGTCAATTATTCAAGTAGATTTAAAATTTAAACATTTCACAAATTTGAACCTCCCATTAATCTCTTAATTAAAGCAGCGAAAAATTGTCTAAAACAATTTTTCAATAAACTTTTATCTTCAACGACACCTCTAGTGCATCTAGTCTTACTATGTGGCGTCAATTTTAAATTAGTTCTGAACAGTTGGTAGCACAGTATTAAAAATTGATGACTCCGATTTGTTAAAGGGAAATAGAAACTTTTGGACTAAAAGTTTTCATTATAACAGCCTATTTTCGATAAAATCTAAAGTTAAAAGTTCTGTTCAGTTTATAATAAAAATTTTCTTAGATCATTAAAAAGGCTCCAATGTTATAAAAATAATTTATATAAATCAATACATATTGTAAAACATGAATATATAACATGAATTGAAAAACACAGGAATCTGCTTATCTTCAAACTTACTTTTGATATCGCTAAATTAGAAAGTAAGTTTTATATCAAATAAAAACTATTTTTTATGAGACTCAATTATATTATTATAAGCAATGGGTTTTATTTAACAGCATGTTAAAGATTATTTATATTTTTCAATTTCTTTACAGTTTTTGAAACATTTTCAATTTTAAAACATGAGGTATCTTAAAAATTTTGTTTTACTCATGAAACAAATGTTTGACATAAAACTTTATTTTCTAATATGTATGTTTTAAAAGCTATCTTTTGAGTAAATAAAAATTATTCTTTTCACTGATGTACCTTAATTTATTATTTTTAAACTGTATTTTTGAAATAACCAAACTTAATATTTTTTCTAAATTCAGAAGTTAAAGACCTATTTAAAGATTCAATTTAAAAGAAGCAGAAAGTTTATATTTTATGATTAAAGAAAAATGTTTTAATGAGTTCTAATTCCCACAAGATACTATGTTCCCTTAACGATATAAATATAGAAGTGAAATATTTTGTGCTTGATTGACTTTGACTTTTGCATATTTACAAATGATAATTTTAATTACCATTTATAATATGTAGAATGTTATTATAAATGTGAAGTTAACATGACAAAGGCCTATCTGTTTTGTTTAATTTTTCTGGGTTTTTCCTGTGTAACCCTCTTAGAGGAATCCTAATATTTTTTGAACGATGGACGAATGGTTAGGGCCCTGATCTTCGGTACCAGAAATCGTGGGTTCAAATTCCACTGTTTCATGGGTATTCGTAAAAGTTTGGAATCAACTTTAAGCAGTAAGCCCAGATGTCATTAGACCTCGTGTTGTAAAATAGTACACAGTAGTGTTCCAAACCAAACTAAAACTTAAATGTTTTTAATATGATCAAGCAGATCAAACTATTTTTATCAGCATAATCTAAAATACGTGCTTAAGTATATGAATTACATAAAATTATATTCTTTTATAGTAACTAAAAAATATGTGAGTGAATGGTCTAAAATTTCAAAAAGTATAAAGTATTTAAGGCTTAAAAAAGTGTACTAAGCAGGACCCGATTTAACCTTACTGCCCGGGGCAAAAACTGCTTTAGGGAGCCTTCTGTGCTTACCTACTTTAGTAATGAAGAACCGAATTTTATGGAAGTATTTTAACTTTTCACATCATTATAAATATATAACAAGAACCTAAAAAAAACTATAAAGTCCCCTCGCCCTAGAATGGTCAGACGAAACATTTTTCCATCCATTTTATTTCTATCGATTTGAGAAGTTCCCTTCTGATGTGAGGGATTCGGACAAATGCTTTGTATGCCCCTGCCTTAGTCATCCACTGATACTACGTAATGATTGGTTTGGTTTGAAGTGCTACGGTCTACTTTTTGCAACACGAGGGCTAATGAGAACGGGACTTACAGCCTAAAGCCGATTCCGTATGGCTACGAACATCCATGCCACTGCGGGATTCAAACCCACGAACTCCGGTACCAAAGGCTAGCACCCTAACCAATCGGCCATCGTTCGGCACAACGTAATGAAAAGTTATGGGTATATATTTCCTTTCAAGAATTACAATCTTCATTTTTCGAATCATCATTAAACAATTTAGAACAAATATTTTAGAAAGTATTTGATAACACACTAGCTTTAAAACTTCATTTAATTCTAAAATTCAGAGTAGTATATTTTTTAAAATAATAAATATATACACCAACAAAAATTAAATTCGCTTATCCATAAGTTAACATTTGAAATATGTTAGAAGAAACGAAATTTTTATATTAAATTTAATCTAAATTTTCCTTTTCATTCTATAAGCCTAAAACTTTAAACATGTCTAACATAACGTATCTAAAAAATAAAATATAGAAACTGATAAAAAGTTGAAAATTTTAAAAAAATAATCTTCTATCACTCTATAAAAATAAAATATATCATCCGTATTAAAGTAATTTAAGTTCATAAAATAGAAAATATAATTAGTATTTATTTGATGTGAAAAATTATCTTCTGTTTTTTTCATATTCCAAAAGCTATATTTTGGGTAAGTAAATTCATATTTTTTATTTCGTCTATATTTTTATGGGTTTCTTTTAAATTATATTGCTTTACGTTGCAAAAAAAATTATAAACTCCTTAATTATTAAATTTGAAAAAGTTTATTTTAAACGAGCCAGAACTGTTTATTTGATACTGAATAAAAATTATAATGAATAAGTTTAGCTTTTAAGATATTATACGTCCTTAACTACAGTACAGTGAGATACTTTTTTATTATAACTTTGGTTATATGTTTGATTAACTGAAATAGTTTTAGTAGTTTGGGATTTTATACCAATAATTTTTGAACTCCCATAAAAAGTATATATAATTTTCGTAATATAATTTTCCATAAAAGTATATATAATTAATCTTTATCTTTCATCTACATAAATATCCTTTTTATTCTATAAATCTAAAACTTAAAGGTATCTGACATTTTAAAGTATTAAAAAATCTATGAACAGCCAAAAAATTAAAAAGTAAAAATAAGTAACATCAGCTTCAAAAGAAAAATGTTAAATAAAAAATAACTGCTAAGAAAATTAAAATTCAAATACAAACTTAACCTTCATCATGCTATAAAATGAAACATATTATCCGTATTAATGTAAATGATGGTCACAAAAGAAAATATATAATTAGCTTCTATTTGACATGAAGAATTATTTTCTAATTTATATACTTTTAAAGTGCCGCCCGAGTTGTAAAAGGATTGCCTAATTATGCACCCACTCGATTGGTTTTGGTTGAATTGCCGAGTAAGGTTTGGATGAATTTGTGTGTTCTCCTCCCGTAGAGAGCGGTGTTGCCTTATCTATTTGGTGTTATAAAAAAGGTAATAATAACCCACATATGTAAAAAAAGTTTTTTTTGTTAAAATATGTTATGTTTTTCATTCCTTAAACACACACACACACACACACACACACATATATATATATATATATATATATATATATATATATATATATATATATATATATATATATATATATATATACATATATCAGGTCTAAAAAGGGGGGGTTTGGAAAATTAAGTGAGTTGGGAGCAATTTAAAAGGGAACCCTTTTGTAATAACCAAATAAATGAAAAAAAACCACGCTTGCTTAAGCTTTTAGGATCATCCGATCAAGCGCAAAGTTACTTGAAAAATAAGTATGCATTGTCATATCGAGCGTAGACGTAGAGCTGTTAACACACTCCACGCTTGGCTCCGCCACGAACAAATGTTAATGGCGCAAATGACGCTTTTAAACGAAACTGTACTTTGAACAAAGATATGATTTACTAAGAAAAAGTGAGTATTCCATTCGCCTTATTACTGTATTTTTAATGTATGGTTTCATATAAAACTTATTAAGTGTTTAATGTCAGACCCTTGAAGCAAGCTTAGTTCTGACACATAAAAGGTTGCCTTTTTACGTTAGAGGGTAACATTCAATTGATACCTAGCTCCTTCCACTTGCTTAATTTACCTTAAAGATGCTTAACACACATGATTAGAAAATAAGACATTTATTGACTCTACTTGAATACAATGTACGCATAACAAAATAACCAATGGTTTTGGTAACTAAACAATTAATCAACATAAATCATAAAACAATATCCTTTAACAGTATCAAAGTTGTTAAATGTTGAGAAAGCTTTAAATTACTTAAGTCACTGACACACAGTACTGTTTCTAAATGCGACTTCAACAACAATCGATTTACAACCTGAAGAAACTCGGCAGACTTAATCCAGTACTGAGCATTTCCAATGTCAGCCGCGGAGTGGTAAACACACAGCTCAAGACACCTCGAGGTCGCAAGGAGCGGTAGTCGAGGGATCGTTGAAGTCGGCTGAAGGCAACAAATCAAGCCGGACTCAGGTGAATGACCTACTGGTGCTCGAGTGGCGGGTGCTTTATCCTAAAGCACGGCCTCGGTTAACAGTTACAAAACATATAGTTTCGTAAAATAAAAAATTAACATAAACAAGTATTGTAAAATTAATAATAAACAATTATGTAATATTGTAAAAATAATAAACAAGTATTATAAAAATTAACCAGTGCGACTGAGCCACCACATCCTTCTTAATTGACATCTGGTTGCTCTTTTCCATCAATGTACATAAAATTCTTTAAAAAAATCATCACCGAATCTTGAGACTATCATCGAGGAAAAGCCCCATCCAGGCTTGTTTCCCTCTCTTCGCTGTACTAACCTTTACAATTAAATCTGAATTCTGTGATTTTTATGTTAATTTTATTTCTTTTTTTTATTATTCATTCTCAAGTTTTTTAATTTAATTTTTTTTTAATCACTCTTTTTTTTTTTTAATCACTTTATAATATTTTTAATTAATCTTACACATTTTAATATTCTAATCACTCAATTTTTTTTTCTATACTTGTATTATTCTTTTGTCATGTTTGTTTTCCAAATTATTTTTTCATGATGTTCTCTTTGTTTTCTAAGCGCTACAACTGATAAAAATTGTTTTTGCGCAGCATGTTACCAGAGGATTTTATGCCATTCAACCCAAATCAACTAACTAACTAATCCTTATTAATGGTTTGGGACAAAATGTATTCTAAACAAAGCAAAACATTTTATTTTAAATTGAGTCAAAGAAAGGCTGTTATAATGAAAGAGGTTTTGTCTCCGTGCAATTACAGACATTTAAAGTCTAATTTATATTTTGATTTCAATTTTTAAAAAAATCACAATCATTCTGAATCCACATATAAAAAGTAGGGATTGCAAGACAAATATATTAATTTAGATTACTACACCTATTGGTTTTATAATGAGGGCAAAACAGCATAAAAATACACAATAGTAACTGTTGTTGGTCTTTCTCCAAAAATAAAATTAGTGATTTCTAATAGAACAGCAAACATTCTCAAAGATAGCACATAAAATTTAGAATTCAATCCATGTCGCACCATTACCTTGGAATTTCTTTATGGACATTTCAAAACCTTACAAATCTTTTAAATGGATTTTGAGTTTTCTTTAAATTTTAGCAAAAGAAAGTGCGCTGAGACCATTTAATTCTGAATCCACATATATAAAGTAGGAATTGCAAGACAAATATATTAATTTAGATTACTACACCTATTGGTTTTATAATGAGGGTAAAACAGCATAAAAATACACAATAGTAACTGTTGTTGGTCTTTCTCCAAAAATAAAATTAGTGATTTCCAATAGAACAGCAAACATACTTAAAGATAGCACATAAAATTTCGAATTCACTCAATGTCGCACCATTACCTTGGAATTTCTTTATAGACATTTCAAAACCTTACAAATCTTTTAAATGGATTTTGAGTTTTCTTTAAATCTTAGCAAAAGAAAGAGCGCTGAGACCATTTAATTCTGAAGTGTCGAGGGGATTACAAAATACGTAACATCAAGCGGTGTCAAGTATTGTGTAATTCTTTCAGAGAAAAATCGATTTTGTTCTAAATTTAACCATCGTCTTATTATGAACTCCTGAATTTGATACGGATCATGCTTTCATACGTAAAATGGTTGTGTGTATGAAACTTTAAAATCTAGATAACAATGGAGGCAGTTTATTATGTTTTACAGACCACATTTATGGAGATATTGTAACTTTCGAGATTAAAAATCTTTATCAGGGGAGCCTTTTATGAGACAGCATAAAATAAAAATTACTGCTTCTTTTATAAGGCTTTTTTACAAGTTCTTTAATAATGCTCTAGTTTTAGAAAAATTGATTAGATTTCTCATTTAAAGTAGTATAATTTTTAAATAACGTAAAATAATTTTACCGATTAAAAAAAAATTCACTTACTCTCAAAATAATTCTTGAAATATATAGATTAGAAACTAAATTTAGAAACTTAATTTTTAAATTAAATTTATAAAATATAGCTCTTTTACCCTTTAAACCTTTAAAGATATTTGTCGTTGATACGTTTAAAAATTAAAAACTGTTTAAATTCGCAATTTTACAAAAAAATTAATCTTTTCGAGCTATAATATAAAAAATTTACTCGTAATAATGTAACTATGGTACACAGAATAAAAAAAAATGTTTACTAACTTCTATTTGACATAAAAAAGTGTTTCTGATTACTGTAAATTAGTTGCAAATTTAAAATAACAATTTATTTTGTGGTCAAACGGATTGAAATATTTTATTCTAAACTGAGCACTATTTTTTATTTTATATTGAATAAAAAATAGATTGTGATAAAAAAGACTTTTGAGCTATAGCGCTACTATGTCCCCTTAAAATATATGCAAGATTTCAAATTTATGTCATTAAATTTTCTCTAAACCTAATGATAAATTTATATTAAGGAATTTGTCTTATCATATAGCCAGCTTCTGAATACAGTTGACATAGTAATCTACCATCTAGATATGGACTAGCAAAAAGTCTGTTTTTGTGTCCTTCAGTCAACATTTACAGTGCACAGAGTAAGACAAACTTGTGATTTTTTAAATGAAGTACAGCAGTTCAATAAGATAATCTATAAGAAATATGAAAATTGTAATAAAGAGGAAATCCTGAAACAACTGTCTCCCCAGCGTTTCCACCACCTTTCTGCGACAACTCTTGATTAATGACAAAAGATCTGTCTTTGCATCATGTACGTTTGTGTGTCCATCTTTAAATGCTTTAGAATTATTCCTCTTATTGTTATCTCAATACATTTTACTAATCTTCTGAGTAATTTCATATCTTTTGCATTAAGAAAAACAGTAACAGGACATGCTTCGGGGGCAGAGGAAGTTTTAGTTGACTTAAATATTTTATATCCAAAATGAGGTTATACGTATATGCATAAAATTATTCCTACCTCTAAACAAATACAATAGCTGCAACGCAGGGGATTTTAAATATTGGTCCATCCAATCCAAGATTCGTTTTTGAAATGGAGCTGGTATAAAATTTGCATTAGTTTTAATATTACTGGTTATTATTATGAATCTAATGTTTACCTTTATGTTGGCTACATTCAATCATTTTTACTAATTAAACTAAATAAGTAAATAATTACAAAACTGCCTTTTTAATTGTTGCTAAAATACTTTCATTTAGTAACAGGATTTTTTTGTTTTTATGCCTTGATATAATATAATAGAATTTTATTCTTTTTTAAAACCTTTTTGTAGAGCAAACAGGAATTTAAGTTTTTATAACTCCTAATATTAATTAGAATTACCAAAAGATAAAACTGACTTTTATCCTATTCTCAGGAAATAAATTTAATGTTACTGGTTATTACTTTGAAGCTAACTTACTAATTACTAATTAAACTAAATAATTAAATAATTACAAAACTGCTTTTTTACTTGCTGCTAAAATACTTTCATTTAGTAACCAGAATTCTTATTTTTATACCTTGATGTAATATAATGGAATTTTATTCTTTTTTAAAATATTTTTGAAGAGCAAACAGGAATTTTTTTAAGTTTTTATAACTCCTAATATTTATCAGACTTATCAAAAGCTAAAACTGACTTTTGTTCAATTCTCAGGAAATAAATTTAAAATTACTGGTTATTACTTTGAAGCTAACTTACTAATTACTAATTAAACTAAATAATTAAATAATTACAAAACTTCCTTTTTACTTTTTGCTAAAATATTTTCATTTAGTTACAGGAATTCTTGGTTTTTATACTTGATGTAATATAATGGAATTTTATTCTTTTTTTAAATGTTTTTGCAAAGCAAACAGGAATTCTTTAAATTTTTATAACTTCTAATATTTATCAGAATTATCAAAAACTAAAACTGATTTTTGTTCAATTCTTAGGAAATAAGTTTAAAATTACTGGTTATTATTTCGAAGTTACTATTTACCTTTATATTGGCTACATTCAATCATTTTACTAATTAAACTAACTAAATAAATAATTAAAAAAACTGCCTTTTTACTTGTTGCTAAAATATTTTCATTTAGTAACAGGAATTTTTGGTTTTTATGCCTTGATATAATATAATAGAATTTTATTCTTTTTTAAAATATTTTTGTAGAGCAAACAGGAATTTAAGTTTTTATAACTCCTAATATTAATTAGAATTACCAAAAGATAAAACTGACTTTTATCTTAAACAGGATTTTTTGGTTTTTATACCTTGATATAATATAATAGAATTTTATTCTTTTTTAAAACCTTTTTGTAGAGCAAACAGGAATTTAAGTTTTTATAACTCCTAATATTAATTAGAATTACCAAAAGATAAAACTGACTTTTATCCTATTCTCAGGAAATAAATTTAATGTTACTGGTTATTACTTTGAAGCTAACTTACTAATTACTAATTAAACTAAATAAATAAATAATTACAAAACTGCATTTTTGCTTGCTGCTAAAATACTTTCATTTAGTAACAAGAAATTTTTGGTTTTTAGGCCTTAATGCAATATAATGGAATTTTATTATTTTTTTAAATGTTTTTTTCAAAGCTAACTGGATATTTTAAAGTTTTTATAACTCCTAATATTACTATTTACCTTTATATTGGCTACATTCAATCATTTTACTAATTAAACTAACTAAATAAATAATTAAAAAAACTGCCTTTTTACTTGTTGCTAAAATATTTTCATTTAGTAACAGGAATTTTTGGTTTATATGCCTTTATGCAATATAATGAAATTATATTCTTTTTTAAATTTATTTTAAGTTTTTATAACTCCTAATATTTATCAGAATTATCCAAAGCTAAAACTGACTTTTGTCCAATTCTCAGGAAATAAATTTAATATTACTGGTTATTATTTTGAAGCTACTATTTACCTTTATGTTGGCTACATTCAATCATTTAACTAATTAAACTAAATAAATAATTACAAAACTGCCTTTTTACTTGTTGCTAAAATATTTTCATTTAATAACAAGAAATTTTGGTTTTTATACCTTGATGCAAAAAAAATGGAATTTTATTATTTTTTAAAATGTTTATGCAGAGCAAACAGAATTTTTTTAAAAGTTTTTATAACTTTTAATATTTATCAGAATTATCAAAAGCTAAAACTGCCTTTTTACTTGTTGTTAAAATACTTTCATTTAGTAATAGGAATTTTTGGTTTTTATGGCTTCATGTAATATAATGAAATTTTATTCCTTTTTAAATTTATTTTAAGTTTTTATAACTCCTAATATTTATCAGAATTATCAAAAGCTAAAACTGACTTTTCTTTAATTCTCAGGAAATAAATTCCTTGCCTCACTTTTTTTTATCAAGGAGAGCAATGAAAAAAGTATTAGAAATTGTTTGTCTGTTTTAAAGCAATCAAAAACAAATCTAATTTTATCACTTAGAAGATTGCTTTTTAACTCTGGCGCCTAAAAGTTTTCAAGTGTTGTTTGCGATGTCTTGTTAAATTTCCAGGAAATCTTTATCAATATTATTTCATACTCTTATCTTTATTTATTGATTATCTCTATGATGACATTGTAAACTGATTTATTATTAATTTGGATAAAACATTACTATAAAACTGAGACTTGAAAATAATGATAATACAGTAATATCTCAAAAAGATATTTAGCACATTCTGTGCGGGTACATTTCACAGTGAAATTGTACCAATAGAGGGCGTTTTGCCAGTAAATTTAATTATTCAGTTAAATCTCAATAGATCGAAAATTATTTAATTTTTCAACCAACTTTTCGTATTTTATATTGAAATACATAAACAAATATATAAATAGAAATATATAAATAACATCCATAAGACTTTTGTAAACAAAAAATATATTTTTTAGTGAATAAATTTATAACAGTATCGTAAATATGAAAATCAAATAGAAATAGTAGTATATTGTTTTATTTGTTTCGAATTATTTCATATATATATAAACCTTTTTGCATTATAAAAAAATAAAAAGAACAATCATAAAAGTAATAATGTAAAAACTAGTTTTTATTTGTCTAAATTTTTCCAGAATGTAGTAGACAAGAACATTCGACTTCGTTTTCCTGTGTATACCGTTATTTTTGTACCCACAAACAAAACATGTTGTTACAGTAACCCGTACTAGTACGTGACCTGCGTTCAAGTATCAATCGTCAGAAAACGTACTAGTACGTGTCCCGCATACAACGTGTTAATATTTTTTTGTTCAGTGATTTTGCATAAAAAAGATACAAATTGTGTGAACTAAAAGAAATATTAAAATGAAGGAATAATGCATATTTAATAATTAGAAAACATTTTGTCGCTGCTTCAATTCTACTAAATTACAAAATTTTATTAATCTTAAGGGAATTTTTAAATAAATGATCATTAAAGGAAGAACATAAAAACAGAATTAAACCCATTAAAGTGCATCTTAAAATAATTACCTAAATAATTATTGACAAGTAGTAATGCATTAAAATAGCTTTTAACGCTTTAAGATTTATTCTAAAAATACTTCAAAATCTATTTGCCTTAACTGTACTCTGACCCTTGGGAAAAATTATTTTTATATAATGTTTTATCAGAATAATTAATATTTGCATTATTAATCCATCCAAATTGTTTATTTTATGTTTACTAATGTGATAATAAAATATATTCTTGCTCTGACTTAAATTTTCATTGGTTTTTAAGACCAGTTTATCAATTTTTTTCCTAAAACTTCTTACTTTGAACACCATTTCTAGAGTATTTTTTATATAAATTCAATATACATGACACTACTTGTCTTTCCCCAATTTTCTTTTATGTATTAATAATTCTCATATTTTATGATTTCCCAAAGAGTCAGCAGTGTTCCAGTTCTCGTCCTGTTCTTCATTATTTGAAAACACGGATCAATGGACACGAATCATAGACGTTGTTGTTGATTAAGGCGATAGTAAACTTTCAAATTGGCTAAAATCAATCGAAAATTCGAATTTTCGATTTTAGTGAATAGTGAAAGAATATATCATTAAGAATACGGAGCTGAAAGAATTTTTTCATTACCATCATTTTCTCATTACTTATTGATATAATAAGCTTATCATTACTTCTGGGTATAGCAATAATAACTTCAAATGCTGTTTACTCAGAAGTAAAATTTTCATGTATCACAAATATTTAAAGTACTCCTGGCGCATTGAAAATAGATCATTGTCTCTGAAATTCCAGTATTATTTACGTTAGAGTATATAAAATAAAGTGAAACGGGTGTGTTTTGAAGCATATAATAAGTTAGTTATGCCTTTTAATTAACCTCTATAAACCGCTGCAAAATGTGGATATCATAATAATAATTATTTTTTTCTCTTTATATTTTCTATGAATGTTTATGGAAACAGCTACATTTTTTGTAAAGTCTATAAGCTATACTTAATTTTTTTTACAATATTTTACGCAAAATTGATGCGCCTGGAGCATTTTCAATTAAATTAATTATGAAACAATTAATAATTAATAACTCCAAAACTAGTTAATATTTTGCCTTCAAATTTTAAAAATATTTGTATATCAATAGTACTAATAACATAGTCAATCATCAAGGAAATTCATTTAAAAGAAAAACAAAAGTTTGCTCTAAACGTCCACTGTCGCCTTAAATGGGATCAGAAACACAATTATAAATTACCTTGAATTATATCAAGTAGCAGATAATATTCTCAGAATCCTCTTCTCGAAACTAAATATTGCTAGTCTTAAACTCTGGTATGGATTTATTCAAGATATTTCTAAGAAAATACTTAGTCTTAAACTCTGGTATGGATTTATTCAAGATATTTCTAAGAAAATACTTAGTCTTAAACTCTGGTATGGATTTATTCAAGATATTTCTAAGAAAATACTTAGTCTTAAACTCTGGTATGGATTTATTCAAGATATTTCTAAGAAAATACTTAGTCTTAAACTCTGGTATGGATTTATTCAAGATATTTCTAAGAAAATACATGATTCTCTTAGTAAATTGTCCCTCCCTCTCCCGAAGACTAAAGGAAACTTAACCCGAAAGACTCTTTGATATGCTGAAACATTGGTTTTGTAGCCCGACATATTTATTATTAATCCATTAAAACCGAAACTCTTTCTACCAGTCTTGATTTGAGACAAACTGTTTTGTAAGTAGAGTATAATTATAAAATGCGTAAAATGATACCTGTGTTGTTGTTTTTGATGCCACTTGGCCAAACCAAGCACTATTCAGCTATACGCTACTCGTATTAAAGCAAAAGGCTGCGCTTTTCGTTTTAACGAGCACCTCAAAGGTAAAAGTACGACTTCTTGCTCAAGTTGGTCCTCGTAATTTTGTAGCAGGGACCAACTCCTTTGTTCATTCCTTATATCCCTAGGTGGTTGAGGGATAATTCACAGAAATTCAAGCAACATCGAAGGGAAAGAAAAGAAGGAGTTCCTTCTGAATACATAGTGAATATTCCTTTGCCAGTTAACCCATATTGTACCACACCAACTAAATATTTCTGTAAGTTATTAAAACTTAATCCATATCATTAATGTGGTGTAACTAAGTATATAAAACCAAAATTTTGAAAAAAAATATTTTTAATTTTTTATGTAATTGGCTGTCTTATAAATAGGACAATGGTCCAATACACTACTAAAACTTAACAAATATCACTTACATTGCATTAGGCTGATTCATAAATGAAATTTGAGGAAACAGTCAAAACGGTCAAAAGTCCAATATTACATTTTAAGCATACTGTGGTTGGTTTACTCTTGCAGTTATTGAATTGGCAGTAAGAGAGTAAATTTATCTTGCAATCTCCAGTTTTTCTGAATGGAATAGACATCTATTTACCCCTTGTTGTGTCCAGGTGTGTGAACAGGTGTTTGAACTGGTTTTCATTTAAGGATAAGAAAAGAATTGCGCTATCAATGCAATATCGAATTCGTGGAAAAATAATCGGGATTGAATTTTAATTTTAGGGACCTTTTTTACACTTACAAAATACACGTGTAAAATATATTTTTCAACAAAAACTTTCAGCTACACTATTAGCTCTGTTTTTAAACTAAAAGTAACCTCCACAATGTTTGAAAAAAATAATAATAAATATAAAATTAAAGATTAAAAAATGTCAATTTTGAAGAGGTTGCTGAAAATAAATTTTACAATACAATATAATTTGATTTCTCATTTGATTTTTTTTTGTTACTATGCTACAGTATGTCTATTTTAAAGGTGTTACAATAAAATCCACTCAAAAAATATTTATAAGTTTATTATTAAATGGAATTTTATTTGCTGTCCTATTTATAGGACAGCGGTCCAATATGGGTTAAAATGAGCTTCGAAAATTGATAACATTACAGCGGTATCACAGCGCCAAATCAGCAATAAAGACTATCCAGTACCACTTTGACGCCGCCACTTGGCGATAAACTAAATATGTAACTTTCATACTATTGTTTATATACAGCTTACGTAATGTAGCGCGCAGCATCTCTTATCTCCTGTATAACCGTTGTGTTCACTCTGCGCTGGTAATTCTCATTCCTTCTCCTTGCAGCAATGTGTGTAAGAGCTAACTATTATCCTAATTAAATTGTTAAGTTTATTTTACGACTGGCACTTGTATCTTTAATTTTAACTGTTGATTTTCTTTAATTTTTGATGCACGTTCGAACTAGCGTGCTTCAACATTAACCGATGTAACTATCACAGAAAGCTATAATGTTAACATGAAAATGAATAGAGAAAATCGAGACCTAGTTATTTCAAAAACAATAAGCGATTGATAGCATTAACCGCGATCACATTAAGCGGAGTCCACTGTATTATCATCTATAATTATTTTTTAATCAATAAATAGGTCTGTAAGATCAGTGTAGAATCGAAACTCCTTTTTTGTTTTTTCGTTTTTTGTAACTATGCAACATGTTTTAAATACTGGTTGACAAATCGAAGGTAAATCATTAGAAACAAATATGCTAAGACGAATAAAACATTAGAAATACAAAAAGAATACCTTAAGTCTAGTCCAAATACATTATTTGTTATCTTGATACAAGATCCTGCAACATAATTACGGAATTTCCATTCTTACATTGAAAAACAATGTAATAAAATATGCTAGAAATATATTATGATAAACTGTAGATGCCTAAAATAACTCTAGACAATTCCGACGGAAGCTTCTTCTCATCCCTTAATGCTGTCGGGCCACAGATGTAGATGTTTTGCGTATCAGATAATCTGTCATCCAAAATGCAGAAAATAAATGATGCCCGATCAATTTTCGACATAACAGAATTGATGAGTATCTATCTAAATATAGACTATTTCATCTTTTTTCCTTCATACGACAGCCGAGAAATATATCAACTGTACATCGAATTTCTTTCCCTATTTTTTATTTTATTGATTTTTGGAACATTTATTTTGATAAATTTGTGTTTTTAAAACATTATTTCTCAAACTAAACAATCTACTTTGGCCAAAAGCACAATAAATATTTTATACACAAAATGATGTTATTAGTTTTAAATTGCAGATTAAAAGATAACTGTGGTTGTAAACAAAAAACAGCAATAAAAGTTTGTTTTCTTATTTCTAATGGCAAGGCAGGTTACAATTATAAAAATAAAAATTGTGGAACAACTGTACAAATAACAAAAGTAACATTGACCGAAGTCATTGCCTCAGGCGTTCTCTGGCTCTCCAATACATGGGTAGTCTCGGAGTCGGAAGAACCGCGAAGTGCCCCGCATCGACGCAGATGACCTCTATTTAAAGGTTCTCCAAGGTCACATAAAGAACAAAGAAGGGAGTCAAAAATGCCAATTCTATGGAGATGTTCACTTAGGCAGTCATGTCCTGACACTAACCGGAACAACGCCACTGCCTCACGTCGAGGACGATCGGGAATGTAGGCGAGGTCTTCGGCACTCCAGGTCTTCAGTTTAACACGATTTTGCATTTGGGATTCGAATTTCATATTCAAACCTTGTTTCCAAAAGAGCTTTTTTGAGTGAAAAGACAGTCCAGAAGCATTTTTTAGCTGTGCCTTTGTTGAACCACAGCAATAAAAGTAAAATATCGTAATTTCGCACGTATAGTCAGCACAATCGTATAGTTGCGGGAGCGACTTTATTTAAAGAATTTCATAAATCATTAGATAGTCCATACCACTAGATAATCCGTGGACTATACGAGCAAAAATATGTATTTTAGTATGAAAATATTTCTCTGTTCCTATATTTCGGCCTATATTTCTCTGTTCGAGAACCCAGCTATGTAAATCGTCCTCTAATGCAGGCCATCGTATTTTTCCACGACGATTGGATCACTTTCTGTTCATAATTTTAATATTTCCTTTTGCTTGTGCCAATTTCTTACTGCTTTATCGTCGACCTTCTGAATTACTTTCAACTTGAAATCAGTAGTAAAACTGCGAAGATGTTTTGAAGACATAATGAATAACCAGTATTACCGCAAATCAAAACTCTGAAAACAAAACACTTTGTTATGAGTGATCCTTGTATTGAAATGACCTTCGACCCTTAACATTCGATCTTGAACCCATCCACTCGGTGTTGTCAGTCGTAGCTGTAAATAGTGACTATCGATATGTTCCCGTTCTCCAGGACGCAATCTAAGATTGCGCTACTTGCTACTACTGAATCGGTATGCTTTATTGGTTGTATTTTTTTCATAATTTATTACTAATACGATACGATGTTTTCTTGACGGCCAGTAAGTTGTGCTTTTGTTTACGTTTGCGTGATGCGCTTTTCCCCCCCTTTCTTCCTATTTTGATTATTTCAGTGATGAACAACCAGCAGATAGTCCGCAGCTGAAGAAATTTACTTTTTCAACACAGATAGTCCGTGGATTATACGTGCGAAATTACCGTAAAAGCAACAAAATAAATGACAAACAGTAAATATAAATCTCCTGTAAAATTTAGAAATCAATTACATTTTTTCTAGTCTAACAATATTTATCTCATAAATGTCTCAAGTTTTGCCAACTCCTAAAAGTAAGCTCCTATAAGTTGCATCTACATAGCCTGGTTAAAAAATAATCATACTAATTATATTGCTCATGCTCTAATAAATATTTCTGTAAACTTAAATAAATGTATGTATCTGTATTAAAAAATAGTAGACGATGAGTGACTCACACAAAGTGATCACATGACTAAACGCAAGCCAGTTTCAAATTGCCTTCCATTCCTGGCCCACCGTAACGATAATACAAGGTCACATATTATTAGTTACATACTGGACTGAAGAATAAAATACACAGAAGAATAAAGTAGTATTCACATTATTTCTTTCTATAGCTCTGATCTCATGCTATGTGATTTCTGACCCTTTTCTCAGCTCAAGGTATAGCCAAAAGGCAACTGGTTTCGAAAATAAAACATTTATAAAGGCTGAAAGGGTGGTTTGTTTTTATTACGTACCAATGAGTTATATCAGGCCTGTTGAGATAACACAAAGAATTAAAACAATAGGTACAGATGAGAGAAGACTTACCATTTTGCAGACTCTTTATTTACAATTCTATTTTTGAATAATCTGGAGAGGCAAATAAAACATATAAAATTTCAATATGGGAATGCCGTAAACTGCTGGAATGGTGCAGCAACTCCCTTCCGCTGATGACGCTTTGTTCAGATGAAAAAATGATTGATCATTCCCTGCCTCTGCTGAAGTTCTCCGTTCGCTTCGCCTTGGCTTGCTTTTCCTCTGAAGGGACCTTCAAATCTGCCGAGCAAAATCCAATGACTACTGTCGGCAGGGCCAAAGACGACTGACCCGCGTTAACAACCCCTCTTGTCCAATGGGGTCGAAGGGGGGATCACTGACATCACTTTCGTCCTTCGATAATTCTCCCTCGCTAGCGTTGTTCAGTAGTGTAACTCATTGCTACAGTCTTGAAAAAAATAAAAAACAAAATTTTACCTGTGTTTAAGAAATAGACAGAACGCATTGCGTCACATGGTAGTTTATCTGAAAGAAGCCATGTAAATAAAGATTAGAGTAGCTTGTTTTCAGAATAAAAATCTTATTGTTTATTTAACATCCCTCGTATTTCTAAATGTTGAATGTTGGCATCCAGAGATCTTGAAGAGATGTTGATTTGGATAAGATGCTTGTACAGCTAACCATGGGAAATAACAAGACTAAAGGTAGCATCTACTTCCAGTCCCCTCCCCTTTGTTTGTCTGCTCGATTGATATCTTTCCAAAATACTTTGTACGATCTTGTATTTAACCATTTGGTGATGTAGAAAGGAATCTGATTATCAGTTATTTGTGTAATTTTGGCCCCTTACTTTATCAAGAAGACTGACAGTTACTAGTTCGCTGTATTTCACAATGTTCCATTTGTTTGACTCAATATTTCGTAAGATGACTCAATGCCATAAATATCCATACAACCAACCAACCAACCAACCGAAACATTCTGTTGCAAAGCATCATTTTTATTATTTAGTGTTTGGTCATTAAGGACCTTTTAACATGCAAAAAACGTCGACTGACACACAAAAAAAAAGAAAAAATTGAAAAGAAAGATGTGGAAACAAAGATTCATAGTTAAATATTGCACTCCTGGCAAGTAAAATAACAGTTAATATGAAAATTAACTCAATACCAACATAGTTACAGTTATAACATGTATTTTATGTTGTTATCACTAAAATACGTCAATGTATAATTGAATGTGAAACATTTTATGTTATTTTGCAAACACAGTAAATTTCTATAAAAAACTATACTTTGTAAATATTAATTGTATTTGTATTGAGATTACTAGTTCTTCAATCATAAAATATGAAAAATATTAATAATATATTTACAATGGCATACAAGAATTAAATGAACTATTATTAAAGGGTTATAAATAAATAATGCTGCCCGAGTTTTGATTTTAAGCGGGACAAATTATACTGATATACGAATCAAAAAACTAAGAAATAATGGATTAGGCACAATGGTTTCTAATAGAAAAAGCTTATATTCTTTTTGAGGGCTAATAAATAACCTATTAGGTAATCCTTTTTGGATCTACAGACAGATTTACTGAACAAACAATGCTTATCACTAAGCATCAATACTTAATCAGCAAATTAAATGGATCGACCATTCATTATGCATTCCAAGTGCTTTCTCAGATATTCAGCTGTTCAGTGTTCTCATTACTTTATTTAAACCTATTCAGTATTTATTTAACAATACGTGGGTTTTAAATTCACTTTCAACTTAAATTTTTTCTTTTCACCACGTATAAAAACCAAAATATTTATTTAGAGACGGAGAAAAAGTTTTATTCCGATTCAGCAATTGAGAGTTTAAAAAAAATGGAAAAATAACAGATGGCTTGAATTCTGTAAATATAATTACATTATTTTCTAAAAGAGAACACATTTTACAAATATTCTGAAAGTGAGGGAGAATCGACAGCTTTTGTTTAGCACTTGTATTTAACATTGTGCTGTCAAATTCAAAGCAGTTCAATCGATACTGAATATTTTAGAAATGTAGATTTCATTTCAATTTCAAATAAGTAAACTAATCCCATTCTTTCGTTATATATTGCAGTTTCCTTCAGTGCTCTATTCACATGCATTGGCAGCAAAGAAAAGAGTTTTACATTGATTCTACTTTAAAATACTTTGATAGGTATTTTTTTTATTAGAGATTCTGGTATTTTTCTCTGTGAGTTTAGAATTTTATAAATAATAATTGTATATTAAGGAACTCTATAATGTCAAGATTAATGAAATAATATGCATTAGGATACCCTACAGTATAAAATCTGGATTTTCTGGATATCGGCCAAATGGGTAGGGTAGTTCCATGTGTTACCGGAGTCACTTGGTAACATTTTTGTTGCTGCCTTGGTTGTTCTTACTTATTTGGAATTGTCTTTCAGAAATAGATCCTGGTCTTATTATCCTTTAGACAACAAAATATTGGTCTTATTGCTCCAAGCTAGGCTAAGGTATACATTTAATTTCCGGTTCCCACATCTAATAAATCTCATGAAATTTTTATCAAAACAAAGATAATACACTCAAGCATTGAAATAACTTTCCCTTTATAAAATTTATAAAATTGCTAAAAAAAATGTATGTTTTTCTTAATTTAGTCTGAAGTATTTCGTCAATTAGTATCGAATTCATTCCTCAAACAAAATAGTTTTATTTTATGCATTAATGTTATACATAATTGAACGAGGTGCGCATGGATAAAATCAAAAATGTTTAAATTTCAGAAAAAGGATTTTAAGGTCACCTAACAAACGATGAAAAATTGCTTAAATAAATTATAATATGTTTTGTAAAAAAAGTATACATTTTATTGTATGTTGTTTTTATTTTACATTCTATATGTAAATAAAATTTCCGGTTTAATTACATTTCGCACAAATAAACACGTTTTTTTAATGCTTTTTGCCCTTCAATTAGTAGAAGTAAAATATAAAAGGAATTTGGGATTTCACAATTCGCTATACATACAAAGTTGAAAAAGTGTACAAGGTGCGTTGAAAAAGATAATGAACATTTGCTGTAACATCTTTATTATTTTTTTACACTTCAAATACTACCTCAACCAAAAGATTCTTTTTTAAGAGTCTTACTGGCAATTAAGCTGTTCCTAACTTTATTCCAATTTTGGAAAACCTCTTAAATATATTTTAGGGTCTTTAGTCACATTCTCTTGAAACTACTCTATGGTTTTTCAAATGACATCCTTTTAAGGCTGGAAGACTGTAAAAATTCTGACAGGACAAAGCTCGAAGACATGGAACACATAAGAACTGTTTGTAGATAATTTTGCAGAGAACTGAAGATGAATAACAAGGAGGGAGTCACTGTATTGTTAGTCTGTACCAGCCAATAATTCAGGCAACTTCTTGCGCAAAGCCTCCTGAAACGTTATATTTCTTGCTAATATTATGTGTTTACCATATGATAACGTGGTGAAAACTCATGACGGACAATGCCTCTTCAATCCAAAACATACAACCAACAACATGGATATTCTGCTCTTGTTAAAAAGTTTAAATTTATCACAGAACTATATTCCACACACAGCCCCTCCCCATATTCTTGGTTAAGAAAGAGCCTGACTAACGCATACACGTTGTTCGTCAAACTTTTTCCTTGTCACTTAGTAATTTTGTGTCAAACAGCTTGTTCACGTGCTCATTTTAGCGGTTGTGGCTCGATGACTCATAAACATTGCTAAACGAGGTGGGTGAATGGAAGCATATTGTTTAAACTTGCTGCTAAGTAATGTTTCTAGTAATTATCAGATAAATCCTATATTGCTATATTAAAAGTTCCATCTTTTTTTAGTACCCCGTGTAAATTACTTAAATTTATTTTAGCAGAACAATAGAACAAATACGTTTTCAAGTTATTTAATATTATTAGTAAATTTCAAGTTTATTTGTTTTGTAAGAAAATGTTTGAAAATATATCGTGTTGGCTTCTCTCTACAATTTACTTTGTCTTGCACTTAGTAGGTCTTATAAATTTTTCTGCATTCATGTAGTAATTTTCTTTAGATTTTCAGCTCATAAAAAAACTATTAGGGTAATTTATTTTTACTAACTCAAGTTGGAGTTTTAATGTACTGTAAGAAAGTTACTGATACTATCTGAGTATTTGTTATGTCGTAGTAAAGTTCTATTTTGAATTATTTTCTCATATCATAGCAACACGAAGAAATTGCTAGGTTTGTTGAGAAAACAATGTCCAAATCTTTAAAATAATATTAATCAAAACAAGATTTGCCATTTTGATGGAATTTTTATTTTTACAAAATCATTTGAAGCTTTATCATATTACAAATTAATATTTATCATTTTAATGAAGGTACTATTATGTACAACAATTTTCCTAGTTTAATTTTCTTCAATTATCGTACAATAATGCTCCATTCAAATCGTCAATACGCTTACGCGTATAATAGTATGTTGAAAAGACAAGGTTCTAAAAAAGAAAATGGTTACCACTGGTAAGACATCTTTTCTGCCAGATTGATTCTTCTTCCTTTGCAGTACCACAATTATCATTCCTTAAACTTTTATAATGATTCAAAATGTAAAAAAGCAGTATAATTGTCATAATGTAGGAAAACGTTAAAAGAAAAGTCTTTTTGTTGTTTTTGTCCATGCATTTTCTTTCAAGCATTTTGGTTTAAATTATCTCTCAGCAGAATATATTGGTGCATTCCTTGGACTGGCTATCAATAAATTTTAGACTCAATCAAGATACTAGTTACAGCTGAAGAGGATTCTGGATAATACAAATTTATTTGTTATAACTCTCTGCCCTATACTCAAATAATAGCAATTTCAAATATTATATCAACTATATTAAACAAAAAAATATTTTTCTCGGAAAAAGCAACATTCTTTTGAAGAAATTATTTATTTTTGAATCTACTAATTAACAACTAATGATTTATTCCACACTTCCTGATAAAACTTACTAAAACATATGAAGTACACTGGATTTTTTTAACAATAACTATCAGGAAAAAAATTGTAATTTAACGAAATACTATCTCGTTTTCAATAGTACAAGTTTATGTGTTACAACTCACTGCCCTTTTGTCAAATAATAGCAATCTCATATATTATTTCAAATATATTGAGCAAGAAAATGTTTTTCTTGGAAAAGGCAACATTCTTTTGAAGAAAATATTTATTTTTGAATCTACTAATTAACAACTAATGATTTATTCCATTATTCATGGTAAAACTTACTAATAAATATGATGTATACTGGATTTTTAACAATAACCATCAGGAAAAAAATTGCAATTTAACGAAAGACTGTCTCGTTTTGAATATATTCCAGAACACAATCTTCTATATAGTCTAATCGTTTCTAAATAAGTTACAATGTGTTTTATATTCTGAAATTATACAGAAGTATATTATGTTCCTAAAATTTATTATTTTTGCAAATAAATAATTCATAACGAAATCGATTTCTAAAAAGGTGATACTATTTAATAAGTAAATAATTCTTAAAAGGGCATGCTGCCAAGCTAGATAATCAATCTTTTATTATATAATAATCATTTTCATGCATCATGAAATAAAATGATCTGCTCATTTCATAATAATATTTTAAAGTTATTTAATAAGACATACTTTTTAAAAATTCTACTCTGTCACTTCAAGTAAGGTATTTTAAAAGATTAAAACTATGCAATAAATATAAAAATACTGAAATATACCAATAACATAAAATATATATACATATATATGTAACATATTCAATATTTCGTCGCCGATCTCAATAATAAAGTCATAATCGCAATCACATAAGGTAGTCGTAGTTAATAACTTTTATTTCCATATCGAAAATACATAGGCCTTACATCACACACCACATTCCACCATCTAATGGAATACTTCTCTCACCCTGTCACGTGACTATCAAAACCGGAAACACAACGGCGCCACTCTCATAATTTATATATATATATATATATATATATATATATATATATATATATATATATATATATATATATATATATATATATATATATATATATATATATATATATATATATATATATATATATGTATATGTATATGTATGTATGTATGTATGTGTATACACAGAAGAATGAAACTGATGCTAAGTGAATTTTTTTCTGTAAACCTATAACTATAAAGACATCGAAGATTCTAAATAAGAAACTTAAATCTTATCAAATTAAAAGTTTAAATGAATGTTTATATACATAATGCTGAACAGCTAAATATAATTCTCATATTAATACAGTTGAAATTAATAAAATAATATATTTACCTTCAATTTAATACAGAAATTTATTTTCAACTTTTTATATTTTTACAAAGTTTTTTTTTTCTAACTTTTAGCGTATACATTTTATATTCTCATAGTACTTCAAATAATAAAACTAAATAGATTTTAACTCTAAGACTTTTTAAATAAATTGTATAAATGTTATTCTTAAACAAGTAAATATTTTTTATACTATTAATCAAATATATTCTCTTATAATGTATATTTTTCTGTTCAAAATGTACTATGTCAACTTTAGTAACCTTAAAATGTTTTAACATAACATCTGAGAATTTTAAAGACATGCTGTATGTAATATTACTATCAATTCAGTAAGACGTAGATCAAAAGATAAAAGATTGATGAACATTTATCCTTTAATATCAAACTGTCTGTCATAAAGAGACATCTGGTTACTGCTTTTAGACAGCTATCCATCATAAGGATAAAACCAAAAATCCGCTTAAAGTATCACGTGCTAGAAATGAATAATTACATTTTGTTATTTATTCTTTATTTTATGCCATTCTGTCAAAAAAAATTTGTGATAAAACCATCGTAGATAAGTGTTCCATTCTGTTTTCACATAACAGAAGAAATTTCCATTATTTTCTTGCGTTTAATTAATAACATTTTTTCTCTCTTTTATTTGACTTTTTATAGTGCTGTTACTTATATTTCATGAAAAATATAATAAGTAATAAGGAATGTTTAAAACAAAAAAAAATAAATCTCAACTTATTTTTTCTATGGATGTAGGATATACACGAATTGCTTTTAGCATAAATGCAATTTAGAGAAAGCTTGGAGCGTTGTTATTTGTAGATATAAAAACATAATAAGATTTATTTTGAAGTTAAAAGTTGTATATAATTCAGAAGCTAATGGTGCATATAAGTTAGTTTTTGTGCCAAAAGTAATTTGTAACTGTGGAGAGTAAATGCTTTTTTGATAATTAGAGGACGTAAGAACCTGTTTCTTGATAAGGAATATTCAGTAATGGGGACTCCTACACAAGACGTGACATTGTTCCCGATATATAAGAGGGAGTAAAACCTTACTGCAAAGCTACCAATCTATAATATAAAATTATGCTACAATAATATCCGATTCAACGATAAACTCCTCTTTAAAGAGATATTCTTTTTATTTTACGTTTAATCAAATATATTATCTTATAAAGCATATTTTTCTGTTCAAAAGGGTTTATGTCGACTTAGTAATCTTAAAATATTTTAAAATAACTTCTGAGAATTCTAAAGGTATATAATATTACAATCAATTTAGTAAGACATAGATCCAAAGATATAATATTGATGAACATTTATTCTTTAATATCAAAATGTCTGTCATAAAGAGACATCTGGTTACTGCTTTTAGACAGCTATCTATCATAAGGATAAAACCAAAGATCCGCTTAAAGTATCACTGGCTAGAAATTAATAATTATATTTTGTTACTTATTCTTTATGCCATTTTGTCGAAAAAAGGTTCGGATAAAACCATCGTAGATAAGTGTTGCATTGTGTTTTCACATAAAAGAAATTTCCATTATTTTCTTGCGTTTAATTAATAACATTTTTTCTTTCTTTTATTTGACTTTTTATGGTGCTGTTACTTATCATTTATAAAAAAACATAATAAGTAAAAAGGAATGTTTAAAACAAAAATAATAAATCACAGCTTAATTTTTTTTTCTATGGATTTACACAAATTGCTTTTAGCATAAATGTAATTTAGAGAAAGCTTAGAGCGTTGTCATTTGGAGATATAAAAAACATAATACGGTTTGTTTTGAAGTTAAAAGTTGTATATAATTCAGAAGATAATGGTGCATATAAGTTAGTTTTTGTGCCAAAAGTAATTTGTAACTGTGAAGAGTAAATGCTTTTTTGAATAATTAGAGGACATAAGAACCTGTTTCTTGATAAGGAATATTCAGTAATGGTGACTCCTACACAAGACGTGACATTGCACCCGATGTATAAGAGGGAGTAAAACCTTACTGCAAAGCTGCCAATCTATAATATAAAACTATGCTACAATAAAATCCGATTCAACGATAAACTCCTCTATAAAGAGATATTCTTTTTATTTTACGATTAATCAAGTATATTATCTTATAAAAAATATTTTTCTGTTCAAAACATTTTATGTGAACTAGTAACCTTAAAATTCTTTAAAATAACTTGAGAATTCTAAGGCATGCTGTGTGTAATATTACAATCAATTCAGTAAGACATAGATCAAAATATAAAAGATTGCTGAACATTTATCCTTTAATATCAAACTGTCTGTCATAAAGAGACATCTGGTTACTACTTTTAGACAGCTATCCATCATAAGGCTAAAACCAAAGATCCGCTTAAAGTATCACGGGCTAGAAATGAATAATTACTTTTTGTTACTTATTCTTTATGTTATGCCATTCTGTCGAAAAAAAGTTGTGATAAAACCATCATAGATAAGTGTTCCATTGTGTTTTCCCATAACAAAAAAAATTTCTATTCTTTTCTTGCGTTTAATTAATAACATTTTTTCTCTCTTTTATTTTACTTTTTATGGTGCTGTTACTTATCTTTTTATAAAAAACATAATAAGTAATAAGGAATGATTAAAACAAAAAAAAATAAAATCCACTCTTAAATTTTTTCTATGGATGGAGGATGTACACGAATTGCTTTTAGCAAAAATACAATTTAGAGAAAGCTTAGAGCGTTGTCATTTGTAGAAATAAAAAAGGTAATAAGATTTGTTTTGAAGTTAAAAGTTGTATATAATTCAGAAGCTAATGGTGCATACAAGTTAGTTTTTGTGCCAAAAGTAACTTGTAACTGAGAAAAGTAAAGGATTTTTTGGATAATTAGAGGTCATAAGAACTTGTTTCTTGATAAGGAATATTCAGTAATGGTAACTCCTACACAAGACGTGACATTGTACCTGATGTATCACATTGAGTGAAACCTTACTGCAAATCTATAATATAAAACTATACTACAATCATATCTGATTCAACGATAAACTCTTCTGTAAAGATATTATTTGGGGATCCAGATGAATTTGATTACAATATAATGTTACCGTCTCGCCTCGATTTAATTATATTTCTTATAACAATAAACCTCTGTAAAACGATATTTTATTTTTCGATCAATCGTTATTTCTTATCTCTCTGTGATCATATTTTAGTTTACAAACGTTGAGAAAATAAAAATTTTATGCTTTAAACTGTAGGCATTTACTATAAATTGATTTAACTATGAAAATAATCAATAAAATCAAACAAAAGTAATTCCTTCCAATAAATAACTTTGTCTGATATTTTAATTTTGTTGCATGCTTGTTGTTTTCTAATGTTTATATACTTTGAAAAACTGTAAGCTAAGTTGTTTGTTTTTATATTATTGACTTGTGTCAGAAATATATTAAACCAAAAGTCTTTAAAATTGGAATCACATGGTCCCTGGATACAACGATCTCTTTATAACGACTATTGATCGGGTACCCCTAAGAATTGTCGTACCGAGGTTTTACTTTAATCTAAAAATCTTTAATATTTTAAAATATATTACATGAAATAATAAAACAAACTTTTTAAAATTACGTCTTATTAAAAAAAATTATTTTAAAAGAGGCATAGCTTATAAAGGGAGATGATTAACTCCTTAGACATCTTCCATAAAACAAACATTTTTAACTTTAACGTTTATAGTAAAAACTAAGAAAAACACTATAAAACAACATATCTCTTTGACTGACAGTTCTTGTTTTCAAATGAAAATGTCAATCCCGTTGAAAAAGCTACTTAGTCTGTTGACTTCAGATCTTCCAGCGAAAAATTATGAACCAGAACTTTGCCTAATTATGCTATTCCTTGCTTTTCCGAATACTTTTTTTAAAATTTAATAATTAAGAACACAGATATTCTAAAACATGTAGCCCATTAGCTTAAATTTATTTGTAATCTCGGTTAATGTGATCAGTTTTCGAACATCATTTTAACTGGCAAAGGAATATTCACAATATATAATCAGAAGGAACCCATTCTTTTCTTTCCCTTCGCTGTTTAAATTTCAGTGAATTCAGCCTAAGAAAATTGGGAATGACAAAGGAATGGGGTTTTACACGTTCCTGGAATATTTCAGAAATAAGCACACCCTGCTGGTGGTCAATTGTTGTCAAATAAGCAGAAGGTAACACATTATTGTCGGAACTTAGAAGAAGCGTATTCACATTTTATGCCTTGTTAGCTTACAAGCAGCTTTTCAATATGGAAGCCAGAAAACGAAATGATTTAACATGAAAACAAAAGATTGAAATTTTATATCGCTATGAAAAATTGATTATGATTACGGTGACTACTTCAATGTTCTCGAGTGAAGAGGTACCGTGAAGAAGGATCACAGTCTCCTTAAAATTGGAAATCACTTTTATTTCTTGAGTAAATAGGCTATATACAAGGGGATTCTAATCTCTCAAAACAAGTCGAAATGCAAATGATTTTCGCCTGCATAACATCACCATGACGATCACAGTCGAAAGAAAAGAGATTAAATAATCTCTCACAACTGGGAAGGCTATTCCTGGATGAAATGCAAACTCAATTTATCCCCCGTTCTGTACAGAGACTCTGCCGCTCCCTATATGAGCGGACTTTACGAATCTCTCGAACTTCATCACTAGAAAGCTGGCTCCCGTCAACAGACGCAAAAACTTCCACGAGGTCAAAGCACATACGTAAAAAAAAATGTCGAAAAGCCCCGAGTCGAAAAATTCTAGGCTTTTTGTACCTGGGGGTCAGTTAAGGTCCCGCCAGCCGTTTTTCGGTCCAGTTACCTGGGAACTCCAGCTAAGGTTACAGTTAGTTTTTTTAGCTGAATTCCCATTCGTTGGCTGTTCCGAATGAGGCTTCTTCAAGCAATCCTACGGGGTTCATTACCAGCAACCGATCAGGTCTTAACACCTATTGAACTGAACTATCACCATCTCAGACACTCTGTCGCCGCGCTATTGTAGCCGGTCGGAACAGGAGGCTTCAAATCATCTGATTCCGGTCGTTAGTTCTGGACAAACGGGGATCTTCACATTACGAACAATTTATCAATGAGCTTCTTAGAAAAAACTGTAGACAGTCAACAATTGATCACTTTTTTAACCCTCTAAGCGGTTTGCACGTATAATTGCGTCAAACCGATGATGTCTTCAAAGCCGTTGTCACGTACAATTTTCGACCTCCAAAAACGCTCCGAAAATGGATGTAATGTACATTTCTGCTCAGTGCTTTCTCTCATGCAATTTTGCGGTAGGGGGGTCAGGTCGATTGTTTAGGAACTGCACCCCTCTTTGATTAAAATTTATTGAGAGATGCACCCCTACCCCCCGAGGCACAAATACGCTGATAGCTTTTCATGGCTTTGTAAATCTCTATTTCGAAGTATTTCGTTTGCGGTAGCAGATGTATCTCTAATTGAGCCTCTTAAATATCTTGGATGACTTTCGTAAAAAATATAAACAAGTCTCTTAAAGAATATTTATTTTGTACTTTTAGAATCCATTATTTCTAATGGGATTATCTTCGAGACTTGATGATCTTTATGTGTATTAAAAATTAACAATCTATAATATCTATTTATATATCTATTTATAACCGGAAGTAAACGGACAATAACGAGGGTGGATTTAAAGTATTCATTTGTAGTCGACTAAGGGTGAAGTAAAAAATCATAGAATGCTTTGGCCACTGACACAGTAAACATTTAGCGTATTTTTTGGAGACTTTTTCCTCGATGTGATACACTCGGAGGATTAATTATGTACACAATTTTTATGTTTTAAAGGATAATATACAGTACATAAATATAAGGTGTGTGTTTTCAAAATGTTTTGAAATTTAGTACATGTTGATTAAGGGGGGAGATATTTATGTAATTCTGCATATCGTTTGTTGTTATCAATCGGTTATTGTTATCAAAATCACGGTGTCCCAAACTGATCACATTAAGCGGAGTACACTGTATATTCTTAATTTAAACATTAAAAAATATCGATAAAAATTTAACTTGAAGCATATCCTACTCTTTTGCAAAACACCTTGACTTGTTTTGTAAAGCACTAAATGCTCCAAGAAAAACAGTTTTCTCTGGTATAAACGATAAAAATTAATGACGTTCCTCAAAAAAAATTAGTGATTTTATTTTTTAAACTAAAGTCCTAGTAGTTCCCAACTACAGACATTACTCTAGTTTCTAAATAACCAGTATATTCTCTTTAAATCGATGTTCAAGTATACTTTATAAATATCTTTCCTTGCTTAAAAACTTGTTAACATACTTGTTGAGAGTATACTTCCTTTTTTAACTGATCGTAAAACATATTCCAATGCTTCATTGACAGTAATCCATATCAAAATGCTGTTATTTAGAAAATGATACTGAAAGATATTCTTAAAACTCTCAACAGCGCATTTTTATAAAAAGAATTACAAATTTCTGTAATATTGAAGAGTTGCAGAAAATCTAAACCATTCTCATTATATAAATGATAAAAATCATAAGAGTAAACATTCCTTTAGAAGAGAACCAATGAAAGAGAAAATCTTCAAAATATCATACAAAGCAGCCTTTTATAAAACCCAGTACAATAAAAGAAGACATGAAAAAATAGTTTTAAATGCAAAATAAAATATAGAATTATGCTTTTTATTATCCATAAAGGAGGAAATCGTGTGTCAATGGTTTTAACAGTTTGAAAAAAAGATCGGTTGATAAAAGATTTTTAAATTTGCTTTATATGCAATGCAGATAGAAACAACCTTTTTAAGAAAAATCCCTTTTTATGGCTTGTTAGGTTTTCTCCCTTTCTTATGTAATTTATATTTAAATAATCTTTATATTAAATTCCTATTTTCAAAAGCATTTAATTCTTAAAAGTGGATGATTTTTTAGTCGAATCTTATACACAATATTTTGCAATTCTATAATACTATATATTTTTCAAATGTGCTACCATATTGTCGCGATAGGTCACAGGCGACTTCTACGTCATAATAATTTATGGTGCAAACTTCCCATCTCTGTCAATTTATGACGTTGTTATGACATAGAAGTTGCCTGTGACATGTATGGACTGCAATATGGTTAAAGTCAAAGATTGTGGATAAATTGTCAGCTGGTAAAGTCATATCAAAAGAGTCTTTTTTTACTGGTAATTACTTTTATTCCAATTTTGGAAAACCTCCTCAACAATTTATGATTCTCAGATTTTTAGTCGCATTCTATAGAAAATACTCTAAGCTTTTGTAAATGAAATCATTTTAATGCTAGGAGATTGAAAAAATTCTGACGGAACAAAGATCGAAGCCACATACACAATGGAACTTTTTGCAGATATTTTTGCAGAGAACTGCGGATGAATAACAATGCGTGAGTCATTGTATTGTTATACTGTACCAGCCAAATATCATTGTTCAACATTTCAGGTAACTTCCTGCGTAGAGCCACCTGAAACGCTATATTTCTTACTAAGATTCTGTGTTTACCATACGATAACGTGGTAAAAACCCATAACGGAGAATCCCTCTTCAATCCAAAACATACAACCAACATCACCCTGACATCTTTCTCTGATACTTATTGATATTCTGCTCTTGTTAAAAAGTTTAAATTTATCACAGAACTGTATTCCACACACAGTCTTCTCCCCATATTCTTGGTTAAGCAAGGGCTTGACTAATGCACACACGTTGTTCGTCAAACTTTCTCATTGTCACTTAGTAATTTTGTGATAAACAGCTTGTCTACGTGCTCATTTTAGCGGTTGTGGTTCAGTGACTCATAAGCATTGCTAAACTAGGCGAATAGAAGCATGTTGTTTAAACTTGCTGCTAAATAATACTTCTAGTAATTATTAAATCACTGCTTTATTCTTATTTTAAAATTTGCTCCTTTTTTTCTTTTTTAAAACCCCGTGTAAATTATTAAATTTATTTTAGCAGAAAAATAGGACAAATATGTTTTCAAGTTATTTATTATTAGTAGTAAGTTTCAAGTTTATTTGTTTGAAAGTATATCATGTTGCTTTCTCGTTACAATTTACTTATTCTTGCCCTTAGTATGTCGTCAAACATTTTTGCATTCATGTAGTAATTTTCTTCCACTTTCAGCTCATAAAAAAACTATTAGGGTAATTTATTTTTACTAACTCAAATTGGATTTTTAATGTACAGTAAGAAAGTTAGTGATACTACATTTAATTCCTAAAAGTGGATGATTTTTAGTTGAATCTTATTTATACATAATATTTTGCAATTATATAATACTGTATATTTTTCAAAATGTGTTACCATATTGCTGTCGTTATATGTCACAGGCGACTACTACGTCATAATGATATCAGAGAGGGAAATTTATGGTACCAACTTCCCATTTCTGGCGATTTCTGACGTCATTATGACGCAGAAGTCGCCTGTGGCATGTGCTCGACAGCAATACGATTGCAGTCAAAGATTGTGTGGAAATTACCAGCTGGTAAGGAGGTATGGTTGTAAGCGAAGGATAATTTTTAAGTATGAATGGTTAGATATGATGTCATAACAGTCTTCCTAGACTGATTTTAACGTGGGTCATCCAGAAAGGAAGATTTCTAAAGCCAGTAAAAGTAAATTATAAAAGTAAATTTTACCATACAAAATATCATACAAAACAGGCTTTTATGAAACCCAGTATAATAAAAGAAAATATGAAAAAGTATTTAGAAAGAAAAATAAAATACAGAATTAAGCTTTTTACTATCGTAAAGGAGGAAATCATGTGTCAACGTTTTGAACAATCTGAAAAAAAGATCGGTTGTTAAAAGATTTTTAAATTTGTTTTATATGCAATACAGATAGAGACAAATATCAGATAATCCCTTTTTATAGGTTGTTGGGTTTTCTCCCTTTTTATGTAATTTATATTTAAATAATCTTTATATTAAATTCATTTTCTAAAGCATTTAATTCCTAAAAGTGGATGATTTTTTAGTTGAATCTTATTTATACACAATATTTTATATAATACTGTATATTTTTCAAAATGTGTTACCATATTGCTGTCGTTATATGTCACAGGCGACTTCTATGTAATAAGGATATCAGACAGAAAAATTCATGGTACCAACTTCCCATTTCTGTCGATATCTGACGTCATTATGACGCAGAAGTCACCTGTGACATGTCTCGACTGCATATGATTGAAGCCAAATATTGTGTGTAAGCTACCAGCTGGTAAAGAGGTATGGCTGTAAGCGAAAGATAATTTTTACTTATGAATGGTTAGATGTAACTTCATTACAGTCTGTAATAGAGTTCTTTTGATGTGAGTCATCCAGAAAGGAAGATTCCTAAAGCAAGTAAAAGTAAATTATAAAAGTAAATTTTACCATACAAAATATCATACAAAACAGGCTTTTTAGAACCCAGTATCATAAAAGAAAATATGAAAAAGTGGTTAGAATGGAAAATAAAATATAGAATTAAGCTTTTTACTATCGTAAAGGAGGAAATCATGTGTCAACGTTTTGAACAATCTGAAAAAAAGATCGGTTGTTAAAAGATTTTTAAATTTGTTTTATATGCAATGCAGATAGAAACAACATTTTTTAAAAAATCACTTTTTATGGCTTATTAGGTTTTCTCCCTTTTTTACATAACTTATAGTTAAATAATCTTTATATTAAATTCATTTTCTAAAGCATTTAATTCCTTAAAGTGGATGATCTTATTTATACATAATATTTTGTAATTATATAATACTGTATATTTTTCAAAATGTGTTACCATATTGCTGTCATTTTGGTTTGATTTGGAGTGCTACGGTCTAATATGTCACAGGCGACTACTACGTCATAATGATATCAGAGAGGGAAATTTATAATACCAACTTCCCTTCTCTGCCCATTTCTGAAGTCATTATGACGCAAAAGTCGCCTGTGACAAGTCTCACTGGAATATGGTTGTAGTCAAGATTGTGTGTAAATTGCCAGCTGGTTAAGACATATAGTTGTAAGCGAAAGATAATTTTTACGTATGAATAGCTAGATATGACATCATTACGGTCTGTCCTAGATTTCTTTTAAAGTGGGTCTTCCAGAAAGAAAGTTTCCTAAAGCCAATAAAAGTAAATTTTACTATACAAAATATTATACAAAACAGGCTTTTAGAAAACCCAAGAAAATATAAGAAAGAAAATATGAAAAGAGTGTTTAAAATACAAAATAGAATATAGAATTATGCTTTTTTTTATTCATAAATGAGGAACTCATGTGTCAAGGGTTTTAAGAGTCTAAAAACAAGGTCATCTTACAAAATTCTTTTAAATTTGTTTTATATGCAATACAGATAGAAACAACCTTTTTAAGAGAAATCCCATTTTAAGGCTTGTTAGGATTTGTTCCTTTTTTATGTAATTTATATTTAAAAAATCTTTATATTAAATTCCCATTTTCTAAAGCATTTAATTCCTAAAAGTAAATGATTTTTTAATTGAATCTTATTTACACACAATATTTTGCAATTTTGTGCACTGTATACTGTATTTTTAATATTTGTAATACTGTATTTTTTTTCAGAAAGTGTTACCATATTGTCGTCGCGTTATGTCACAGGCGACTACTACGTCATAATGATATCAGAGAGGGAAATTTATGGTACCAACTTCCCATTTCTGGCTATTTCTGAAGTCATTATGAACGTCAGAAGTCGCATGTGGCGTATCTCGACTGCAATATGGTTGCAGCCAAAGATTATGTGTAAATTGCCAGCTGATAAGTAGGTATGGTTGTAAGCGAAGGATAATTTTTGCGTATGAATGCGTAGATAAGATGTCATTATAATCTGCCGTAGATTTCTTTTGACTTGGGTCATGCTGAGAGTAAGTTTCCTAAAGCCAGTAAAAGTAAACTATAAAAGAAATTTTACTATACAGAAAGATTTATTTCAAAAGTTACGACAATATTTCCCCTCTTTATCACTAAAACAACTGCCAAACCCTAAGAAGTGCCCTATCGTGGGATGTTTGTTTTAGTCTACCATCATAGAAGTCTGCCGGTTCTTGTTTGGAATGATCAAAATGGAATATAGTACAACAACAGATGAAAATCGCAGTTTGCAATATCGGGACTATAAGATGAAAGGCTGTCATCGATAAATATTGCAGCCATTGGGCTAAATATTTTGTTTGTTTTTGGTAAAAATAAACAAAAAAAACCCGGCCTTAAAGACTACACTACTGATTGCTCATGAAATCCGTTTCAAACACTAAAACACAACTAACAAAGGATTTCAATCTGTACTATATTCCGTGAATTCAAACACTTTCGGTGGATCTAGAAATAAGAATCTATGACTTAAAGTACGAGAATAACATTAATGTAAGCATTGATGTAAGGTGCGTAAGTACATATATACGTGCTTGCACACAAAAAAATACGCCCAAACGAATCAAAATAGATATTTCTGCTAAAATCTGAAATTTTTTTTTAATTTTGTCTTGTGATTACGATGCTTTTTTCTGTTCAAGGAAGTAAAACCTTCTAGTTTAAAAAACATTTATAAAGAAAATTAATGTAAAAGAATAATCTTTAAAATATAACCACAACGCAAAATTTTATAAAATTAAGAAAAGACTGAGAAGACAAAATAATATAAATGATTAAAAACTACCAAAAAATTAATATTTAATTAATTTTATAAACTGTTATAACAATCAATATACCAAAAATTTCCTCTGTTAAATAACCACATTACATTAATAAATAAAATCATAAAAATGCTATTTTGAAAGAGATACTGAATGGTGTTCTTAAAAAATACTTACCAGGAATTTTTTTCTCAACAGTAACAGAAAATCTAAAGCAGTCCCATTACCTAAACTATAAATATTACAGAAATAAACATTCCTTTGGGAGAAAATTTTTATTTCTTCGATAAAATTTCTATTAGTCTGAAACTGCAGTCATTATTTTGGTTTCTAAATAATCAATAACTAGTATATTATCTTGAATGGAAATTTGAAACAGGCCACCATATCTCTCCTAGCTTTGAAGCTTAAAAGCATACTTACCAAGATTTTCGTAAAACGTAAAACTCATTTCAATGTTTCATTGATAGTAATGTTTATCATAAATCTATTATTTAAAAATCCATCAAAAAGAAATTATTAAAGCTTTTTTAAAACGCATTTTTATAATAAAAGAATAATAAAGTACTGTAATATTTACGCCCAAAATATGCCACGGGAATTATATTAAATTTAAAAAAAGGATAAAAAATTCTTCTGCTAAACAGTCCTTAAGAAGAAAATTAATTAAAGATTAAAGATATTTAAAATATCATACAAAACAAGATCTTCGAAGTCTTATACAATGATAGAGGCGATTAAAAATTCGGGTGAATGAAAGGGAAAATAATAATAATAATTTCGCTGTCCATGACCTATAAAGGTAAAAATCATTTTTCGGTAGTTTTAACCATATGTGGGTGTCAAAAAAAATACGGAAGGAAAAAGATCAGTAGATATAGAAACTTTTTTCATTTTATTTGCTGATTGAAACACCTTTCTAAGGGAAAAACCCCTTTTTACTGCTTGTACCCTTGAATATGATTTTTAAAGATGTTCCTAAAACAGGTAATACTTCTTAAATCTGACAATAAGCCGTTTTTCATAAAAGAAAAATAATTTCCTATGATGTTTACCCGCAAAGTATCCTCCAATAAACACTTCCTGTATCTAATTCACCTCACATAAATGCTCTTCTAACGGGACATGGACCCTTCCCTCAATATCTCTCTCGTTTTCATTTGGCGACGGGGTCTCCAAACTGTATTTGTGATCAGGAAGGAAACTTTCTGCTCTACCTTGTAACCTAACAAAGGATTTTCATCTTAAAGATCCTCCGATAGGAGCGGAATCGAAGTGGTTCCAGCTTTTACAAACAAAGTCCTGCGCAGTAAGGCGCAGAAACTAATCTCCTGGATGATGATTGAAAACTGTGAACTAATCACTTGCACCAGATAAATGGTCAAGCCTTTTTTTTTGTACTGTAAATAATTTTTATGAAATTGTTAAATATTAATTTTGTTTTTAAAGCTCAAGTAATAATAGATTGACTTTCTATAAATGATTTCTCATAACAACAAATTCTTCATTTTGTTGTCAATTTATGTTCCCTTCTCTTATTACCTTTTAATGCATATGTTTTTCAAGATGTTTGTAACGCTCATTAGTACATAATGGCACAAATTCAAATATCTGTACAGACAAGTGTTGTTTCATATCACTTCTGCGGCTGAACCCATGCTTGGAGACCCCCCCCTCTCTCCAAGTTAAATTATGTAAAAGCAATTTGTTCCTAATATTATCTTGGAACCCAATTAAAATCACCTAACTTAGGGCTTCATTTTAGTTTTGGTTTACTTTTTAATCTTTTTTTTTCAATAGTTTTAACCTCTTATTCTTACTTTATCATCAACGGCAAGCATAATACTGCCTTCTTCCAGGGCTTCGTTTTAGTTATTTAAACTATGGTCATTTTTAAATGATAATTCATGACTATATTATCTCTCTCTTTTTTTTAATGTTGCTGGGTCAACTGTTTCGTGGTAAACATTTGAAAGTCTAATACTTAGGGAATTCTGATTGCCACCAAGGGTTAAAAAAATAAATAAAACAAATTAATAAATTTCCTGTGGTCCAGTATCTGTGGTCAGGAAGGAAACTCTCCGCACTACCTTTTCTCTTGTGTTCTAACAAAGGACTTTCATCTTAAAGAGCCTCTGATAGGAGCGGAATGGAAGTGGTTCCAGCTTTAACGTACAAAGTCCAGCGCAGTAAGGCACAGAAACTAATCTCCTGGATGATTGAAAACTGTGAACTAATCACTTGCACCAGCTAAATGGCTAAGCCCTTTTTTTTTGTACTGTAAATAATTTTTATGAATTTGTTAAATATTAATTTCGCTTTTAAAGCTCAAGTACTAGTAGCGTGGCATTCTATAAATGATTTCACATGGCAACAAAGTTTTCATATTGTCGTCAATTTATGTTCCTTTCTCTCGTTACTTTTAAATGCAAATGGTTTTCAAGGTGTTTGTAACACTCTTTAGGACATTATAGCACAAATTCAAATATCTGTACAGTCAAATATTTGTTTCATATCACTTCCGGGGCTGGACCCATGCTTGGAGACCCTCCCCCTCTTTCCAAGTTTATTTATGTAAAATCAACTTGTTCCCAATATTATCTTGGAAACCAATTAACATGACCAAATTTAGGGCTTCGTTTTAGTTTTGGTTATATTTTTAAACCTTTATTCACTTGTTTTAACCTGTTCCTCTTAATTTAACTTTAACAGCAATCTTAATACTACCTTCTTCCAGGGTTTTGTTTTAATTGTTTAAAACATGGACATTTTTATATGATAACTCATGACTATATTCCATTTTTGTTTGTTTTACTGTTATGTAGTGAACTGTTTCGTAATAAATATCTCAAAGCCTAATCCTTAGGGAAGGCTGTTTACCACCGAGGATTAAAAATAAAAATAAAAAATTAATTAATTAATTAATAAAAACACTTCCTATGATATAAAAAATACAAATTAGTGCAATAGCTAATTCTCATGAATAAAATGAATGTGATATTTCTTTAGCTAACATCCTAATAGTTCACCTCTAATTACCACGTTAGTTTCTAAATAATAAATAATAATCATATTCTATTTAATGAAGTTGAAACATGCTGTAAAATTACGTTTATGTCTGTTTTAGAACTTCCTAACCTACTTACAAAGAAATCCATTTTACACTAAACGTAAAACACATTTCAATGTTTCGCACTGCAATTATAGTAATCCATATCATAGTGTTGCCATTTAATAAATGGTACTTAACTGTAATCTTAAAACTGTTAATAGCGTGTGTGTATTTTATGAAAAAAAAATATCTGAACCCAATAATATATGGGGACCCCGCCTATGGCTCGAGGATTCTTAAAGAAGTATAAGCAGGGATCACATCATATATAAAATCATGCTCAGGAGGGATTCACACGGTGCAGTTAAATAAAACAACTATATCTAGACACAGGCATTTATTTAAGAGAGTATAATGAATGACGTAGAGCTCTGGATATCGAACTGAACTAACGTTATAGAAGTTTAAAATACTGAAAGTATATACAAGTTACATAAACAAACATCAGCACCTTGGATGCAACCAAGCTATCTGCTACTGCCACACTGACTCTTATATAGGCAGACAACATATACACACATTACAGATATTTGCATATTTAAAACGATGCTGTGTTGCCACAAATAAAAATACGATAATTATAAATGTTTACTCATAATAAATATTAATACAGATCAATGAATTCATATTACAATAATATGTGAAATTACATTACAATATTTATAATATATACAAGACACTATTTACAAAGACTGATCATTACGTCAACGGCCTTAATAAGAAATAATGAGTATGACGTCAATCTTCGGCGAATCAAAACGAGGCAACGACTTTAGTTGTTACTGCGTAATCACCACAAACATAAGCAAAATATGCCACAATTTTCACTATATAAATGAAAAAGTTATGGAAGTAAACATTCCTTAAGAAGAAAATAATTCAAACACGAGTTTCTGCAAAATAAAATGCAAAGCAAGGTTTAATAAAATCTAGTACTGTAACAGGAGAGATGAAAAAAAAATGGTGAATGAAAGGCAAAATAAAAATACAATATCGCTGTTTATAATACATAAAGGTGAAAATCATGTGATACAGTGTTATCTATTTGTAAAAAGAGGAAAATAAAAAGATCGTTTCATAAAAGAGCTTTAAGTTTATTTTATATGTAATACAGAATGAAATCCCCTTTTTAAAGAAAAGTCTTTTTTTACGACTTGTTGTACTCAATGATATTCTTAAAACTGCCAGTAGTATATTTTTCACAACGGAATAATAAATTCCTATAATGTTATTCACACATTTTCCACCCAAGAAATCATTCCTATGATATAATCAACACAAATTATGGAAATAAACATTTCATAAGAATAAAATAGTTATTTTAGTTATTAGATTAAAATACTAGTACTTGAAACTACAAATAACTACTTTAGTTCCTAAATAACAAATAACTTTCATATTATTATAAAAAAAATTTAAACAACCTTTGCTTTAAAACTAAGAAAGATTTTCATTTTACATGAAATGTCAAATACTTTTCATTGATTCCTATTACTGCATTAAAAGTATTTCATTCCATAAAGGTATTATTTAGAAGAAGATACTCAAATAAAGTTTTCAAACTGTTAACAGCATGTTTCTTTAATGAACAACAAATTCCTGTGATATTTACATTCCTATTACTGCATTAACAGTATTTCATTCCATAAAGGTATTATTTAGAAGATAAATAAAGTTTTGAAACTTTTAATAACACCTTTCTTCGATGAACAACATATTCCTGTAATACTAACATACACACTGTCTGTAAGTATTTGGACACCTATGCAAATGACGATATCTGCGGTCCTGAGGTACGTCAGGGCCTCCGATGGTATACATCTTGTAGGAAACAGTATCGGCATTAGTAGCATGCAAGATGCCGCTCAGTTCGGAGCTTTCTGATTTCGAGAAAGTTATAATTATCGGGTATCTCAAAGGTGGCCGATCCTTAAGGGACATATCTAGCGATCTGAAGTACCCAAAATCGACAGTGGCCTATGTGATTAAGAAGTGTCCAGAGAAATTCAGAAGAACCGCACCCTACCGATGGCCCTCATCTGCAAGGAGTTTCAACAGGCATCCGGGAGATTTGTTTCCATAAATACAATCCGTAAGGAAGCACATCTGCTTGGTTTTCATGGTCGTGCTGCTGCCCATAAGCCTTTGATCACAAAGTCCAACCGTGCTGTTCGGTTAATGTGGTGCAAAGCACATCGAAATTGGACCGTATATGAGTGGAAACGGGCTCTTTGAAGCGACGAATCAAGGTTCACCTTTACCGCTTGGATGGCAGCGTATAGGTCTGATGTCTGCCTGGAGAACGTCTCCTCCCAGAATGCATTGTGCCAACATTCAAGTTCGGATGAGGTGGAATTATGGTCTACGGGTGTTTCCCCTGGTGCGGACTGGGACCCTTGGTCCCCATTCATGGTAAGCTCAACGCCGATGCCTACTGCACTATTTTGGATAACAATGTGCTTCCTATGTTGTGGCAGTTATACGGGTTGGACCCCTGTTACATTGAGGATGGCAATACCAGTTGTCATGTTTCGAGGTTAACCAAGGCTTGGTGTGGTGCCAATGGAGTTCATCGAATGGACTGGCCTGCCCAGATCCCAAACCTGAACTCTATCGAGAACATCTGGGACGAGTTGGATAGCTGAATTAAGGGGTACACTACCCGTCCAAAATCGATTAAAGGAACTTGTATGTCTACTGCAAGCCGAATGGAAGACAATACCACTAACTGTAATACAAAGACTTGTGGAAAGTATGCCCCGGAGTGTTCACGCTGAAATTGCTTCTCGTAGAGGCTCTACCAACTACTTATTTTGAATAAAGTTAGTTTTTCTTTTCTAACACATGTGTCCAAATACTTATTGGTAGACAGTGTAAAATATACCAAAAGCGTAGCATAAAACTGAAACCATTCTCATTATATAAATGATAAAATGTTATGGAAGTAAACACTTCATAAGAAAAAATAATTTAGAGAGAAATCTTGAAAATATCATGCTAAACAAACATTTACAAAGTCTAGTACTCTAAGAGAAGATATTAAAAAAATGGCTGATGAAAGTAAAAATAAAAATGCAATACCGCTGTTTACAACCCATAAAAGATTTCTGCTTTATGTGTTCACAGTTCTACAATAAAAACTAGAAAGAGGAAATTAAAAAGATTAGTTGATAAAAGAGATTTAAATTTATTTTATGTGTAGTACAGATTGAAATCACATTTTTAAGGAAAAATCTCTTTTTACGACTTTTTCGATTCTTGAAAACGATACTCAATGATAATTTCAAAACTTCCACTGGCATAGTTTCTATTGGAATAATAAAATCCTATGATGTTTATCCTCAAAGTATACCTTAATAAACCGTGCCTATAATATAAAAAAATATAAATTATATTATTAATCATTACTTAATAATAAAATAATTATTTTATTTCTTTAATTAAAATACTAAATAATAAATTGAAAGCATTTAAGGAATAGATAAAAAATGGTAGATGAAAGATAAAAAAAATTTTATTGCCATTTAAAAATCAGGGAAATTATGTGCCAACAGTTTTAGTAGTCTGGACAAAGATCGGCTGATTAGAAATTTTCAATTTTATTTTATATGCATTTTTTTATATCTTAAAGATTAAAAACACCTTTAAAAAAAAACTCTTTTCTACGACTTGTTCTACCTTCGAAACCAATACTGAATGAACAATCAAAACCCTATTTTTCATAAGGAGCTTATGAAATTCTGCGATATTTTCCAGTAAATTATCATTCAAATGTTGCACAAAATCAAAACATTTTCTTATAGTTTAAATGAAACAAATAATAGAAATAAACATGCCTTAAAAATAAAATTAGTAATTATATTTTTAGACAATAATCTTAATAATTCGAATTACAATTATCTATATATATATATAAGAAGCATTTGTTGTCTGTTTGTCTGTTCTCTTATAATTCAAGATATGAAATTTGGTACACATATACAAAATTACATGGAAAAGGTTCTTTAACAGGCTTCGTTCCATCCCAACCTCTTTCTGGCCTCCACCAGCCAAAAGTAGTGCTCCATGTGCCTCTTCTGAGCCGTGCGATAATGAACCAAAAAAATTAAAAAAAGGAAATCATGCAAGTTTGTCTTTGAGAGTGATTTTGCATATTTTTGCGGTGATGATGAGATGATGAGGATGTATCTCTCTATATATAAGAAAGATCGAAACAAAAGAGAAGGAGAAGGTGTTCGATAGTCGAGCTGAAGAGAGGAGTCCGACAGAAGAGGTTCGGAAGTCGAGACGAGGAGAGAGTCCGACAGAAGGTGTTCTATAGTCCAAACGAAGAGAGGAGTTAGACGGAACGAGATCGAGAGTCCAGCCAAGTCCGACAGGAAGTGTTCCTGCATCAAATAGTACGGCCGCACCCCAAACACTCAGGAGGAAGCCCCTGACCAGACCGACGAAGGAACCATAGATACCCATCAACCAGCAATGTTCCGGGCACACCATTTTAACTCCAAAAGGTACCCCCTTTTACATACATTTTGAAATTGAGATTAGGTCCTCTCTCTTATATTATTATACATAATTGCTTAAGTATTAAAAAATTATTCTCAGAACTAATTTAGAAAATGTTGATAAAGCATATTTTATGAAAATTAGCATCAGTTTTGTATGTACATAGATGTATATATATTATAATAAATTTACTTTTTTTATATTAAGCTAGTTTCGGATCCTGTTAATTTAGCTTTTTGTGTCATATCTTATGTCGGCAGTTTCTCAGAACCTGTGGTTAAATTTAGTACTAAAATACTTTTACACAACGCAATCAAAATAAAATCCCACTATACATTTTGATCACAGGTTAATACTCAAATAAAAACGAGGACTACACGACAACTTGCACACACCATGGGCAGTTGTATGTGGCCTGCTCCACAGTGGGCAAGAGGAAAATCTTTTTGTACACACTCCAACTGAAACTGCCAAAAATGTTGTCTATCGCATTGCTTTAAGATAAATGTACACTTTTATTGCATGCAAATAAACAGTTTTGTACGCTTCTACAAAAAACATTATTTTAAACCCGGGCAAAGCCGGGTACTTGCAGCTTGTTACTTAAATTTCTAAATAAAGAATCTAGCATATTATCTTTAATGAAGTTAAAACATGCTATAGAAGCAGCATTTGCTCTTTACTTTAAAACTTACTTACAAAGGTTTTCATTTAATATTAAACTTAAAACATATTTCAACATTTAATGCTGTATTAACAGTAATTAATGCCATAAAGCTGATGTTTGGAAAATGATATTCAAATCTTGAAACTGTTAAAAGCATTTTTTTAATAAAAGGATAAAATAAAGTGTAAAATGTACGCATAAAATACATCGCAAGACATAAATAAAAGCGAAACGATTCTCCTTTTATAAAGGATAAAAAGTTATGGATGTAAGTTTTCCTTAAGAAGAAAATAATTCATAGAGAAATATCTTGAAAACATACATCATTTATAAAGTCTAGTACACTAACAGAAGAGATAAAAAATAGTGGATGAAAAGCAAAATAAAAATTATAATATCGCTGTTTATGAACTAGGGAAAATCATATGTTGACAGATTTAACGGTCTCGAAAAAATATCGGCTGATTAAGGGTTTTTACACTTATTTTATGTGCACTTTATATGCAATGCGGATTAAAAACCTCTTTTTTACAAAAGAAATCTTTTTCACGGGTTGTTCTACCGTCGCAAACGATACTGAAAGATGTTCTTAAAACAGCCCAAATTATATTTTCCATAAGAGAATAATAAAACTTTGCGATGTTTACCCATAAAGTATCTCTCAAAAATTGAAGAAAGTTAAACTTATTCCTATTATATAAACGATGCAAATTAAAGAAATAAACATTCCTTAAGGATAAAACTTTATATCTTAATTATAATTCTAAGAGGACAAACTGCAATAATTATTTTAATTTTTAAATAATGCAAAACTAGCATATTACCTTTAATAAAGTTTAATAATGCTATAAAAGCAACACTTTTCTTTGCTTTAAAACTTAACAAAGATTTTCATTTTACATTAAGTTCAAAGTATATCTCAATGCTTCATACTGTGTTAGAAGTAACCCATATCATAAAGCTAGTTTTTAGAAAACTACAGTCAAAAATATCTTTAAACTGTTAATGGAATATTTTTATAGAAGAATAACTAATTATTGCAATATTTGCATTTAAAATATGTCCCGATAATTGCATGAAATTAGAAAATATTCTCATATAAAGGATAAGAAGTTATGGATGTAAACATTTCTTAGGAAGAAAAAATTCAAAGAAAAATATCTTGAAAATATTATGCTAAATAAGCATTTATAAAGTCTAGTACACAAGAGTATAGAAGAGATAAAAAATGGTGGATGAAAGGCAAAATAAAAATTACAATATCGCTGTTTATGAATTAGGAAAATCATGTGTCGACAGATTTAACGGTCTCGAAAAAAGATCGGCTGATTAATGGTTTTTAAACTTATTTTATGTGCACTTTATACGCAATACGGATTAAAACCTAATTTTTATGAGTTGTTCTACCGTCACGAATGATACTGAAAGATGTTCTTAAAACAGCCAAAAGCATATTTTCCATAAAAGAATAGTAAAACTCTACGATGTTTACCCGCAAAGTATCTCTCAAAAATTGAAGAAAGTTAAAACCTATTCCTATTATATAAATGGTACAAATTATAGAAATAAACATTCCTTAAGGATAAAATCAATAACTTTATATCTTAGGCTATACTTGTAAGACTTCAAAATGCAACCATTATTTTAATTTTTAAATAATGCAAAACTAGCATATTACCTTTAATAAAGTTGAAACATGCAATAAAAGCAACATTTTTCTTTGCCTTAAAACTTGCTTACAAAGATTTTCTTTTTACATAAAGTGTGAAGTCCGAAGTATATCTCAATGTTTCATACTGTGTTAGCGGTAACCCATATAATAAAGCTAGTTGTTAAAAAACTACACTCAAAAATATGTTTCAACTGTTAATAGAATGTTTTTACAGAAAAATAATTATTTATTGTAATATTTGCATTCAAAATATGCGCCAATATTTGCATGAAGTTAGAAAATTTCTCATATAAAAGATAAAAATTTATGGATGTAAACATTTCTTTAAAAAAATATTCAAAGAGAAATATCTTGAAAATATTATGCTAAATAAGCCTTTATAAAGTCAGGTACACTAACAGAAGAGATAAAAAATGGTGGATGAAAAGCAAAATTAAAATTAAATTTCACTGTTAATGAATTAGGGAAAATCATGTGTCGACAGATTTAACGGTCTCGAAAAAATATCAGCTGATTAATATTTTAAAGTTATTTTATGTGCACTTTATACGCAATACGAATTAAAAAGGTCTTTATTACTGGTTGTTCTACCATCTCAAACGATACTGAAAGATGTTCTTAAAACAGCCAAAAGCATATTTTCCATACGAGAATAGTAAAACTCTACGATGTTTACCCTCAAAATATCTTTCAAAAATTGAAGAAAGTTAAAATCTATTCCTATTATATAAACGATACAAATTATAGAAATAAACATTCCTTCAGGATAAAATCAATAACTTTTTATATTAGCTATAATTCTAAGAATACAAACTGCAATAATTATTTTAATTTTTAAATAATGCAAAACTAGCATATTACCTTTAGTAAAGTTGAAACATGCTATAAAAGCAACATTTTTCTTTGCTTTAAAACTTGCTAACAAAGATTTTCTTTTTACATTAAGTTCAAAGTATATTTCAATGTTTCATACTATGTTAGAAGTAACCCATATCATAAAGTTAGTTTTTAGAAAACCACACTCAAAAATATCTTTAAACTGTTAATGGAATGTTTTTATTGAAGAATAGCTAATTATTGCAATATTTGCATTTAAAATATGTCCCAATAATTACATGAAATTAGAAAATATTCTCATATAAAGAATAAGAAGTTATGGATGTAAACATTTCTTAGGAAGAAAATAATTCAAAGAAAAATATCTTGAAAATATTATGCTAAATAAGCATTTATAAAGTCTAGTACATAAGAGTATAGCAGAGGTAAAAAATGATGGATGAAAAGCAAAATAAAAATTACAATATCGCTGTTTATGAATTAGGAAAATCATGTGTCGACAGATTTAACGGTCTCAATAAAACGATCGGCTGACTAATGGTTTTTAAACTTATTTTATGTGCACTTTATACTCAATACGGATTAAAACCTATTTTTTACGAGTTGTTCTACCGTCGCAAATGATACTGAAAAATGTTCTTAAAACAGCCAAAAGCATATTTTCCATAAAAGAATAGTAAAACTCTACGATGTTTACCCGCAAAGTATCTCTCAAAAATTGAAGAAAGTTAAAACCTATTTCTCTTTATATAAATGATACAAATTATAGAAATAAGCATTCCTTGGGGATAAAATCAATAACTTTATATCTTAGGCTATAATTGTAAGACTTATAAATGTAACCATTATTTTAATTTTTAAGTAATGCAAAACTACCATATTACCTTTAATAAAGTTGAAAAATGCAATAAGAGCAACATTTTTCTTTGCTTTAAAACTTGCTTACAGTGATTTTCTTTTTACATTAAGTTCAAAGTATATCTCAATATTTCATACTGTATTAGCAGTAACCCATATCATAAAGTTGTTAGAAAACTACACTCAAAAATATCTTTAAATTGTTAATAGAATGTTTTTATAGAAGAATAACTAATTATTTTAATATTTAAATTCAAAATGTCAATATATTTGCATGAAATTAGAAAACATTCTTATTTTATAAAGGATAAAAATTTATGGATGTAAACATTCCTTAAGAAGAAAATACAGTAAAGAGAAATATCTTGAAAATATTATAGTAAATAAGCATTTATAAAGTTTAGCACGGTAGAGCAGAGATAAAATGGCAGATGAAAGCAAAAAAATACAATATCCCTGTGTATGATCCAGAAAAAAGAGAGTCATGTGTCGGCAATTTTAACAGTCTTCAAAAAGAGCAAAATGAAAACATCGGTTGATAAAAGATTTTTTAATTTATCCAATATGCAATCCAGTTTAATACAAACTTTTTAAGGAAAAAATCCTTTAAATATTTCTATCCTCTCTAATATATAATTTGAAACAATCAACTGTTTCTTTAACTTTCAATTTTTATGCAATTAATTCTTCTATTCAAATAACGTTAACTGAATCTTTTTTTCATACAATGCAGTTTACAGTTCAGCCAAAAAACTATATTTTCCAAAGAATGGGGAAAGTCTGTAAGGAGGTATGGAAGTAAGAGAATGATTTAACTTTAATGCGTGAAAGATTAACTGGGGGTCATAAGAAATTCTCTAAAACATTTTACTAAATTTTATTCCGGTTTATGACGGAAGACTGTCTGGAAGTAAATATTAGAAGATAACTTTAACATCGAAAATAGAAGTAAAATATATGTACACACACACACACACACACACACACACACACACACACATATATATATATATATATAATATATATATATATATATATATATATATATATATATATATATACATATATACATAAATGTATATATGTGTACATGTATATATATACACATATATTATACATATACATATATATATTATACATATATATATATATATATATATATATATATATATATATATATATATATATATATATATATATATATGTATATACATAAATGTATATATTTGTATACATGTATATATATATACACATATATTATACATATACATATACATATATATATATATTATACATATACATATATATATATATATATATATATATAATATATATACATAAATGTATATATGTGTACATGTATATATATATACACATATAATATACATATACATATATATAAATATACACGCACACATACACACACACATATATATATATATATATATATATATATATGTGTGTGTGTGTGTGTGTGTGTGTGTGTGTGTGAAGCCGGAGAAAGGGATAAAGTAGTAGCAGTGGAGGAACAGGATATAAATAAGAGGTGAATTTCAGTGTATATCACATTTCCATATTTCATTGATAATTATCCATATCATAAAGCTGTTAACTACGAAATGATGCTCAAAGATATTCCTAAAACTGTCCATATCATTTTTATATAACAATAACAATAGCAAACAAAAGCCTCAAGATTTATAAAAAATGTAAATCATTTCCATTATATAAACTAACGAAATTTTTTGGAATGTATATTCCTTAAGAAGAAGATTAATGTTTTTATTTTTGAGAAAAAATTCCTATTACTCCAAATTACAGTCATTAGTTTAGTTTCTAAATAATCAATAACTAACCTATTATCTTAAATAGGAAGTTGAAACATGTTGTATTAGCATATTCTTCTTTGCTTTGAAGCTTGGAAATAAATTTACAAAGATTTTCCATTTTCATTATATGTAAAACTCATTTCAATGCTTCATCGGTACCAATCCAGCTTAAAGCTGCTATTCAGAAAAAGATAGGAAGACATTTTTGAAACTACCAATAAAGTACTTGTATAAAAGAATAATAAATTCCTGTAATATTTACACACAAAACATACCTCAGGAGTTGCATAAAATCGAAATTATTATCATTATATAAACGATAAAAAGTTATGTAAGTAAACACTCCTTAAGAAGGAAATAATTCAGAAAGAAATTTATTCAAAATATAATGCAAAATAAACTTTTATAACGTCTAGTACAGTAACAGAAGATTTCAAAAAAGTGGGGGTTGAAATACAAAATAAAAATTACAGTATCGCTGTTTATGACCCATAAAGGAGAAAATCCTGTGTCGACAGTTTTAATAATCTGGAAAAAGAGGTAAGTTAAAACATGGGTTTATAAAAGATTTTTAAATTTATCGTATATGCAATCCAGATTAAAACAACCTTTTAAGTAAAAAATATATTTTATGACTTATTAAGTTTTTCTCCTCTTTTTAAGTATTTATCTTGATAAAATAATACTTTTTTAATTCCAGTTTTTTCGTAGTAGTAACTGCCTCTAAGTGAATAACGTTAAATGTATCTTTTTTACATAAACATTTTATATTTCTGCAAAAAGCTGTATTTTTCAAAGAATGCATATAAATTGAAAGCTTTAAAGGTTTGGTTTGGTTTGTTTTGGAGCGCTACGTTCTACTGTTTCGCCCACGAGGGCTAATGAGACCGGGACCTACTGCTTAAAGCCGATTCCGAACAGCTACGTACATCCATGCCATAGTGCGATTCGAACCCACGAACTCCAGAACCGACTATCAATGCCCTAACCAATCGACCAGCGTTCGGCGAAAGCTTTAAAGGAGATATAGCTGTGAGCGAATGTGTACATCATTAGAAATGGTGCTGCATTTCTTACTAATTTCTATTGCGATATAATACCACAGACTGTGTGAAAAAAAATATTAGAAGAAGATCAAATTTAAATCCTGCTTAGAAATACTAAATATATATGAGAAAACAAAAGTGCAACAGAGTATGAAGGTGAATGAGAAAAAGAAAAAATTAGTAGAAGGAGAGAAAAATATAAAGTAGGAACCGTACAGCGTAAAATACATTAAGCGTTTCATTGATAGCTATCTATATCTTAACGCTTTTATTTAGAAAACAATATTCAAAATATTTTAAAACTGTTTTCTTTTTCGTATTGATAAAATTATCCCTGATTGGGAAAGAGAATCTTCCCTAACTGCTATGTTGTCACAATCCTAGGAGAAAAACTCTTAACTTGTTGTTCGGGTTTAGCATCTGTAGATGCTCGCAGTAAATTTCTTATTTTAGAGCCCCCAATTGTTTATGATTATTTAATCAAACGCACCTCCAAACACTGTCAATATTTTATAAAAGAACAATAAATTGATGTAATGTACACTTAAAGCATGTTTTCCTAATGCCTACAACAAACTTTATATATCCACTAAAATTTGCTGATGTGACTTGACTTATTTGATTGGTTATATAACGTTCAAGAGAAAAGTAGGCGGTGGTTACATTAATATGTCTAGACTGTGTATTATGGAACCCATTGATTGTGTTTGCAGAGTCGTGTAGATAAATTGACAACTAATATTATTTTTGAATATGCTTCTAAATATATTTTGCACTATCTTTCCCTTTTTTGTCTTTAGTGTATTGTATTGCAGAAAATGAGAAGAAACGCTTTTGGTCTGACATATCCTGGAAGTATAATCCCACTCATTTTTTACTCAATGTGTTGCCGAATTAAAGAGAAAAATCTTCGGAATACTTTGCAAAAAATAATTTAAAGATCCTAGTAGAGTAACAAAAGCAGTATAAATCATAGGTGAATGAAAGGCAAAATAAAACATAGAATTACATTGTTTATGACACATATAGGAAAAAATCAGTTTGAAAAGTCTGGAAAGAAAACAGATCGGTTGATAAAAGATTTTTAAATTTATTACATCTATAATAAATTTATTACATCTGTAATAAATTTATTACATCTGTAATTCATGCAACAATTCTAAGGAAAGAAATACCCTTTTTAATACTTGTACTCTTGAAAAGGATACTCAAAGATATTCCAAAAACTGCAAAGAGCATACTTTTATAAGGGTACAATAAAATTCTAAAATATTTTTTATTGAAGGTTTAGACAGGCAAAAAATTTGAAACATTCTTATCATACTAACGAAACAAATTATCTGAATAAACATTCCTTTAAAAAATTAAGGATTGGATTTTATATATTTTCACAAAACTGCCAATAGCATATTTTTCATAAACGAAAAATTAAACCCGATGATATATACCTATAATTTTTAAATTAAAAAATTAAAACATTCCTGTTACTGGAACGATACAAATTATATGAATAAATATTCCTTAAAAACAAAATTAAGGATTGTATTTTTTAGGATTAAAATCTTAGAAGTAGTAATCCTAGTTTAATTCCTAGTAGTTCCAAACTATAACTTTTACGTTAGTTTCTAAATAATCAATAACTCGTATATTATCTTTGATGTGAAGTTAAAAAATATTTTATGAACTCATCTTTCTTTAATTTAAAACTTGTTTATATGGGGATTTTTCATTTTCCAATAAGAGGATAAAGTATCGTTCAAAACTCTATATCTTCATTATAAAAGCATTTTTCTATTCACCATAAAATTAAATGTTCTTCTTTTTTCGTAGTGAGTTTTTTGATTAACATTCTAGTTTTCAGAAAGACTTTAACGGAGTAGTAGTGACTGTGACTCTCGGCGGTTGAGGGAACGTCGTGGGTAAGGTGAACTGCTCCTAATTCTGGAAGAAGTAGGCTGGTTATAATCGTCGTCGAAGCTACAAAAAGAGTCGTTGTACATGTCTCATCGAGGGTTGATCGTCCTACTGGCTCGTGATTTTCAAATATTCTTCTCTCCCCACAATACTTTAGCACATGTCCAGGTAGCCGGCAATGGTAGCAGAGAGGCACATTATTGTTGGTCCTCCACAAATCTGTTCTGCGTTGAGCAGTGGGTCTGTTGCTGGTTTCATGCCTTGGCTGCGTCTTGGTTGGAACCGAACGTCGAGAATTAGTTTTACCTCTCCTTGCACCTGTAAGTAGTTCTAGAACCTCATTAACCTCTTGCTGCACCACAGATGCAATGTCAAGTGGTGGCTCAGTTTCGTTGCCTGTGTAACCCTGTACTTCAGGCATGAAATTTTGAAGTTCTTCCTTGACAATTAAACGTACCAATGACCTGAGATCATCGAGATCTTTTTCGGCCGACACCGCAGAGACATTAGGTAGCCTCTGAAATCGTGGTCGAATGATACGTTTTCGTCGAAGGCCCTTTGTGTGACGGCATCGTTTTATGAAAGCGTCTGTGGTCTCATATTCCTCAGACGACAAAATCTGGTAGAAGTCATCTGCAATACCCTTCATGAGATCAGCCACTTTCTCGTCTTCAGGCATAAAGGGGTTAACTTTTCTGCAGAGGGAAAGTACATCTTGAATGTAAGATTCAGATGTCTCACCGATTTCTTGTGCAGGGGTGAGTAACAGTCTTTCAGCTTGGCGCTTTATATCATCCGCAAGGCAAAAGATGTTTTTCAGAGAATTCCGAAAAACAGTCCAGTCAATGAAAGTGTCTTCATTGTTATCGAACCATTGACGACCTGTTCCAGCGAGATAAAAGATGACATTTGCTAGACACAGTTGGTCGTCCCAGCTATTATAGTTTGCTTATATACAACTCACTTCCTGTTGTTGTAAGTATGTGAACAATGTGTCAGAAGAATCTTAAAATTTTTAAAATAAAAGCTCTTGTTTTTCACTTTATATAAAATATTCTTATTTATTAGAAACGAAGTAAATTTTAAAACTAATTTAAAAAAGGAATAAATGCTGAAAATCCCATTCATTTACGATAATGAGTAAAAAAGATATGATAAAACTAAAATTAAGAAAAAAATCTTCCCTTTAAAGTTGCTTAAAAGTAATTTTTACTCGTAAACATTAAGTACAATTAAAAGTTTCATACCTCATTAATAGTAATGCATATCATAAAACTGCTATTTAAAAAAATTGATATTCATAAAACCGTCTGTAACATACATTTTTAAAAATGAATAATAAATTTCTGTAATATTTACCCACAAAACATGCCTAAGATCTAAATAATTCTCATTATTTAAAGTATAAAAATTCTTTGGAGTAACCATTTAAGAAAAAATTAATGAAAGAGAAAATCCTTCAAAATACCATGCAAAACAAACCTTTTTAAAGCCAAGTACAATATCAAATGGGATGCAAAAAGTATGTGAGGGAAAAGCAAAATAAAAAACAATTACGCTGTTTATGGCCCATGAAGGAGAAAATCATGTGTCGACAGTTTTAATAGACCGGAAAAATACGTAGGGAAATGATCGATGGATAAAAGTTTTTTTCAGTTATTTTATATATAATACAGCTTGGAACAACCATTGTAAGAAAAAACATTTTTTTACGTTTTTTTAATTTCTTGTATAATTATTTCCGTAAAAGCCCATTTTTCTATTCAATTCTAAATTTTTAGTAATTAATTTCTGTAATTAGACAATGCTAAATGTATCTTATTACTACACATTATTTTGAATTGCAATGATAAACCATAAATTAGATGGGTAACTTACAAGTTAGAAGAGTAAATAATTTTTATAACAAAAAAATATAAACATCAGAATCAACGGGAAATCCTTTTAAATTCTTAACTAAAATTTTAAGGCAATACTGAGGATTTCTAGAAAAGGAATTTAACCAAATTTTCACATTACACATAAAGAAGTGTAAAGAATGTAATTTAAAGTAATAGCAAAAAATTTTTAAAAATGCCATTGAGATGCATTTGTTTATAAACAGTCGTGCAAACAAAATCGTAACGAGGTTACTAACTTTATTGCATAGTATCTTATTTGTTATAAAACCTTAATAGATTAAGGGGTCAAAGGACTCTTAAATTTTCAAAATTTTAGAGTTTTCCAAAACTATATATGTTGTAGACTGAGAAATTCTACGCATTTAAAAAATGTATAGAAAATTTAAATTTAGTTTATAAGTTATTATTAAAGATATAAAAAACATTCTTGCGATTTGTGAGCTTGGCAGTGGACTTAGTTTACTTTTTATTTATGATGATTTATCTCATAATGAAAATTTTTAATGTTGCACTCAAGATTTGTCAATACCTATTTAATGCTTTTGCAGAAAATTTTCAGCATTTCAATATAATTATGTTTCCTTTTAACTGAAATAAAATTATTACTACGAAAGTAATATGTTTTGTTTTAGAGAGGTAAGCACATGTCAAAATCCCCCGAAAAGGGGTAAAATTATAGACATGTTTTAAATTGTTGCTATGAGAGTAATATTTTTTGTTTTAGAGAGGTAAGCATGTGTCAAAATTACCCCCCAAAAGGGGTAAAGTTATAGACATGTTTTAAATTACTGTTATGAGAGTAATACGTTTTGTTTTAGAGAGGTAAGTACATACCAAAATTACCCCCCAAAAGGGGTAAACGTTTAGACACGTTTTAAATTATTATTATGAGAGTAATATGTTTTGTTTTAGAGAGGTAAGCATGTGTCAAAATTACCCCCCAAAAGGGGTAAAATTGTAGACATGTTTTAAATTATTGCTATGAAAGTAATATTTTTTGTTTTAGAGAGATAATTACATGTCAAAACTTCCCCCCAAAAGGGGTAAAATTATAGACATATTTAAATTATTACTATGAGAGTAATATGTTTTGCTTTAGATTGGTAAGTACATACTAAAATTACCCCCCAAAATGGGTAAAAGTTTAGAAACGTTTTAAATTATAATTATGAGAGTAATATCTTTTGTTTTAGAGAGTTAAGCATGTGCGAAAATTACCCCCCCCCCAAAAAAAAAGAGGTAAAATTATAGGCATGTTTTAAATTATTGCTATGAGAGTAATATGTTTTGTTTTAGAGAGACAATTATATGTCAAAATTACTCCCAAAAGGGGTGAAATTATAGATATGTTTTAAAGTATTGCCATAACAGTAATATGTTTTGTTTTAGAGAGGTAAGCGCATGTCAAATGTACCCCCCATAAGGGGTAAAATTTTAAACATGCTTTAAATATATAAGATAAGTTTAAACTTGTGGGTTTTTTTAGTTGGATTTAATTTTAGTTCTTTAATGTTCTTCATTAAAAACTTAAAGTTTAATATTTATTGGCAAAATATTTCTTATAAGCATGCAAACGAGTGAGAACAGTTTTAACGAACGAAAAAAATCAAATTAAAAATATATATATTTAAAAATATTTTTATTATTTTTATAAGTATTTAAGATTAGTTTATTAAAGAAATATATAACAGATTTATAAAAAAAATTCAAAATTTTTTAATTGGAAATAACATAATTTATGGATAGTCGAAAATACCAGACCATGGCATCCTAATGTTCAAAAGTACTGAGACTCCTTAAGAACTGTAGCCGAACGATGGCTGATTGGTTAGAGTGCTGGCCTTCGGTACTGGATTCGTGGGTTTGAATCCTACTATGGCATGGATGTTCGTAGCCGTTCGGAATCGGCTTTAAGCAGTAGGTGCCGGTCTCATTAGCCCTCGTGTTGCAAAAAGTAGACCGTAGAGCTTCAATCCAAAACCAAACCTAAAGAACTGTAAGAAAAGTAAGGACATTTCACCCAACATAGAATAATGGTTTTGATAAATAACTTTCAAAAATATATTTATTAAATTAGTTTCGTTAATGATTTTGAGTACAATTTAAGTTAAATATTACGGAATTCTACTAGCTTTCGTCAATTGTATAACTTATATAATAACCCTCATTAATATCATATTTTTAACTAAAAAACTTTTTTCTGTATATTTGCATTATCTTCAATTATTTTGAGCATTTACAAGAATAAATGACTAGAGAAAGAACATAATTGAGATCAATTATGTCTGAAAACGAGAAAAGTCAACGAGTTTTTATAAAAGCAAAAGTGGAAGGTGTAAATTAATAAAAACATTGACAGAATTTGCCACTGGGTACAATATAAGTTTAATGTTACGGAATTGTTCTAGATTGCGTCGATGGTATAATTTATTTAATTGCCTCTATTTATATCATGTTTTTAAAGAAAAAATAATGGTTTCCTCATATTTGAATAAATTTTAAATTCTGAATATTTACAAGAATAAATGTCTAGGGCAATAACAACATTCAGATCAGTTATGACCGAACGAAGAAAATTAAAGGTTTTTATAAAAGCAATAATAGTTTATGTATATTAATCTGTCAGATAAATATTCTTAAATTGATAAAAACATTCACAGGAGTTGTCACTGAGTACAATATAAGTTGAATGTTAAGGGATTCTTCTAGATTGTTTCGATTGTATAATTTATTTAATTACCTCTATTTATATCATGTTTTTAAAGAAAAAATAAATCATTTCTTCATATTTGAATATATTTTAAATTCTGAATATTTACAAGAATAAATGTCTAGAGCAAGAACAACATTCAATTATGGCCGAAAGAAGCAAATTACATGGTTTCAATAAGAGCAATAATAGTTTATGTATATTAATCTGTTAGAAAAACATTCTTAAATCCACATACACATTGACAGGAATTGCCACTTGGTAAAATATAAGTTTAATGTTACAGAATTCTACTAAGTTGTGTCAATTGTATAATTTAATTACCTCTATTTATATCATGCTTTTTTAAAGAAAAAATAATCGTTTCTTCATAATTGAATAAATTTTAAATTCTGAATATTTATAAGACTAAATTTCTAGAGCAAGAACAACATTCAGGTCAGTTAGGACGAAGAAAATTAAAGGGTTTCTATAAAAGCAATTATGTATATAAATCTGTCAGATAAACATTCTTAAATTAGTAAAAACATTGACAGGAATTGTCACTGGGTACAATATAAGTTAACTGTCACAGAATTCTACTAGACTGCGTCGATTGTATAATTTATTTAATAACCTCTATTTATATCATGTTTTTAAAGAAAAATAATCGTTTATTCATGTTTAAGTTAATTTTAAATTCTGAACACTAATTAAAATAAAAAATGTAAATTAAATTAATTAACTAATTAAATGAAAGAATTAATGTATAAAGCAAGAACAACATTCAGATAAATTATGGCCAAAAACTGTGTGTGTGTGTGAAATAATTTATTTCATTTCTATGAAGCCCACAAGAAGTCAGATAGCACAAAACATTTTATGATTTTCAAATAAAACTTTCATTTGGTAGAAATTAATCCCAACTCATCTTCTAGTACCTAACAATATTTGAAAAGAGCTGTTGTTGTTTGATCAAGAAATAGTTTTTAGTTTTATATATAACTGAAAACAACTTGTAGAATTCTTTTACAGGATTTAAATAAAAATGTTCAGTAACTTTTACTGAAAATCTGTAAAAGGACAGACATTTAAGGTTACAAACGTGTATTTTCAAATGGATGTCTGAAAGTTTAGTCTAATAGATACTACCTTAAAAAATGTAAAAAAAAAACATTTACAGAAGCTAATGATCTAATAACTGTTAATTTAAAAAGACAACAGAAATATTTACTAAAGCAAATGTCCAGAACAGTAGCATGATTCATACCAATTATGAAAACAAAAATGAGAATTGGTATCTGGTTTCTCTAGAAGCAGTTGTATTTATGTTTTTTCTCTAACAGCTATATGTTCCTGAAGAAATAAAAACATTTACAGGAATAAAGAGGGAACATGATATTCAAATCTATGAAGAATAAAAAGGGGAAAGCAACAACGGATATCATTAGAAGCAACAGAGGATTTTTCTTTTTAGATCTCATAGGTATAGTTTTCTAAAGAAATAATGCATTTAAAAATAAATGCTTAAGAATAAAGTTAGTTTCAAATCAATTATAACCAGTAAATTAGGAGCATTAATTAGCTCTTTTATCATTTTTAAAATTGTTTCTGGGCCTTTTTCAACTGGTATTTTTGTTACATATGCATGTATGTGCGTGTGTGTGTGTGTGAAATGATATTTGTTTCATTTTTATTGACCACACAACAAGTCAGATAGCGAAAACTTTTATGATTTGCAAATAAAAATTTTATTTGGTAGAAATTAATCAGAACTCATGTTCTAGTACCTAACACTATTTGAAAAGAGCTGTTTTCGTTTGATCGAGAAATAGTTGTTACCGTTTTATATATAACTGATAAACACTTAAAGAATTCTTTTACAGATTTTAAGTAAAAATATTCACTGACTTTTACTCAAAATATGAAAAAAAGAAAGACATTTTATTACAAACCTTAAATGTCTATCCATCAATGGCATGTATATGCGTGTGTGTGTATGAAATCAAATTTGTCTCCTTTTTATTGACCACACAACAAGTCAGATAGCGAAAACTTTTATGATTTGCAAATAAAAATTTTATTTGGTAGAAATTAATCAGAACTCATGTTCTAGTACCTAACACTATTTGAAAAGAGCTGTTTTCGTTTGATCGAGAAATAGTTGTTACCGTTTTATATATAACTGATAAAAACTTATAGAATTAGTTTACTGGTTTTAAGTAAAAATATTCAGCGACTTTTACTGAAATATGGAAAAGAACAGACATTTAAGGTTACAAACGTGCATTTTAAAATGGATGTTAAATGGATGTTTCTAGCCCTTTTTCAACTGGTATTTATTTTTGTGATATATGCATGTATGTGCCTGTGTGTGTGAAATAATTTGTGTTATTTTTATGAAGCCCACAAGAAGTCAGATAGCTCAAAACTTTTTACTATTTGCAAATAAAACTTTCATTTGGTAGAAATTAATCCCAACTCATCTTCTAGTACCTAACAATATTTGAAAAGAGCTGTTGTCGTTTGATCAAGAAATAGTTGTTAGTTTTATATATAACTGATAAAAACTTTTAGAATTCTTTTGCAGGTTTTAAATAAAAATATTCAGCGACTTTTACTGAAATATGGAAAAGAACAGACATTTAAGGTTACAAACGTGCATTTTAAAATGGATGTCTGAAAGTTTGACCTAATAGCTATTACCTTTAAAAAAGTAAAAGAAACATTTACAAAAGCTAATGGTCTAATAGCTGTTATTTTAAAAAGTCAAACGAAACATTTGCAAAAGGAAATGTCTACAGCAGTAGCTTGATTCAAAACAATTATGAAAAAAAATAGAATTGGTATCTGGTTTCTCTAAATGGAGTTGTATTTCTGTTTTTATCTAACAGTTATAAGTTCCTGAAGGAATAAAAACATTTACTGGAATAAAGAGGGAATATGATATTCAAATCAATGAAGACCGAAAAGGGGAAAGCAACAACGGATATCATTAGAAGCAACAGAGCGTTTTTTTATATCTCACAGGTATACTTTTCTAAAGAAACAAAGCATTTAAAAATAACTGCTTAAGAATAAAGATAGTTCAAATCAATTATAATCAGTAAAGCGGGAGTATTAATTAGCTATAAATTATCTAACAGCTATACGTTCCTGAAAGAATAAAAAATTTACAGGAATAAAGCGGAACATGATATTCAAATCTATGAAGACCGAAAAGGGGAAAGCAACAACGGATAACATTAGAAGCAACAGAGCGTTTTTTTATATCTCACAGGTATACTTTTCTAAAGAAACAAAGCATTTAAAAATAACTGCTTAAGAATAAAGATAGTTCAAATCAATTATAATCAGTAAAGCGGGAGTATTAATTAGCTCTTTTATCATTTTTAAAATCGTTTCTAGCCCTTTTTCAATTGGTATTTATTTTTGTAATATATGCATATATGTGCGTGTGTGTGTGTGAAATAATTTGTTTCATTTTTATGAAGCCCACAAGAAGTCAGATAGCGCAAAACTTTTTACTATTTGCAAATAAAACTTTTATTTGGTAGAAATTAATCTCAACACATCTTCTAGTACCTAACAATATTTGAAAAACTATATCATCGTTTGATCGAGAAATAGTTGTTATTGTTTTATATATAACTGATATAAACTTATAGAATTCTTTTACGGGTTTTAAGTAAAAATATTCAGCAACTTTTACTGAAAATATATAAAAGGACAGACATTTAAGGTTACAAAGTTCAATTTTAAAATGGATGTTAAATGGATGTTTCTGGCATTTTTTCAACTGGTATTTATTTTTTTGATATATGCATATTTTGCGTGTGTGTGTGTGTGTGTGCGTGTGTGTATGTGAAATGTAATTTGTCTCATTTTTATGGAGCCCACAGGAAGTCAGATAGTGAAAATTATTTTAAGATTTGTAAATAAAAATTTTATTTGGTAGAAATTAATAACAACTCATCTTGTAGTACCTATCAATATTTGAAAAGAGCTGTTGTCGTTTGATCAAGAAATAGTTGTTAGTTTTATATATAACTGATAAAAACTTTTACAATTCTTTTGCAGGTTTTAAATAAAAATATTCAGCGACTTTTACTGAAAATATGTAAAAGGACAGTCAGTTACAAACGTGCATTTTAAAATGGATGTCTGAAAGTTTGATCTAATAGCTATTACATTAAAAAAAGTAAAAGAAGCATTTACAAAAGCTAATGATCTAATAGCTGTTACCTTAAAAAGTCAACAGAAACATTTACAGAAGTCTAGAGCAGTAGCATGATTCATACCAATTATGAAAAAAAAGGAAGAATTGGTATCTGGTTTTTCTCAAAGCTGTTGTATTAATGTTTTTTATCTAACAGCTATACGTTACTGAAGGAATAAAAACATTTACAGGAATAAAGACGGAACATGATATTCAAATCAACGAAGACCGAAAAGGGGAAAGCAATAACGGATATCATTAAAAGCAACAGAGGGAATTTTTTATATCTCACAGGTATACTTTAAAGAGATAAAGAATTTAAAAATAAATGTCTAAGAATAAAGATAGTTCAAATCAACTATGATCAGCAAAGTGGGAGCATTAATTAGCTCTTTTATCATTTTAAAAATTATTTCTGGGCCTGTTTCAACTGGTATATATTTTTTTTATATGCTTTTGTGGGCGTGTGTGTATGTGAAAGAAAATTTGTTTCATTTTTATGGAGCACACAAAAAGTCAGATATCACAAAACTTTTAGCGATTTGCAAATAAAAATTTTATTCGGTAGAAATTAATCCCAACTCATCTTCTAGTACCTAATAATATTTGAAAAGAGCTGTTGTCGTTTGATCGAGAAATAGTTGTTACTGTTTTATATATAACTGATAAAAACTTATAGAATTCTTTTACGGGTTTTAAGTAAAAATATTCAGCAACTTTTACTGAAAATAGGAAAAAAGGATAGACATCTAAGGTTACAAACCTTAAATGTTTGTCAATGAATGGATGCATATGCGTGTGTGAGTGTGAAATAAAATTTGTTTCATTTTTATGAAGCACACAAGAAGTCAGATATCACAAAACTTTTTACTATTTGCAAATAAAAATTTTATTCGGTAGAAATTAATCTCAACACATCTTCTAGTACCTAACAATATTTGAAAAGAGCTGTTGTCGTTTGATCAAGAATTAGTTGTTAGTTTTACATATAACTAAAAAAAACTTATAGAATTCTTTTACGGGTTTTAAGTAAAAATATTCAGCAACTTTTACTGAAAATATATAAAAGGACAGACATTTAAGGTTACAAACGTGCAAAAGTTTGATCCAATAGCTATTACCTTAAACAAAGTGAAAGAAACATTTATGAAAGCTAATGATCTAATAGCTGTTACCTTCAAAAGTCAACAGAAACATTTACAAAAGCAAATGTCTAGAGAAGTAGCATTATTTATACCAATTATGAACAAAAGGAAAATTGGTATCTGGTTTCTCTCAAAGCAGTAGTTGTATTTATGTTTTTTATCTAACAACTGTACGTTCCTAAAGGAATAAAAACATTTACAGGAATAAAGCGGGACATGATATTCAAATCAATGAATACGGTAAAGAGTAAAGCAACAACAGATATCATTAGAAGCAACAGGGGGGGTTATATCTCACAAGTATCCTTTTCTAAAGAAATAAAACATTTAAAAATAAATGCTTAAGAATAAAGATAGTTCAAATCATTTATTACCAGTAAAAGGGCAGCATTAATTAGTTCTTTTACCATTTTTAAAATTTTTTCTGGCCCTTTTTCAACTGGTGTTTTTGTTATATATCCATGTATGTGCGTGTGTGTGTGTGCGAAATAAAATTTGTTTAATTTTTAGAGTTTGGTTTGGTTTTGGATCGCTAAGGTCTACTTTTAAAAACACGAGTACTAATGACACCGGGACCTACTGCTTAAAGCCGACTCCGAAAGGTTACGATCATCCATGCCATAGTGGGATTCGAACCCACGAACTTCGGTTCCGAAGGCCAGCACCCTAACCATTTGGCCATCGTTCATTTTTATGGAGTATACAAGAAGTCAGATAGCACAAAACATTTTATGATTTTCAAATAAAAATTTTATTTGGTAGAAATTAATCCCCACTTATCTTGTAGTACCTATCAATATTTGAAAAGAGCTGTTGTCGTTTGATCAAGAAATAGTTGTTAGTTTTATATATAACTGATAAAAACTTATACAATTCTTTTGCAGGTTTTAAATAAAAATATTCAGCGACTTTTACTGAAAATATGTAAAAGGACAGTCATTTAAAAGGGATGTCTGAAAGTTTGATCTAATAGCTATTACATTAAAAAAAGTAAAAGAAGCATTTACAAAAGCTAATGATCTAATAGCTGTTAATTTAAAAAGACAACAGAAATATTTACTAAAGCAAATGTCCAGAACAGTAGCATGATTCATACCAATTATGAAAACAAAAATGAGAATTGGTATCTGGTTTCTCTAAAAGCAGTTGTACTTATGTTTTTTATCTAACAGCTATACGTTACTGAAGGAATAAAAACATTTACAGGAATAAAGACGGAACATGATATTCAAATCAACGAAGACCGAAAAGGGGAAAGCAATAACGGATATCATTAAAAGCAACAGAGGGAATTTTTCATATCTCACAGGTATACTTTTCTAAAATAAAGCATTTAAAATAAATGTCTAAGAATAAAGATAGTTCAAATCAATTATGATCAGCAAAGTGGGAGCATTAATTAGCTCTTTTATCATTTTTAAAATTGTTTCTGGGCCTTTTTCAACAGGTATTTTTGTTACATATGCATGTATGTGCGTGTGTGTGTGTGTGAAATGATATTTGTTTCATTTTTATTGACCACACAACAAGTCAGATAGCGAAAACTTTTATGATTTGCAAATAAAAATTTTATTTGGTAGAAATTAATCCCAACTCCTCTTCTAGTACCTAAAAATATTTGAAAAGAGCTGTTGTCGTTTGATATAGAAATAGTTGTTATTGTTTTATATATAACTGATAAACACTTAAAGAATTCTTTTACAGATTTTAAGTAAAAATATTCACTGACTTTTACTCAAAATATGAAAAAAAGAAAGACATTTTATTACAAACCTTAAATGTCTATCCATCAATGGCATGTATATGCGTGTGTGAGTGTGAAATAAAATTTGTTTCATTTTTATTGACCACACAACAAGTCAGATAGCGAAAACTTTTATGATTTGCAAATAAAAATTTTATTTGGTAGAAATTAATCAGGACTCATGTTCTAGTACCTAACACTATTTGAAAAGAGCTGTTTTCGTTTGATCGAGAAATAGTTGTTACCGTTTTATATATAACTGATAAAAACTTATAGAATTAGTTTACTGGTTTTAAGTAAAAATATTCAGCGACTTTTACTGAAATATGGAAAAGAACAGACATTTAAGGTTACAAACGTGCATTTTAAAATGGATGTTAAATGGATGTTTCTAGCCCTTTTTCAACTGGTATTTATTTTTGTGATATATGCATGTATGTGCCTGTGTGTGTGAAATAATTTGTGTTATTTTTATGAAGCCCACAAGAAGTCAGATAGCTCAAAACTTTTTACTATTTGCAAATAAAACTTTCATTTGGTAGAAATTAATCCCAACTCATCTTCTAGTACCTAACAATATTTGAAAAGAGCTGTTGTCGTTTGATCAAGAATTAGTTGTTAGTTTTACATATAACTAAAAAAAACTTATAGAATTCTTTTACAGGATTTAAATAAAAATATTCAGTGACTTTTACTGAAAATCTGTAAAAGGACAGATATTTAAGGTTACAAAAGTGCATTTTAAAATGGATGTCTGAAAGTTTGATCTAATAGCTATTACCTTAAAAAAAGTAAAAGAAACATTTACAAAAGATAATGATCTAATATCTGTTATTTTAAAAAGTCAACAGAAACATTTACAAAAGCAAATGTCTACAGCAGTAGCTTGATTCAAAACAATTATGAAAAAAAATAGAATTGGTATCTGGTTTCTCTAAATGGAGTTGTATTAATGTTTTTTTATCTAACAGCTATACCTTCCTGAAGGCATAAAAACATTTACAGGAATAAAGCGGGAACATGATATTCAAATCAATGAAGACCGAAAAGGGGAAAGCAGCAACGGATACCATTAGAAGCAACAGAGGTTTTTTTTATATCTCACAGGTATACTTTTCTAAAGAGATAAAGAATTTAAAAATAAATGTCTAAGAATAAAGATAGTTCAAATCAACTATAACCAGTAAGGTGGAAGTATTAATAAGCTATAAATTATCTAACAGCTATACGTTCCTGAAAGAATAAAAAATTTACAGGAATAAAGCGGAACATGATATTCAAATCAATGACGACCGAAAAGGGCAAAGCAGCAAAGGATATCATTAGAAGCCAAAGAATGTTTTTTTATATCTCACATGTATACTTTTCTAAAGAAATAAAGCATGTAAAAATAAGTGCTTAAGAATAAAGATAGTTCAAATCAATTATAATCAGTAAAGTGGGAGGAGTATTAATTAGCTCTTTTATCATTTTTAAAATTGTTTCTAGCCCTTTTTCAACTGGTATTTATTTTTGTTACATATGCATGTATGTGCGTGTGTGTGTGTGTGAAATGATATTTGTTTCATTTTTATTGACCACACAACAAGTCAGATAGCGAAAACTTTTATGATTTGCAAATAAAAATTTTATTTGGTAGAAATTAATCAGAACTCATGTTCTAGTACCTAACACTATTTGAAAAACTATATCATCGTTTGATCGAGAAATAATTGTTAACGTTTTATATATAACTGATATAAACTTATAGAATTCTTTTACGGGTTTTAAGTAAAAATATTCAGCAACTTTTACTGAAAATATATAAAAGGACAGACATTTAAGGTTACAAAGTTCAATTTTAAAATGGATGTTAAATGGATGTTTCTGGCATTTTTTCAACTGGTATTTATTTTTGTTATATATGCATATTTTGCGTGTGTGTGTGTGTGTGTGTGTGTGTGTGTATGTGAAATGTAATTTGTCTCATTTTTATGGAGCCCACAGGAAGTCAGATAGTGAAAATTATTTTATGATTTGCAAATAAAAATTTTATTTGGTAGAAATTAATCAGAACTCATGTTCTAGTACCTAACACTATTTGAAAAGAGCTGTTTTCGTTTGATCGAGAAATAGTTGTTACCGTTTTATATATAACTGATAAAAACTTATAGAATTAGTTTACTGGTTTTAAGTAAAAATATTCAGCGACTTTTACTGAAATATGGAAAAGAACAGACATTTAAGGTTACAAACGTGCATTTTAAAATGGATGTCTGAAAGTTTGACCTAATAGCTATTACCTTTAAAAAAGTAAAAGAAACATTTACAAAAGCTAATGATCTAATAGCTGTTACCTTAAAAAGTCAACAGAAACATTTACAAAAGCAAATGTCTAGAGCAGTAGCATGATTCATACCAATATGAAAAAAAAAACAAGAATTGGTAACTGGTTTCTCTTAATACTGATGTATTTATGTTTTTTATCTAACAGCTATACGTTCCTGAAAGAATAAAAAATTTACAGGAATAAAGCGGAACATGATATTCAAATCAATGACGACCGAAAAGGGCAAAGCAGCAAAGGATATCATTAGAAGCAAAAGAATGTTTTTTTATATCTCACAGGTATACTTTAAAGAGATAAAGAATTTAAAAATAAATGTCTAAGAATAAATATAGTTCAAATCAATTATAACCAGTAAATTAGGAGCATTAATTAGCTCTTCTATAATTTTTAAAATTGTTTCTGGGCCTTTTTCAACAGGTATATATTTTTTTATATATGCTTTTGTGGGCGTGTGTGTATGTGAAAGAAAATTTGTTTCATTTTTATGGATCCCACAAGAAGTCAGATAGCGCAAAACTTTTTACTATTTACGAATAAAACTTTTCTTTGGTAGAAATTAATCCCAACTCATCTTCTAGTACCTAATAATATTTGAAAAGAGCTGTTGTCGTTTGATCGAGAAATAGTTGTTACTGTTTTATATATAACTGATAAAAACTTATAGAATTCTTTTACGGGTTTTAAGTAAAAATATTCAGCAACTTTTACTGAAAATAGGAAAAAAGGATAGACATCTAAGGTTACAAACCTTAAATGTTTGTCAATGAATGGCATGCATATGCGTGTGTGAGTGTGAAATAAAATTTGTTTCATTTTTATGAAGCACACAAGAAGTCAGATAGCGCAAAACTTTTTACTATTTGCAAATAAAACTTTTATTTGGTAGAAATTAATCTCAACACATCTTCTAGTACCTAACAATATTTGAAAAGAGCTGTTGTCGTTTGATCAAGAATTAGTTGTTAGTTTTACATATAACTAAAAAAAACTTATAGAATTCTTTTACAGGATTTAAATAAAAATATTCAGTGACTTTTACTGAAAATCTGTAAAAGGACAGATATTTAAGGTTACAAAAGTGCATTTTAAAATGGATGTCTGAAAGTTTGATCCAATAGCTATTACCTTAAACAAGGTAAAAGAAACATTTATGAAAGCTAATGATCTAATAGCTGTTACCTTCAAAAGTCAACAGAAACATTTACAAAAGCAAATGTCTAGAGAAGTAGCATTATTTATACCAATTATGAACAAAAGGAAAATTGGTATCTGGTTTCTCTCAAAGCAGTAGTTGTATTTATGTTTTTTATCTAACAGCTATACGTTCCTGAAAGAATAAAAAATTTACAGGAATAAAGCGGAACATGATATTCAAATCTATGAAGAATAAAAAGGGGAAAGCAACAACGGATAACATTAGAAGCAACAGGGGGGGTTATATCTCACAAGTATCCTTTTCTAAAGAAACAAAGCATTTAAAAATAACTGCTTAAGAATAAAGATAGTTCAAATCAATTATAATCAGTAAAGCGGGAGTATTAATTAGCTCTTTTATCATTTTTAAAATCGTTTCTAGCCCTTTTTCAATTGGTATTTTTGTTATATATTAATGTATGAGTGTGTGTGTGTGTGAGAAATCAAAATTATTTCATTTTTATGGTTTGGTTTGGTTTTGGATCGCTAAGGTCTACTTTTAAAAACACGAGTACTAATGACACCGGGACCTACTGCTTAAAGCCGACTCCGAAAGGTTACGATCATCCATGCCATAGTGGGATTCGAACCCACGAACTCCGGTTCTGAAAACCAGCACCCTAATCATTCGGCTATTGTTCATTTTATGGAGCACATAAGAAGTCAGATAGCACAAAACGGTTTGTGATTTTCAAAAAAAATTTTATTTGGTAGATATTAATCCCCACTTATCTTCTAGTACCTATCAATATTTTAAAAAAGCTGTTGTCGTTTGATCGAGAAATAGTTGTTACTGTTTTATATATAACTGATAAAAACTTATAGATTCTCTTTAAAGGTTTTAAGTAAAAATATTCAGCGACTTTTACAGAAAATATGTAAAAGGATGTTCATTTAAGGTTGCAAACGTGCATTTTAAAATGGATGTCTGAAAGTTTGAAAGTGAAACTAATAGCTTAGATCTCTCTATGAATCTTTAATAAGATAAAATGATTTTAAGATATTTTTGCTATAAAAAATGCACAGAAAGCAAATAATCCTTCAAGATGTTTCCTCATTCAGATACATATGTTTGATCTACTACGGGAAATACATGAGTCTGGAATATCCGAGTATATATTTCAATATAATAACTTTCATTTTATTTGAAAAAATAGTATCATGCCTTCATAGATAAAACTTATCAAATATTCCATGTAATATTTAGAATTTTTTTAAATCTTATATCATACGATTGGAATCGAATCCCTTGAAAACACGATATATTAAGTAAATTCAATAAATTATATATTTTAAATATTCAAACATATTTTTATAAAATTAATTTCTATGTATTGATTAAACATTAATTGAACAACCTCTTAAAAATGTTTAACTTCTTTAAAATAACTTATATTTAAAGGAAATTAATATAATTAAGATGCATTTATATTTATTAGGGTGAAAAACATTTTTGGTATAAAAGGACATTAATAATAAATTGTGGAAAGATTTAATTTTGACTTGGTTATCTCTTTTAAACACAAAATGAAATTTGTTATGTCCCTTTTTAAGTATTTATCTTTTTCAGATAAAATTCAGATACATTTGTATATGAACTACTGAGTGTTTTATCTTTTAACATGTTTCCCTTTAATATTTTATCTAGTTTTTAAAATTATAATTAATGTATGTATAAAGAAAGATTAGTTAAAAAATATTAAATGAAAACTTGCTAAGAAACGAAACTTTTAATAGTTGTAATACAAATAGTTTTCAATTTGGTTTGGTTTTGGAATGCTACGGTCTACTTTTGCAACACGAGGGCTAATGAGACCGGGACCTACTGCTTAAAGCCGACTCCGAACGGCTACGAACATCCATGCCATAGTGGGATTCGAACCCACGAACTCCGGTTCCGAAGGCCAACACCCTAACCATTCGGCCATCGTTCGGCAAATAGTTTTCAAACACATCAGCAAAATTTAAATGGTTAATTTAGAAGATAACAAATTTGATTGATGTTGAAAGTAATATCATATCGAAATTTATGTTTACCATACTTTATTATTAATTTTCTGTATAAATTTTTTTTTTACCTATAACAATTACTTTGGAGTATACCAATATATACACTCAAGAGCCAAAACATTATGACCACCTGTCAATAACGAGATGGCCCACCTTTGGTGAGCAACATAGCTTCAACCCTCCTAAGCATGAATGCCACAAGTGCTTGGTAGATGGCCGGAGACAGACTGTACCAGATGTTTAAGCAACGGTTACGCAAATCCGGGATATTGCGAATTGGTGGACTTTGAACTCTATCCTGCCGTCCCATTACATCACAAATGTGTTCTATCGGATTGAGTTCCGGTGAGTTAGGTAGCCAGGACATTAACTGGAATTCAACATCATGTTCCTGGAACCACTGGAACACAATTTTATCCTTGGGAAACGGGGCGTTTTCCTGTTGGAACATTCCACTTCCAGCTGGAAAAACAGAGGCCATGTAAGGGTGCAACTGGTCCGCAATGATGTTCAATACCCTGTAGCATTCATGGTATGCTCTACCACAACCCCGGGTCCCAGAGACGCCCAAGAGAACGTCCTCCAATGCATAATACCGCCACCACTGGCTTGCGTATGACTTACTGTACATTGAGGGAGCAACTGTTCGCCTAGAAGACGGCGTATCCTGACACGGTCATTGGTGTGATGAATGACAAACCGTGATTCATCTGACTAGCAACTCTCTCCCACTGATCCATGGGCCAGTCGCGATGTTCCCGGGCCCAGTGTAGGCGCAGTTGAAGATGACGCTTGGTCAGCAAAAGCACACGAGTGGGACGTTTTCTGTGTAGCCCTATATCTAACAGTGTTTTCTGAACAGTGTGCTCCACCACTATTCTACTTGGCCCTGCAATGTACTGGGTTGTCAGCTGAGTCATTGTCTGGCTCCGGTTTTGCCTCACGATGCGAGAGAGTCTCCGAAGAGTTTTCTTCTTTGATAGTTTGTGGATATCCAACACCATGTCGGCTACTGCTGGTTTCATCGCCATTCATCCACTTTGCATAAGTACTAACAACTGTAGATCGCCAAAACCCCACGAGTCATGCAGTTACGGAAATACTTGTTCCGAACCTTCGAGCCATTATAATCTGCCCTCTATCAAAATCGCTTACATCCGCAGCCTTCCCATCGCACACAGAAGTAAGTGAAAGAATGTTTCTTCAGACTCTCCAGCAGCAGTTAAATACCACTTCAACCTGATCACATGCCTTCTACGTCATCCAGGCGAGTTCATTGCAAAATGTAGGGGTGATCATAATGTTTTGGTTCTTGAGTGTATATGTATATAAATTTATATATGAAACATAGAGATGAACATGCTATGCCTCAGCCGTGGACTTTAGTAGTCGGGACCGAAGTGATGTTGTCGTGGTCGAAAGGAAGACAAGATTTTCAAAGGAAAATAAATAGCAGCGTTATTTGGTCATTTCCAACAGTCAACTCGCACGAAAATTAGCCTCCCCTTTTTATGACCTTAGGGGCACCACCAGCGTGAGGAAGAAACTGTACACGTGGATTTAAAATTGTTGTTGCGAGAATTTCAGAAATCTTAGCTGGAGAGTTCGTGTCACCAAGAGAAAGGAGATTTTATCTATCATAAGGAGTGTAACGCCAAGAGGCTACTAGAAAGACAGACATATCGCGTGTTTGGTGATTTTTTAGAAACATACAGAATAGAATTTTATTAAATAAGTTAATATCAACTTGATCTATGCTAAACTCATGTCACCAGCTAACATATGCATTGATACAGAAATGTTTTAATGCTAAACATGCATATATAATGTTAGCTAGATTTACAAGTTACACGGTATATGAGTTTTCGAGTTGTCGGTTAGTTGATTTTTTTTTCAATTTACTCCCGAGCTCTCGATTATTCAGTTTATCGTAATATATTTTACTTATTTCGTCAGTACCGCTAAAGTAACAAATTCTATTAATTACGTGTAAAAATTTATAAAACTCTCAATAAATCTATGTACATAGAGACATAGACACACAAAATTAATTAAGGCATTATTATTAATTTGATTATTTTTTTGTTGTAATCTAAGTACTGAATTACAATATTTTGTGCATAGAAATAAAAGGTAGTAATTTATTTCGTTAAAGTCATCTTTTAAAACCGTATGATTTTTATATTTTCTTCAGTTACGTCTTAAAACATGCATACATTATTTACATTTAAATATGTGCATAAAATTGTGTAAAATTGTGTATTTTGTTGAGGTACGAGGGAAAGTGGAAGGAATTATGATTTGTTACATGTAAAGGACGAGATATAACTTCAAAATGTTTAGCGGTAATCCCTGAGTAGAAAATATGCATACAAAGTTCTTGTGTAGTTCAAAGTATTATAAGATATGTTCAATTAGTTTTCCTGTAACTTTTCAATACGGTTTATTGTGTAGTTTTTATGTGTATGAATGATATTGCCAATTTTTCTAAAAAATATATCACATTAAAAAGGGATTAAAATTTAAATAATAGCTTAAAAGAAATCATTAAATAATATTATGAGCATATATGAAACTTAATTTAAAAGACAAAAATATTTCAAAGCACCATCGTTGTATAATGATTAGCATTTAATGTTTCAAACAATATTTCTTGAGGAAATCATAAGGTTAATATCTTATTCCGGTTTTTTAAACATTGGCGGGAAAACAGTTAATAAAAAATACTTGAAAAGTAGATGACTCTGTTGGTCGTAGCGGTGTAGTAAGCAGTTTCCGACTTACTTCCAGGAACAAAAAGAGGAATTTCTCCAAATGGGTTCATCAACTTGGTGAAACGGTGGTATAATTAAATACTGAAGCCCACTTTGCATGATGTTAACCAACCAGTGGACAGTCTAGAAACGGAAGCTTCTTGATCTCCCCTTTTACTCACAAAATTTTCTCTTAAAGAATAATTATAAGTGCTTTTCTGTCGGTTTAATGGAGAAAAATTCATTCAAGTTTCTACTACTTCATAGAGGTTCTAAAAGTCAAATTTCATGTTGTCAATATAGCAAAAACCCAGGGGTAAATCAACCGGGTAAAGAGGTAGAAAAACTGAACAAGCCCATTTTGTATGACTCACTTACGAATCTGGATTGTACAACCTTCAAAAGTGAACTTTTAAATAACACCTTATATATATAATTGTATCTCTGAAAAAAGTAATTATAAGTGTTTATCTATCGGTTTAATTGAGAAAAATTCATTCAAGTTTCTACTTCACAGAGGTTCTAAAAGTCAAATTTCAAGAAGTCATTATAATAGTAAACCCAAGTGTACATCACACTTATGAAGCAGTAGGATGACTGATTAAAGGATCAAGTCTTTTTTGATTAATTCGCTTAAGAATTTGGAGTGTACAGCCTTCAAACTAAAACTTTTAGATATCGTCTTATATTTATAATCGTATCTGTGAAATATAATTATAATGTTTTATCTATAGGTTTAATTAAAAAACATTCATTCAATTTTCTATTCCATAGAGGTCCTGAATTTCAAATTTCAAGTTGTCTTAATAACAGAAACTCAGGGATAGATCAACCTGATAAAACGGTAGGATGACTGCCTAAATGATCAAGCTTATTTTGCATTATTCGCTTACCAATTCTGAAATGGGCGGCCTTTAAACGGAAGCTTTTTGATTTCTCCTTATGTTTAAAAATATTTTCTCTGAAAGAACAATTGTACGTGTTTTTCGGTCAGAATAACTGAGAAAAATTCATTCAAGTTTCTATGTTACAGAGATTCTAAATGTCAAACTACAAGTTATCGTAATAACAGAAACTCAGGGTTGCATCAACCTGATGAAGTGGTAGAATGATTGCCGAAATGACTAAACCCATTTTGCATGATTCGCTTTCCAAATCTGTAGTGGACAGCCTTCAAACGAAAACTTTTTGATCACCTCTTAAAGTTTCCAATATTTTCTCTAAAAGAATAATTATAAGGGCTTTTCTATCAGTTTAATTAATACAAAATAATTCAAGTATCTTCTTTTTAGAGATACTAAAACTCAAATTTCAAGCTGTCATGTTAACAACAACTCAGTGGTACATCAACCTGGTAAAGCTGTAGGATGATGGATTTAAGGATTCAGGTCCATTTTGTATATTTTGCATACCAAATCTGGTGTGAGAAACTTTCTGGAGGGCCCTTTTATTTATAATATTTTTCAGAAAAAGTGCTAATCTGTCGGTTTTATTGACAAAAATTCATTTAAGCTTCTACTTCATAGAAGTTCTAAATGCCAAATTTCAAGTTGTCGTTATAACAGAATCTCAGGGCTACATGAACCTGAAGTGGTAGAATGGTTTTCAAAATGATCAAGTCCATTTTGCATAATTCGCTTACCAAATCTGGAATGGACAGTCTTCAAATGAAAGCTTTTTCATCACTCTTTATATTGATAGTATTTTCTGTGAAAAAGTAAGCACCGTAGAACCTCGGTATAACGACCCCCTGTGGGACCAACATCATATGGTCACTGTAACGAATTGAAATATTTTTTTAAAAAATGAGGAAAGAAAGGATGCAACAGTACATACTTAGAGAACACTTCTATTTATTTGTATTTCCATTACTGATTTTTTTGAAAAAAAGTCTTTGATTGACGCCCGATTCAAGTTTACTTGGGAATTTTTCATTATCATTGATTCCATATCTGTTAGATTTTGAAGAAAATCTTCAGAATTAAATTGTCCTTCAAAATATTGACGCAAGGCATTGATTGCATTGAAGGCTTCTTTTTCATTCACTTTTTCAAAAGCTTGGAAGATTTCTTCTTCGTCTTCGGAATCGCAGATTTCTTCATTTCCGGTAATATGAGCAATAAAATCGTCCTCATTGAAATTTTCTCCGAAGCACTGTAAAGTTTCATCTACCGCAACAAACTCATCAAAAGATAATTGAAGATTTAGTTCTCCCCTTTTTGTCACTCCCCCTCCCCTCCTTTCAGAAAATACAAAGAGAGGAGTACAGGTTTCTTGAAGTTGCACCACAAATTTTTAAATAGCCCACTTGCTCATGAGTTCTACGAACTAAAATTGACGGTCGTTCTAATGAAAAATAATACGCTGGAGGTCTTTGTAATGATTCAAAATTAAGATTATTCTTATGGTAAAATAATTGGGACTTTTTAAGATGATTGTTCTAACGTTGGGGCGTTGTATCGTGGGGTCGTTAAAAAGAGGTTCTACTGTATTTTTCATTTGTAATTGCTGTGAAAAATTTATTCAAGAATCTTATTTTTAGAGGATCTAAAAATTAAATTTCAAATTTTCATAATATTCGAAACTCAGATATTGTAATTTTTAACAATAATAATTAAATAAAATTCCTTAATTTTAAAGTTAATATCGAAAGAAGTAACCAAATGTATGAAATATTATAAGGTTCAGATCCTGGAATCCTTTATATGTTACTTCATGGACCAGCAAAAGAAATAAATCGCTTATTTTGTTATTTCGTGGATAAAAATAGCAATATAGGATTACATCTTTTCCAATACAGCCTCTGAGAGTGCACAGAATGTGACTTGGGTTATATTTCAAGTTGTGATCCACGATAACAAAAAAAAAAGAAGTACGTATTGCGTCCTGAATAATGAAAAGGGAAAAAGGAGTTCTTTAAGATAAAGAACGTATTTTGGTTAAGGTATAAAATCCATACTTTTCCATGAAATAATAAAGTATTTTTCTATTATGCAGCAATTGATAACTATTTATTTTTATTTTTATTTATTTTTGAAGATATCGTATATAAAAAAAGATTAAATTAAAGATTTTTTTTCAATTTTCTTTGTTCTCATTTATTTTTACGAGGGAAACTTTCTTGAACCACCTATCTATCTATTTGTAAATATATATATATATATATATATATATATATATATATATATATATATATATATATATATATATATATATATATATATATATATATATATATATACATATATATATATATATATATATATATATATATATATTTATATATATATGTGTGTGTGTGTGTGTGTGTGTGTAATAAGACGGACTTCACGATTGGTGGTTGCAGTCATGGCTCCTCAAAATGACACCGTTTTAGTTAAACACCTTTATTGACAGATCGTTGGAGGACGGGTTCCCAATTCAATATAAGGACAGGATATACTGCACGGTTAGCTGGCATGAAGTTAGAAGTAAAAGGCGCTCAACACCTGGGTCAACATCTCAGTCAAGATCTGTAGGAAAATCTGACACCGATGGCGTCCCTCTCCTTTTTGTTTGGAAATTTTCTAAATTGTCCACTAGAGCAATATAGAATTATAATTGGTTAAAGCCCTTCTGTGAGGGCGTAAACTGTCGCCCTAGTGGTCAATTTAGGTTAGGGGTTAAAAATGGAAAAGTAAAACGACAAGGAAATTTTTGCTCATGATTTAAGATTAGAAAACCCCTGAGAATTTTCTCAGGGTGTCTTACGGGTTTTATATTAAATGCCTACATTAGTTTCTCGATCTAGTTTATTTTTTTTTTTACATATATATATATATATATATATATATATATATATATATATATATATATATATATGTGTGTGTGTGTGTGTGTGTGTGTGTGTGTG
>CM063511.1:137657531-137662531 GCA_032207245.1 Pardosa pseudoannulata
ACAGTATATCTCCTATAGCCCAGTAAATTCCTACTATGTTATATGGAAAGAGTGTTCCTATGAAACTCATAACTAATCAAAATTAGGAAATGCTTCGGATAGAAACCGAGTAATGAGAAAAATAGAAATTAAATAAATCAAATTAAATTACAATATGCTATAGGGAAAACTTTACTGTATTATAATAAAACAATGGTATAGGAATTCAGATTTTATACATACTTAATTAGTTTGTACTGCATTATATAGAATCTCAGAAATAAATAATTTGCTATATAAAAACTACATTTTCAAAATATCAAATTGTGATTAATACATCAATAAGGGAAATTTTATAGCTGAAAAGCCAAAGAATTAGAAAACTTTCATATATTTGATTTCAGGTTTATTACATACAGTTCATGTAATAAAATCATAAACTAAACAAATTGTATCCAACAAAATCTAGTGTAATAACTTTCGAGTAATTTGATGTATAATAGATTGTTTTATCAGGAGCTTTTATATACCAATTGCACTTATATATAATCATGACGATGATGATATATAAGTGCAATTAAATAAATGGAATCTAGAAAACCCATGTCAACTACGAAAATTTAACATATCGAATAAATGCAGGAATAAATAAATTTTTCAAGCCATATCTGTTTTTGGAATGTTCTTCAGCTGAAACCCTGTTATAGGAGATTTATTGCTGTTTTTGCTCTGCGTTCTATGGAATATGTGTCTTAAAATCACTGCGTTTAAGAGAATTGGGTGTATTTGAACGTGAACCTAGAAGCAATTTTACTAAAAATATTTTAGCTACCAGTACAATTTTAAATTCTGATTCTATTCTAACTTCTTTAAAATAAAGAGTATCTGTCTGAACTCTGTCTAATGATAGATATCACTATCAAGTCTTATATGGTGGTTAATTTTTACCGAGATATATATATATATATATATATATATGTGTGTGTGTGTGTGTGTGTGTGTGTGTGTGTGTGTGTGTGCGTGTGTGTGTGTGTGTGTGTGCGTGTGTGTGTAATAAATAATATCGATATCTAAGCCCTAAAGCCTATTCAAAATTATCCTTTTTCCGATTCATTATTCTAAATTTTAATTTATCCTCTATACGTTAACCATATTTCCCAGCCATTCAATTTAAACGAAGATGTTTTCAATCCTTCAGCATAAATAAATTCTTTCTTTGATTCCCAAAGCAAAAAATGATATACCTCTCATTTTAGTTAGGAAGTAATAACTCTCCCAGGAAAAATCAGTGACGACCAGCAATAATAGTCATCTGGAACGCCACACTTTGGCAGATGTCAATAATCAAAGTTACTCTCTTTAAGCAATTAACTGTTAGTTCAACTATTTCCCACGACACTAAAACCCAACACGATATTTGGTCGTCTCTTGCAAAAGGTTGGCATGAGAGAGCGTTTTGACACCATCCGGATCAGATGCCTCTGGATTTTGTCCTATTTTGAGATGAAATAAGAATTACGTTCGGCCATACGACTGATGTGTTTCTTCAGGACAGATGTTTAGCGGGACTCTTGGCAGCCCAGTATGCCCGGGCTGAGAAAAATAATAGGGGCAAACTTAAAAGAAGTTTGACCGTATTAAGTTCGAGACAGGGTCGTCCCCCGTCGATTACATATATATATATATATATATATATATATATATATATATATATATATATATATATATATATATATATATATATATATATATATCAAAACTTAATTAGCTCAAATCAGGAAATGCGTTCTAAGTAAACCTCGTCATAAAATAAAATTATGTAAGAAAATATGGGGAAAAAAGAAATATAGAATAAGACAAATAAATATAGAATAAATATAGAAATAAGACAAATTAGATTTATGTTTGCCCCAAACCACGTTACATGAAACTAAGAAACTCAGAATTAATAAAAACTAAATAAATTTGTACCGCGTTATATAAAATTTCAGAAATAAAAAAAACTGTATATAAATCTGACCTATATAAAATCTTGTTCAACTGGAATACTCGGGAATATAAAATAAGTAGTTAAACTTATTGAAGTTATTGAAATGATCATGGTTATTGCAGTTCAAAACTGTACATCAATCATTAGTGGTTCACGGGCGAAGTTTAAAAAATGAGAAACTAGAGATAACTATGGAATCAGGATTTACTACTCGAAGGTTTATTACTATTGAAGTCATTACTCGATAAAAAAACTGAAATGAATGAGATAGCTCCACCTTTGCGTTTGTCTGGATTACGCGGAAAGTCGTTTGCTTCTAGAAAGGGATAGTTTTCTGAAGAAACTGGTGACCGCACCGCTTAATTAAATACTACTAAGTAGTACAGTGTTCCCTCTCCACTTCGCGCTTTATGTTTTGTTGCTTCAGTGCTTCGCGGATTTTCCAAAATATTCATCAAAAAACAAAAATGAAAAAATACAACCTTGTCGGCAGCCATATTTCGGAAAGGAGCGTTGCTTCATGTTGATGCGCGAGAGAGAATTATCCCTGCATGCCATACAAAGAGATGAGTTGATTCAGAGTACATACCACAGGCTCTTGAGTTGACAAAGTCAGCAAGTGAGGAATAAAATGAAGGGGAAGACTAAGAACAAACTAAAAAGCATGGCCTTACCCTGGAGAATCTGCAACAATTGTGCAACATGGCAAGAATTTGCACAAGACATTGACGACAATAAGGTTCGAGCTGTTCAGCAATCGCGTTGACGGGGTTATGTCTTTGTACAGGGGAATTTTGAAGGAAAAGGAAAAAAAGGACAACAACTACCCATCACCATGTTTCTCTCAAAGGTACAGCCCCCTGGCTCTACCGTCAGCGCCTCCAGCAGAAGAGTCTCTGATTGAGCCTAAAACTTCTATGAGTCAAGTGAGGGCCTCTCCTCCGCCACCAACACAAGACTCTTCGCCTTTCTCAGAAAGCAATGTTGATTAATGTTTATTACTCTATAAGGTTTTGTAATTAACCTTATTAATTAGAACTGATACTTTTAAGTAAATACATATACTGTTGTAATTTTTGTCTTAAATATGTAAAGTATAAATGCTGTTTACATATTTAAAACATTCTGTGTACCTGCATACACGAAAATTTCTAGGGACAAATCCTACTTCGCAGTTTTTTTAACTTTCGTGGAAGGTTTTGGTACCCATTAACCGTGAAAACGAGGAATCACTGTAGACTTGTTTCTTCATTTATAACGGCCAGACAGAAGCTTGTGCAAATATTTTGGCGTCTGGCCATAGAGTTTGTATCAACAATTGCCAATTACAAAATTAAAATATAACTATTTACAATTGTAAAAATGTGCACAACATTGTGGTCACCCGTATCTAAAATATACAATAAGTGAAAAAAAATAAAATTACTTCCCTAGATAAATTTTAAAATATATATACTAGAAACGAAGTTTTTATATTCGATTGAAGTAGCATATCTGTTTTATTATGTAATCCAAAACTTTAGAGGTATCTACCATTTTAAATCGAAAAAAAATTAAACTCATAAGAAGTTGAAAATTTAAAAAAAAAAAGTTTCATTCTATAAAATAAAATATATCAATCGCATTACTATAATTGAGTTTCAAAAAATAAAAAGATAATTAACTTCTATTAGATGAAAACAATTAGTCTTTCAATTTGCAATTTTGAAAAGTTAATTTGTGGGTAAGTGGATTTCCATGTTTTTCATTTGTATATATGTCTTTCTTTGATTTTTTACTTTCTACAATAAAACTAAATAAATTTTATAAAGTTAAGCATTATTAAAGATCTATGAAAACTTTTATTCTGAACAAAGCCGAAATCTTATTTTATACTAAATTAAAAACAGGTTACTTTATCGAAGACTTTTCGCATTGAAAAGTATTTTGTTACCTTATATTATAAGCTTTATACGGGGTTCAAGTGAGTGAAATATTTAAAATTAAATCGGTATAATCACGTGATAGCAATTACATTACAAAATTATGAATTATTTGGACTTATTCAATATGAAGTATTTTAAAGCGACCGCATTAATTGGATGAAATAAGAAAATTTAAAAATACCCACTAAATGTGGAATACCGGTTTCAAAACTCAATTTAATTATAGATCGGTATTCCTATTTCTCAAAACTCTAATGACTTACAGACTATTGTCACAAACACATTATTTTGATTACTCAACATTTAAAATTTACATTTATACATTAATAACTTTTTATTACCTATGATGCGAACATAGAAAGAAATGCAACTCTTTAAACAAAAAATATGTATGGAACAACTCACTTTCTGCCAAATTTAAAATTACAAAACACAAACATTAATATTAAAATTCACAGTGACATCAAAGGTGTGTAATACGTTACACTAAATATTTGCAGTGCAATTGTGTTTTGAACACAAAATTTTGTTGTTACACATAAACAATTAGAACAATTGGAACGTAATTGAATGTCAATAAAAGGTATGTAAATTCCTGGTTGAAAATTTATTGCTATAAGTAGGAAGCAGTATATCAGATGTGTTTGTTTCAGTTAAAAAACTAACAATCAGAATGTTAACTTTTTTTCGTCCACTTACTCTTGTGAAAGATTTTTGGTACTAAATCATGTAATTTCAAAAGCTAGGCTGATAATATAGTGACATAGATAACCTTGTAATCGTAACATATTAGATTGGCATCCCAAAGATTGAAAGTGAAAAGATTATCAGTCTGATTGTTTATCATTTCGTAGTTTTTGAAAAGTTAGATATTAAGTCATAAACTGTTAAATATTAAAAACAGTCTAAAAGAAGATGACTCAGTGGGACTTAAAAATCGTGCAAGAAATTAAACATAAAAATAGCAATCGGATTGTTTACTATTTTGTTGTTTTGTGAAAGTTAAGATACTAAGTCATAGACTGTCAAAGGTTTGAAACAATCTAAAAGATGACTCAGTAGCATATCAAAATCTTGAAAAAATTTACACATAAAAATATCAGTCT
>CM063511.1:137670031-137710031 GCA_032207245.1 Pardosa pseudoannulata
GTGACTAAATATGGATCAGAACTTTTTGGGAATCAGCAGTAAAACTTGCTCATTTATGACTCGAAAACTCCACAAGCAGCAATAAAAGTTTTACCGAAGCAATACCATTTTCCTAGGAAAGCTGAAAAATGTGGACAGAAAATTAATATTCATTCAAGAGTTAGTTTTTAGAGATGGGAATTTAAGTCGGCGAAAACGCCTATATCTGACATTGTATGGCTGTTCAATTACGTATTATAAATTGGAACAGGAATAGGTATAATTTTGGTTATTTATTTTAAGGATATTAATTTTTATATACTATAATGCTATGAAATAAGACCTGATATATTTATATATCTAATGTTCACATTAAAAATTACACTTAACTTCCATTTGATATCAAATTTTGTTTATAAGATACATTCTTAGACAAAAAACGACGCAACAAGAGGGAGTGAACGTGACATGAAGAACACAATGGGGCGTAGAACTTCGTCGATGTCCCGCTGTGCTGTAAGGGTTTCACGGGTGACAACTAAAGAGGTCCAACTATAAAATAAAATATCACCCCAAATCATCACTCCTGGTTATCGGTCTATATACTGGAATATAGTCAGGTTGGTATCCCACCATTGTCCAGGGTGTTTATATTCATGTCTTCGCTGGTTATCGGGGCTCATTTCAAAGCTAGACTCATCACTCAAGACCATTGTACTCTAGTCAGTGGCTGATGATTCCGACGGCATTGCAAAATGACTTGTGGTTGACAAAGGTAAATGGTAGACGTCACAAGGGGTGCCGAGACCTCAGCCCCCTTTCTACATTATCTACCAATAAGTATTTGGACACCTATGCAAATGACGGTATCTGCGGTCCTGAGGTACGTCACGGCCTCCGCCGGTATACATCCTGTAGGAAACAACCAAGTTCGACGGAGGTGGAATTATGGTCTGGGGATGTTTCTCCTGGTATGGACTTTGGTCTCCATCCATGGTAAGCTCAACGCTGATGCCTACTGTACTATTTTGGATGATAATGTGCTTCCTACGTTGTGGCAGTTTTACGGGTTGGACCCCTGTTACTTTCACGATGACAATGCCAGTTGTCATGTTTCGAGGTTAACCAAGGCTTGGTATGGTGCCAATGGAGTTCATCGAATGGACTGTCCTGCCCAGAACAGAGACTTGAACCCTATCTAGAACCTCTGGGACGAGTTGGATCGTAGAATTAAGGGGTGCACAACCCGTCCAAAATCGGTGAAGGAACTTGTATGTTTACTCCAAGCCGAGGGGAAGACAATACCACTAGCTGTAATACAAAGACTTGTAGAAAGTATGCTCTGGTGGGTTCACGCTGTAATTTCCTCTCGCGGAGGCTCTACCAACTATTGATTTTGAATAAAGTTAGTTTTTCTTTTCTATCATAGGTGTCCAAATACTTATTGGTAGACAGTCTATAAGCCGCCTAGGAATGGTCCTTGCGATCACTGAAAACTTGTAGAAAGCATGGCCCGGAGGGTTCACGCTGTAATTGCCTCTCGTGGAGGCTCTACCAACTATTGATTTTGAATAAAGTTAGTTTTTCTTTTCTATGACAGGTGTCCAAGTACTTATTGGTAGACAGTGTATAAACCGCCTAGGAATGGTCCTTGAAGTCACTGAAGCACTATTTGCTCATACGATCGGTGATAATGGTGCGTCTGAGGCTGTAAGGCCGCTCTGGCGATTGCTCGTTCTTCACTTTCTATCGTTTCTCTAGGACGACTGCTTCATTCTTGACATTGGGTTTGGTCATGGTTCACCCATTCCTACCAACATCGTCTAATAGGGCCATCGATCCTGCCGAAATGTCGAGCGATTCTCAAGATTAGACCAACCAGCTTCTGTCCCAACAACACGCCCTCTCTCAAATGCTGCCAATTGCGCATATCGTTCGCGCACCTGTATGTGAGGCATAGTTACTGTATACCTGAGTACATGGAATGAAATTCTCAAAGAATTTGTGACCTGGAATTGAAATTTCCCCTCTTAAATATTCTTCCAGTTGCGCAAATAAGATGCGCTGCAGTGACACACGTTCATTCATTGACCCTCAAACGTTAAAATCTTGCATCTCCATATATTACATCTTTTTATACACCTCTAATAAATTTGTTCGTTCATTCTCCACATAGAAAAATAATGATATTATATAAAAAAATAAGCGATAAAATCAATTTTGAAATATAACAATAAACAAAATATGTAATCTTGAGCGTGATCGTATATTCTGTATAATATATGCATATACATGCCTGTATAATGTATATATACGTATAATATGCGTGCATATATTACATGCATTTATATGTATATACAATCATGTATAATTTATATACATATATATACATATGTGTGCGTATATAAAATATTATACATATTTATACTTGTACACACAAATACACACACATACACACACACACATATATATATATATATATATATATATATATATATATATATATATATATATATATATATATATATATATGCGTTTTATTAAAATCCCTTATTTACATACTTTAATATTAATTTAATAATTTTGTTCATAAAGTACGTTGAGGATTTGCGTGGTAATTCTGATTTTTCCCTCCAGACAAGCTATAAACTTAATTTAGCTTCTGTCTGTACTACTTTATCCAATAGTTAGTGCGTTCTCTTTAAACATGGGTATTTTTTATCACGTGATCAATTGTGCTTAGGGATTATTCGTAGTCTTTTTACCTGAGAAATCCCTACTTGTAAAATGTGTGTGTGCGGGATCACATGGTCTGTGTGAACGATGTTGTAAAAGTGCTTGCCTGTTGTATGGATTTCATGTATCTCACCAGAAATAAAATGTGCTGTACTTTTGAATAAGTCTTGCCCATAATACATATATGTTATCATGTGTTATATCATGTGTCATTATAAAGATATTTTATCGTCATATTTTTATAATTTTGAATTATACTTTTACATTTGTTAAATATATTACATAAAACAACAAAATTAAACATTTTTTAAGTTTTACTAAAATGTAATAAGATTTTAATCTAAAACGAGGAGAATATAAATGATGAGTAGAAATAGTTTGATAAATTGCTGTTAAATAATGTTTCTATGTGAAAAGTACCATTTCCTCCGAAATTAAAATCAAATTGAAGCAAGATATCTTCTTGTTTCTCTTAAATTCATTTTTACGATTTTTTTTCTCTGAAATTCATTTATACATTTTTACTCATTCATACGAGCAATAAGTTTTTATACTAAAATAAATATTTTTTTTAAATTTTTCAATTTGAATTTTTAATTTTTTTTAATCTTAAAAGGTTTTTAAATTAAAAAATTAAAAACTTTTCAGTTTATGTTATATATTTAGATTCAATCTAAGATACAAAATTAGTTTGTTCATTATAAATTTCAAAAATTATTTTGCATGTATTTCGCTTTTTATCTGTCTTACAGGTTTTAATTCTTTTTGCTTGATGTATTACTTAAAATAAAAAAAAATGAAATTTTTTTTCGATGTTATAATCTTATTACAGAAGTATTAAACAATTTATTCTAAAAGAAGTGAACATTACATATTTCATATTTTTATTATTTGAAAAACGTTACAAAACTGTTTGATAATTATTATACTGTCTTAAATTTTCTATCTCTACTTTTGCCTAAAAAAGAACAAATTCATTAAGAATTTGTTCTTAAACTATTAACCCCTTCCGGTAAAATGACGAGTCTATCTCGTCATTGATTTTTTATTCCATACCGCACAATGACGAGCTACACTCGTCATGCGAATGAATGTCAATGTTAAATATGATAATTAATTTAGTTTATAATTTCTAGTACACTGAATTTAGCAAGACTTTTGTTACTTGTGGAAATACCAGGTCACTATTACATATTGTTTATTTAGAATTTCTTGGTACAAGTCACTGCCAAATTGATGAGTTAGAATAAAAGAAAACCTACTAAGAAATGCCGTGTGTGTTACAAGAATCAAATTAGAAGTGAGACTCCCTAGTGGTGTAAACAATTCAGTATTCCTTTGCACTTTGTTTTGAAAAGTACCACTATCTTGAAGACTATTATCTGTATACCTTATTAAAGTTTTGCTTTGATATTTTCTTAATTATACCTTTTCTGATATTATTTAACACTATGTAAAAAGTGGATTTTAATTAGGAATATGTAAGAATTGTAAAATGAAACAAGTTTTTTAAATAAAAAATAAATGGTTACTTCACGCACAGTTTTTCATTATTAAATCGTACCGGAAGGGGTTAAAGATAACTATTAAAGTTAACTTAAAAGACCTATATATTGACATACATATGCGCACAAGTGTGTTAGGAAAGATGAAACTTTAATTAGCTTTATAGTCATTTCGGAAATCATTTATTATGTCATCTCAATCAATGTTACAATGAATTACATTTTTAGAAGATAAAATGAATTTTAACAATCATCCTTTTTAATGATGTCTTTTCTGATAATGATCAATAGATTTCTAGAACAGCAGAAAAACATAAAATAAATTTTTAAGATACTAGAAGTCTAATCCCGAATTGATTTCTTTTTATGTTTCTGTAATATCAATCGATATCATTCACTTTATTAGTAACCATCTAATTTCGGAACTAAGAAGTTTTAGGGTATTTGATATAAGCCAAATGTCGTTTAATATTAATGTTTTTGTGCGTAAATATATAAAAATATATTTTGTTATATATAATGTAAAACTTTTATTTTCATTTATTTTATTTCTTTTATTATTAAGATAACAGGACGTTTTCGTATAAGTGAAAAGTCACTTACTCAAAGACGATAGAATTATTCGTGTCAGTGGATAAATACTTTGGTTTGCAACTATAAAAAACGATACTGTGATGTATTTCCATGGGTTTTTTAGTTAATAAACATCAATATATAATACTGTGAGAGTACAGATATGTTTTACATAAGGTTTGCGAAACTGATCTGCTCGCCGCACTCACATATTGTGAGTTGAATGCTTAAGTATTTTTTCGCGACATCTCACAGGACATCTCACAAGAGCTCTTTATTCTGACCTTCCTGGGCCAGGCCTTCTAGGTCAGAAGTACTGTAACGCATGGTCATGAAAATTAACAAATATTTGCAACACGATATTGAGAACTAGATACTAGCTTTAAAATGAGATTAAGTTTATCAATAAATAAGGTTCACGAGTTCGGTGTAGGGAAGACACAAAAATATAACATTAAGAGATCATCAGTAGCAATTTAAGATTTTTTTTTTTGACTCCAGGAGGCGTGTGGTGTGGCCAGTGGAAACGACTGCACTTAAACCTCACCAAGTTTGGGGAGTTGTGATTGATTGCCAGGAGGCGATTCAGGACCATGCCTGGAGTTCCGGTGAATCTGGGAGAACCGGGAAAGGACGCATTGTGCACAGGACAATGGAACGACGGACGAATCAGCACAGGACAATGGAACGACAATGAGTTGAAAGAGATTCCGGTGAAACAAGTATAGGGTTACTGGAATATTTTTAGAAGGAAGGTAAAGAATGCAAAGTACATATAGACTTGGGCAATTTTTCTATGTAGCACTAATGTAGCACGTAGAGTACTTCTTTTACTTTTTATTTATTTTTATTATTATTTTAGCATTTTTCATTATCTTTTCTTCTCACTAATATACTTGTATATTGTAATATAAATCAGTGGCATTTTGCTATAATTAATATTAAAGATGATATAAAGCAAACTTGGGTTATTAATGGATTTGAAGTAACAACAGCAATGTACTACACCACTACAAATACTAAGGAAATTTATTCTAATTAAAGAAACAAAATTTCTTATATTTCCAAAAGTACTTGCCCACTATACTGATGAAATAAAATCTAAGAATTAATTTTTTAACTATAGCTTGAGTAATTTTGAGTAACTTAGGAAACTTAATTTTACTTTTTATTTATTTCAGAAACTTTTGATTCTACACCATTGGCTTCCATACATCACAGATGTATAAGATTGAAGCAGTAAATAATAATAAAAAGATATAGTAACAAACTTCATAAAAACTACAATAAATGCAAGACTATTAAGACATAAACAATAAAATATTAAAAATGTTAAAAATAGAAGAAAATCTGTGGATGTCGACTGTATGATCTCTCTTGCCTCTCAATATCGATTGTAGAGATGTTCCTCTTTCAAAGATGAACATATTGCAAGATGATCCTTATCCATTTCAAAACTTTGGTTTCACAGAGCTTAGGGGCTGTTGTAGATGTTTATGCGGTAACTGTGTTTGGCAAGGCAATCGTGACAGGTCTCCAGACGAAATGCCCCAATTGTGATGAATCTGGGATTTTGCCGAATCGAATGCCTTCAATTCTTATCCTTCATCTCTTCATCCATTCAAAGATAATTTAGCATGATAATTTTTCCTTGTAGTATTTTTTATCATTCTTTTTAATGATGTAAATGGTACATGTACCATTATCTACCTGAAACTTTAAATTAATTACCCAAAGAGCGCCCTAGTTGATTGATTACAATAGAAGTTAATACAGAATAATTTGAAGTAATGTGATATAATACTATTAGCAAGACACAAATCTATTTCAAAAAGAAACATTTTTTTCCTGTGTGTATACAGTTAAAATATCTACAGTTAAATGAATATCGTTCAGATAATTAAACATTTAGTATATAATCCTTAATTAGTTTAATTTTTTTTTCTAGTTCAACTTTACAAATTTGTCCAAATTTTTATATATTCTACATAAAAAAATTTTTAGTATAATTAAATCATTCTATTGAAAACAATATCTGATCAATTTAAAATTACATTGATTTGCATTTTATGTTAACTCATATATTTTATACATTCTATGTTAAATTAGCTTAGTGACTGAATCAAACTTACAATTTTTTTTTCAAAATACTCCTAATTAGTGTTTATACAGTTTTCATCATCATATATTATTTCATGACTATAAGTTCTTAATATAGTTCTAACTTTACAAAATAATTATTTAATACAGAATAATTTAATACAGATTAACTTAATAATATTTAACACAGAAATTTTTACTTAATTTTTATATGAGATAATGCTTTAGAAAAACAAAGAAATACTCTAATTGAAAAAAAATACAAGTACACTTATTTATAAAATAACTTTTGAAATCTGCAAATTAGTAACTATTTTCATATAAACTGATAATAAATATTTCTTTTATTTTGTGAATCTTTGTTATTTTAAAACAAGAAATATATTTTAATACATAGCATGATAATATTAATTCTTTTTTTGGTGTCGACATCTTAAGAAATTTTAAAATATCAGATATATTTAAAGTTTTTATCACAGAATAAAACAGATGTTTTACTTCAGTTTTGTATAAAAATTTAGCTTTAATAAACATATTTCAAAAGTCATTTTTCGCTAGTGAAGGCTATTTTTCGTATGCGACCAATTTATTTGATGTGTAATTTTTATGTTATTTAAAAGTATATAACATGTAAGGGCAAAAATAAATAGTTTTTAAAAGCTAAGGTGTATTAAACTAGCATAAAATTAATTTTAAATCGAGAAGAATATGTGTAATTTTATAATAAATCAAAAAAGACTATTTTAACGAAAATTTTAAGTATCAAAAGATACTTTGTGCCAAAAAATTCATGATATCTATTAAAACAAAAGCACTAATTACGTGGGAAGACTCTTTTGAAAATTAAAGGCTTCTAAAGTGAATTAAGCGATCTTTTTTCAATGTGATAGCATTATTGCAATATCGCTATAGTTAAAAAAATTCTACGATCTTTTTGATGGATTATCAGAAGTAACTTCTATTTCTCCTGTAATAAATGACGTTTTTTATGATAGAATTCTTACAAATGATAGTGATTCAAAATCTATGAAAGAGATTTATGAAATATTGACTTTATAAAAAAAATCACTGCTATATCTATTGCTTTTTTCTTTGGCCCAAATCAACACTTCTTGGAACACATTGCAAAACTACTTTACTAAGAAATTTAAATCTTCTAGGTTTCAATATAAGGAATGCCTTATGATTTCCATTCGCTACGCAATGGTTCTTGTAACTCAAATTTCTCGTATACGAAATCAATTATTCCCAATTCAATACACATCCCCAAATCTTTATGAAAAAAACATAAAATGAGATAAATAGATATGAAATAAATTAGTCCCTAGATTCAAGGTTACTTAGATAATGACTTAAAACATAGGGCACTTGTTTTTTTTTAAGAAAATTGAATTTAAATAAAATTAGTTATCCATTTAAAGAAATTGTGTTTTTCTTCTCCAAAAATTTTATATTGTAGGTATAATCTTAAACCTTTGTAAAGTAATCTAAAACGTAATATAAGTTTTGAAATAAAAATAATTTTAATTTGGAAACCTTCATTTACTGGTAACGAAATGTCTAGCAATTGTATAAATATGAAATATCAAAAAATATTTATTCATTATACAAACTCACATATCTAAACCTATCACTATCAAATTTAATGCATAATTGCATTATGTCTTAGATTCATTAGGTATTTTCTCAGTGCTTGACATCGTACAAGAATCTCCAGGCAGCTTTGGATATATACTATACTACATGTATTTATAACTGGGATTATTTATTGTTAATAAACTACAATATTTGTTGAAAAAATAAGAGGTGTTTTTAACGTTTCTTATTATTATGTTTATCTTTTGTAGTGGTTCCAAAAATTTATTTGAGAGCCTTAATTACCCATACAGAGGACTAGTCACAGAGAGGCCTCTATAACATAAAAAATTAAAATTATTCTGGGAAAATCATGTATATAGTATTTTTAATTTTCCTTACTTGAACTGCAAGTGGAATAACTGCACGTCCATTAAATCCCATTTTTTTTAAAGTAAAGCATCATTTCAATTGCAAGTGGAAACGTCGATAGATTTTTCTTGTATCCTTTTAGACCGATGTGTTAAGGTCCTGTAACGTCGCAACATACATATACCTCTGTGTTTGTGGGGGCTCAGTAAAAGCAATTTTTTAAAGTCATAGACTTTATTTATCTCGGCTATCTACAATATGTACATGTTATATAACCAATATCGTTGGGAGAGAGAAACAACCTTTCTCCTCCAGCCCCGACAACACACTGTCTTGTTCTTCAAAAAACCTCTCGCAAAAAGAGGGGGGGAGAACCAGGGCTGAGAGCAAGAGAGTGGTCAGTGGACGGGACTCCTGTCTTTTTCAGGGGAATAAATTCCCACTGGTCCTGAGAATGACCGACCCTCTCTAGTTCTCATGTGACCAGCTGCCACAGTCTCCTATATTGAGATTTTTCATTATATACATTGCAAATTGAAATTAAAAATAGGGGTGAACAACTAGATGTTTCGACGATACTAAGCAAAATATTTCAACATTCTAAGGCTTATTTGTAAGCTTTGAGGTGAATATACGTACGGACAGATTTCCCAACAAAACTAGTAATAATGGATGTATAATAACTTTGGAAAAATAAATGAATAGTAATGGGTGTAAAATAATTTATTCTTTTACGTCCCAATTTTTTTATTTGTGTACAGACTTAAAAAAAATGTAAAACTGAATATTTAAAGTTAGTATTTCAAATGTTAAGTTTGAAGGTTAAATTTTCCTTGTATATAGAGCCTAGTCAAAAGATTTCACTCACGATCAAAATGGATATTTCCGTTGACATGGTGAGACCGAAATGTTTCGCTTTTACAGTACTTCCTTCACTTTGTACAAGGAAGTAACAAAATTCAAATTTCTTTCGACATCTAAGACTTATTTTAATTTCATCACCTTAAATTTATTTTTATGCATTTATTCTCCACGAAACGAGAAAATTACAGGTTACACGTGTTTTCTTTTGCACACTCTGGTAATGAATAACCAAAACAAAAGTGACGAAGAATGTGTCTAAATAGCTCAAAAGAAGAAGAAAAAAATTCTTAGCGGAAGATTAGATACAGCTTTTTTTTTTTAAATTTCATTATGCTTCCGAAAAAACTCCCATCGTTTCACACGCAAAATTAGTTCTAAGCTTTGGTTTAGTGAACTACAGCATCTGCAAACAGAGTTTTTTTTTTCTTCCAAACACTGAATTAAGCTTATTAATAAAGAATATTAACATATTTTTAAGTTATGTATTACAAATATTTTCAAAGCAATATTTTTTTAAAAATTAATGAATTTTGAAGGTAAAAATCTTATAATGCCTGAAGGGACTAATTCCTTGGTTTTTTTAAATGTTTCACGAAGAAAGCTTAGTACGTACAAAGAAATAATAAAAAAAACATGTTGTAAAAAATAGTTTTGAAATTATGTTTATATAATTGTGTCTTGCTAATTATTTTTCCTCAATTTCATCTAAAAAAACTTTTGTATGAATAACTTGAGATAACCTTGGAAAAATAATTTTTCGTTTATTGGTGCATATGTGTTTCAGTGTTAATTCCTTGTACAAAGTAAAACCAGTTTTGTAATGCAATTTCAGTGTTCAGATTTCTGCGAAAATACTTATTTCGATCATCCTTAAATAATTTTGGACCATTTTTAAGGTAAAAACCTGTATGTATTTACAAAGAAGCTTTTATTTTGTAACTGTGGAAATCCATTTTGACCATTCCTGAACTGGTACTTCCTGACTACTTCCTTTAAAACGATGACTGAATGGTAGATCGCTGTTCTTCGGTATCAGAGTTTTGTAATGCAATTTCAGTGTTCAGATTTCAACGACAATACTTATTTCGATCAAACCTGAATAATTTTGGACCATTTTTAAGGTAAAAACTGTATGCACTTACAAAGAAACTTTTATTTTGTAACTACTGAAATCCATTTTGACTATTCTTGAACTGGTACTTCCTGACTACTTCCTTTAAAATGATGGCTGAATGGTATATCGCTTCTCTTCGGTACCGGAATTTGTAATGCAATTTCAGTGTTCAGATTTCAACGAAAATACTTATTTCGATCACCCCTGAATAATTTTGGACAAATTTGAAGGTTAAAAACTACATGTATTTACAAAGAAACTTTTATTTTGACCATTCCGGTACTGGTACTTCCTGACTACTTCCTTTAAAATAATGGGTGAATAGTAGATCGCTGCTCTTCAGTACAGGAGATTTGTAATGCAATTTCAGTGTTCAGATTTCAACGAAAATACTTATTTCGATCAGCCCTGGATAATTTTTGACAAATTTTAAGGTAAAAATGTATGTATTTACAAAGAAACTTTTTTTTGTAACTATGGAAATCCATTTTTACCTTTACTGAACTGGTAATTCCTGACTACTTTCTGTCAAACGATGGCTGAATGGTAGAGAGCTGCTCTTTCGTACCGGAGTTTGTGGGTTCGAATGCTGCTGCTGGTGTGGATGTTCGTTGCCATTCGGAATCGGCTTTAAGCAATAGGTCCCAGTCTCATTAGCCCTCATGTAGCAAAACAGTAGACCGTAGCACTCCAAACCAAAATCAAAGCAGACTAATTCATGGCTAAATTCCTGACTAGTTTAATATTGACGTAAGTACGTACTATGTATTTACTTGACATAAGTAAAAAAATATTAACTTAGAAGATAGAGATTTTCTTTGGGATCAATGTATTGACGTGCAGTTGTAATAATGCTATTCAGACATTAGAAACAGTGGTTTTTATGTCCATTTTTAGAAAACAAAATTTAAAATGTACTATTTGCAGAAAAATAATTATAATTTTTGCCAATTACTTTCTTATAGTTAAATACTACACATTTTCGTGATCTGTTGTAAACACATTTTATTTTGGGGAAATAAATGAAGAGTAGACACAGAGAGCTACTTTCATGAGCATTATCCCTCATCAAAAGTGATATAATCTCTAACGTCTAAATTCCATTATAAATAGAAATTCCGCAAAGTATCCTGCTATCATGATGGTACAGTATTTCTGTCACTTCAGAAAATAATAGAATATTTAAGAGGTATGGTAAAAGTATATATTAAAAATGGGGTCAATGTTTTTGAGACAGTTTAAAACTATCAGATCCCTTAACACTTTAGAATTTATTTCTATTTACCCTCATAAATGCATAAATATAAAATTATTTTTATAATAACATTCGTAACCAATGAAGAACAGTTTATCTTGGTTTGTTTTGGGGTGCTAAGATCTACTTTTTTGTAATACAAGACAAGAGCTAATGAGACCGGGACCTACAGCTTAAAGCCAATTCAAACGGTTACGAACATCCATGGCATAGCGGGATTCAAACCCACAAACTCCGCTTTAGAAGGCCAGCACCCTTACCATTCGGCCATGGTTCGGCTTAGTTTGGTTAGGAGCAATACGAACAACTTTTTGTTAAATATGGACTAATGAACTTACTCATTAATTCTAATTCGAACAGTGCATAAATCTTATTAACGGTTACGAACATCTATACTAGGCGTGGGATTCGAATTTACAAACTCTGGCAACAAAAACAGTGCCCGATTCATCGTTCGGCAAATTGGATAGAAGACTAACTTCCTTTTTGTAAAATTGTCATCAAATTAGAATTTGTTTTGATTTTTTAAGAAGTCTTAATTAAAGGCATAGCTTTGGTTTGGTTTTGTTCGAAGCGCTCTGGTCTACTTTTTGCAACATAAGAGCTAAAGAGACCGGGACCTACTGCTTAAAGCCGAATCGGAACAGTTACAAACATCCATACCACAGTGGAATTCGAACCCACGAACTCCAGTACCTAAGATCAGAGTCCTAACCATTCGACCATCGTTCAACTTCTTTATATAGATTATACAACAAAATGCTATAATAATTCAACAATATTTTAGAATTATACGATTGATTACTTTTGAGTTAAGATCGACAGCGTTAATATATGTTACAGTAACAATAAGTTACATTCGGTTCAGCTTTTTTTACCCCTTCTCGTAAGCATTCGTTAAAGACATACAACACACAAGCTGTTTGAACTAGAAGAAACTTCAAAATTCTCCCAACCAATAGAAGAGCCCGTTGGTTTTCAGGGATTCTGACTCCTCCGTTCGGCAGTGGACCCTGTTTTTTCTCCGCGGGCCAGTCTCATTTTTTATAGAGGACAAGGTTGTTACCAGAGGAGAAAAGAGGGTGAACATTACTGGTATCCGTTGCTTGCGGGATAGACATTTTGGAGCCACACGAAAATAAGAAAAAGCAACGCCATCTTTGCGACTTCGACGCCGAGTCGAGAACAGTCTTCCATATCTACAAACTATAAGTTGTATTCCAGTTGTATTAATTAGGCATTTAATTTTATAAAATTATTATATATATATATATATATATATATATATATATATAAATTATTCAATCAAGACATATTTGTTCATGTTTTTTTAATGAGTTTTAATTTCCTCTTTCTCAAACACTTTGCACTTAGATAGAACGTTTTCTTTATATAGAGAACAAATTTCAATTAAAATAACAATTGAACACCTCATGGCATTCCTCTATACAAAGTGCGGGATTCAACCCCACAAACTACAGTACCGAAAATCAGCGACCTAACTGTATGGCCATCGTTCTTCAGAGGCTACAAAAAAGAAGTAAACAAATAAAAGCAACTTATAGACTATATATATATTTATTTATTTATTTATATATATACATATATATATATATATATATATATATATATATATATATATATATATATAGACTGTATCTTTCATCCAGACTGTATCTTTTAGCATCGATGAGTCCTTCTTTTTGTCTTCACTCGTTGGTTACCAGCTTGACTTACACAATCACAAACAAATATGGACTTTAACAGACATATCCTCATCCTCATATATATATATATATATATATATATATATATATATATATATATATATATATATATATATATATATATATATATATATATATATATATATATATATATATATATATATATATATATATATATATATATATATATATATATGTATGCATAGATGATATATATATGCATGTATGTATGCATATATATATATGATATATATATGCATGTATGTATGCATATATATATGTATATGTATATGTATACGTGTATATATGTTTAGCCCGGTGGCGCTGAGTTAGTGCTTTGCATTCCCACGATACAAGTTTGATCCCCGGGCTGGGAAAGGTGGACTGAAACTTTCATCCCTTTTGTGAGTAAACAAACTGAGGACCAAGAATATTTGAGAACTAAACACTGGGAGTTCCGCATAAGGTAAGTGTGGATTCAAACCTACAAACTGAGGTAAAGAAAATCAGCTCCCTAACCATATGGCCATCTTTCTTCAAAAACATAGCACTATATCTCTGAAGATGTAACTTTATGTTTTAAATCTGCAACTAGTAATATCAAAGTGTACTCCATTTCCTAAACCATCCCTTGTATAAAATTCTCATTAATAGAATACAACTGATATAGAGCACATAAATTAAAATTCTGGACTTTTCCATTATGAATGTACTATTTCACCTCGCGAAGTTATTAATTACTTTTCAAGATGAAGATCGATTTTCCTCTCTAGCTCGTGAAATACGCTCCTGTTTGAATTGATCTTACCAAAGCTTTCATGTCTCTTTTTAAGCTGATTCTCATAAAGAAGCATTAATGGACAGATTCAGTAAAAAGGTTTAATTCAAAGTGAGGTTTTCCTTCATTATTGCTCGGGCTTCTCTTGATATTAGTGTGCTCCAAACGCACCATAGCAGATTTTTAAGCATCCTCTAATTCGAAGAAATGCTTTAATTTCGCTCTAAGATTGGATATGAAGAAATCATACATAGCTTAACATTTCCGTAAAAGAACGTAATAATCGGATTCATTATGAACTATCTTCAATAGATGCATACCCACATTGTGCAGAATTCTAAATGTTTTACAGTATTCATCAGCGGTCTCAAAGTACAACAAAAAGAAGTAAAAAACTTATAGACGTATATATATATATATATATATATATATATATATATATATATATATATATATATATATATATATATATATATATATATATATATATATATATATATATATATATATATATATATATATATATATATATATATATATATATATATATATATATATATATATATATATATATATATATATATATATATTTATATATATATATATTTATATATATATATATATATATATATATATATATATATATATATATATATATATATATTTATATATATATATATATATATATATATATATATATATATATATATATATATATATATATATATATATATATATATATTTATATATATATATATATATATATATATATATATATATATATATATATATATATATATATATATATATATATATACATATATATATATATATATATATATATATATATATATATATATATATATCTGTATATGTGTGTGTGCGTGTGTGTGAGGTTTAAAAATAGGGTTTAAGAATTAAGCGAGTTATAATTAAAAATAGTTAGAACTCATTAACGAAAACGTAATAGGAGAAAGACGCACACTCGAGAGGAATTATACGGAGTGAAGAAGCCGATGGGGAAATACACATAGGAATTTTGCTTAGGTAGCAACATGAAAAGAGTAAGTTCTGAGCGGGAACTCTGGCTGATAACATCCTCCCCGCTTGTCCTAGTAAAATAAGAGAACAAAGGATTTCTAACTGGCATAGCTATATACAGAAGGATTATATTAAAAAAGGTTTTATATATGAAATAATTTGTGTCGTCCATGCTTTAACCACTCGTCCATGCCATATATATATATATATATATATATATATATATATATATATATATATATATATAGATAGATAGATAGATAGATAGATAGATAGATAGATAGATAGATAGATAGATAGATAGATAGATAGATAGGTAGATAGATAGATAGATATATGCAATAAGACTTTCAGATTCATTACGAAGTGGGTTTCCGGGAGGATATCATCGCCCTACAGTCGTGGAACCACGCGATGAGAACACAATTAAGGCATTCAAACACTCAATCTAACTTCGTTTATTCATCGACATATCAAAGCATCATCATGAAACCTTATACGAAACTAAGCCTATAACTCCGTCAAAACTGTATACGAAAAACCGTGATGGAACTCTAGATATTTGCTTAAATAGTCATTTGTGCCGATCAATCAGCTATTAATTGAAGTCACGTGGTTAACGTAACCCACTAGCTAAAACTCTATTTTTAGATATGGAACCTGAAGGATTATAGGTGGAGAACATTTGAGAATATTCGCTAGAGTTTCATGAGAAAAATTACCGCGAAGATAGAATCTTAAACCGAAAGTGACAAAAATATGATTACATATATATATATATATATATATATATATATATATATATATATATATATATATATATATATATATGTATGTATGTATGTATGTATGTTTGTATATATATACACATATATATTATATATATATATGTGTGTGTGTTATATATGTATATGTATACGTGTATATATATATATATATATACATATTAAAATGTGCTAATTTATAAAAAATGTGAGACATAAATAATCTTTATCGAAACATTTATAATACTGTACTAATTTATAAAAATAAACCAGTTACATGGAATTTTAATTAAATCTTTTGCATGATTAAAGCAGTTAAGCATGATTGGTAAAATAAAAATTTTATCTTAAAATATTATCATGAGTCATATCATAAAAACAGAACACTCATATTTTTTACTTTTATTTAAGGCATAAAAATCCAACCGAGGATGAAATTTTAAATTATTGAAAATCTTGTATGAAATACTTAAATGATTCCAGCATAGACAGTGTCGAATTACTCAAAGGTATCTTAATAATATAATAATAAAATTTTAAGTAATATAGAATAAGTAATGAATATATTTAAGGATTATAGAATAAGTAATGAATATATTTAAGCATTATAGAATAAGTAAATAATATATTTAAGTATTATAGAATAAATCTATATATATATATAAATGAATTTGTGTGTGTCTGTCTGTATGTTCTCTATAGACTCAAAAACTATGCATCCAATCGCCGTGAAAATTTGGGAAATGTTTAGGTATATCCCTGGGAAGGTTTTTGTAAATTTTTAGCTTTCAAAATTCATTCCTTCCCCCTTTTTCGAGCATTTCATGTGATTATTCCAAGCATTATTTTCCTCGGTTAAACGCAAACGATTAATTTTTTAATTTATCGTATCATAACTAAGTGAAAGAAGCAATATTTTTAGCAATATGACGTCATCCCAAGTAATTGTTTTAAACGCAGTTTTCCTCGGTTAAAAGCAGAAGATTAAAATTTTCAATTTATCACATAATTGATAGGTGAAAATGATATTTTTCTATCATTATGACGTCATTAATTTAAATATCTGATTTATTCATTTATTATTTATATTATTTAAACATCGTCTGCTTAGTATCAATTCGATTTGACCTGGAAATTGAGATATAAAGTGATTAACTTTTATTTCTATGTGGCGCAAATTATAGTATTTTTATATGAGAACTTATTTTAATTCTTAGTTAATTTTTACGTTACAATGAAATGTTTATCAACAATATTTTAACAACAAAAAGTACAAATTTCAGTGACTCTCATGGGTAAATAAAAACCTATCATTTTATATAGTTATCTTCATATTCATATGAATGTGATTTCTGTTTCATACAAAACTATGTGGTTTGTCATAAATGTCCTTAATTTTGGACAACATTTATTACTACCAACAAAATGAGCCCTGTTGCTGTCAAAACCTCTGCTTTCTATTCTACCACGTAATATGGCAGGGTATATTAACGCTGCTGATCCACATACAGTAGTAATACAGTAATGTAATTTAGGGTTAAATATATATTTTACCATAAGAAAAAAGTTTCAGCAACTTTAGTATAAGACACAAATTTGATGCAGATTTAATCGTTAGCATGTAAACATATATTTTGTTATTTTTATTTATTGATATTAAGAACAGTTTTCATTTTTATGTTTTTTTTATACAAATCTACCCGATAAGTCATAGAGTAACTAACTTTGGACAGAAATACTTGATACCGCCAAATGAACATATTCCGTATTAATACATTTTGAATTCCGAGATTAAAATCTGACTGTGACTATATATATATGTATGTATGTTTGTATGTGCGTCTATCTCCTTGCGAACCGCTGGACGCAGACGGGCGCCAAAGGTACCAAAGGACGTGACACGATCCAAGGATGTCATTTCGCCTGTTTGCTTTCCGATATTTCGATTAGTTCGAAAGATATTGATGAAAAACCGAACAAAATGCCAGTTTAATTTTGCGACACGAGCTTTCCATTGTCGAGTTGGCGTCTAAATATGGCAGTGTTATTCATTGTTGGCACTATTATCGCCAGATATTTGGTATTCGGGAAACACATAAACGTATCTATGCTATTTAAATTCCAGTGTAAGTATATAAATATATGATGGCATATATGTATATAAGACTATTTTCTTATATGATAAAAGATAAACTCATTTTTGTTTAGGAAATCACTTCTTTTTTCTATTTTATTTGCTTGGCGAGATTTTTATTTTCAGTAATTAAAAACTTGCCATGTTCTATCAAATTTGTTTTCAATTCGCAGTTGCCATTTATTAAATAAAAACTATTATAGGTTTTGTTATCTAAAACTCAACTACACTAGAGATAAAAAAATATTGGCAAGTGATATACGGGAACAAATAATTTTTCATTTAAAAATGGCAACTATGAAATATTGAGATATTATAGCCACTTTTAAATAAAGTTTAAAATGTAATTTCAAATAATATAACTGTTTTCAGTGTTTTAGTTTTAGATACTTATTTTGTTTTATCAATATTAATTTGGTATATTTCTCTCATTTCAAATTCAATTGAGCCATTTTTATTTATCCAATTTTAAGACGTTACTCTGTACTTCACCTATTCTTAAATAAGCTTGGCGACTTTCGGTATATATTTCGTGTTATAAAAATTGAAATCCTTTATGTAACTTCATTCTTATGATAACGCTTTCAGGTAATATAACTGTTCTCGGCTTTTGACCTTATGTGCTTAGTTCATTTTATCAATATTTGGTATTTCTCTTTCATTGCCAATTCAATTGCACCATTTTTATTATCCAATTTTGAGACTGCACTAACATCTATTCATAATTAGGCTTGGAAGAATTACTTAAGTTAGCCATTTCGGTCAATCGCGTTCTGATATTCTAATTAGTTCGAAATATATTATTTTAAAACCAACAAAAACACCGTTTTAATTATGTAGTACAGTCATTTTAACTGTTGAGTTGGCGTGACAAATAATGATCATATTTTCATTGTCGTCGTTTTCTCCAGATATTTGGTAATAGAATTGACATTAATGCAAAACAACTATCGCCTATCCTGCCAAACCATTGTTTGTTTGGAAAATTTGAACTGTGGCACATTTAGGTATTTTTGTTAGTGAATTATTATATTCTTGAAGAATTTTTCAAGACCTTACCATTAAAATTCGAGTGTAAATAAGTGCATTTATAAACATAAATACATATGGATGCATTACTTCGCCCAATCTGCTGAATGCTTAAACTCTTTCCACCATTAAAATACCGTAATTACAATCAATTAAAAGTATATTAATTAATATATGTACTGAGTGGTGCCATTTATTGCCTATAGTTACAACTATTTGACATACGCAATAACTTTTTCTCTTTGAAATATCCCAGTATCAAAATCTTTTTATTTTTAATAGCTAAATTTTTTACTTCATCAAAATATGTAAATCTTTATTTTACTTTCTCAATTTTTTTTAAGAAGTTGGTATTTTTTCTGTTATATGTTGGCGTGATTTTTATTTTCAATAATTACAAATTCCCCATGTTCTGTCAAATTTGTTTTTATTTCACAATTGCCATTTTTTAAAGAAAAAGTTTTCGTCATAGGTTTTGTTGTTTAAAATTCGATTTTTATGTATGTAAAACATTAGTACTAAAAGACATTCAATCTCGGAAATGAATTATCCCATTCCGAACAGTACATATATATTACTCTCTACAGCATTTTGAAATTTGACTCCTACATTAAAAAAAAGTGGTTTAATTGGGAATTATGCAGCGGCTCACGGGGAACACAGTGCACTTACTGGACATTCAGCTATTAAAATAAACTGTTATAATCATCAACAATCTGAAATATACGAGATTTGTTCAGCATTTCTATCAATACGTCTTATTATCTTTAATAGTGGTTCAAAATATTTCATCGAAATATTTTAAAACCCAGACCGAAGGCTGGGTGCGAAGCAGCTAGTAATGAATAAAATTATGTAAAATAGAATACTTAATTCATATATTTATGTAATATAGAATATTTAATGAATATATTTAGGCAATATAGAATATGTAATGAATATATTTAAAAAATATAGATTAAGTAATGAATATATTTAAGCAATGTAGAATAAGGAATGAATATATTGAAGCAATATATATTAAATAATGAGTCAATTTAAGTAATATGGAATAATTAATGAACATATTTAAGTAATATAGAATAAGTAATCAACATGTGTTATTTTTTAGCTAATTTATAATATTATAAATTATCAATGAAAAATTTAAAGTATGTGATTAATCAATGCAAATGTAACAATTATTATGTTTTCTTATACCGTTGGATAATTAGAACTCTAATTTGGACTTAAAACTCTGTTAACACTATATTTACGGGCCGAAACAATCTGGCTCATTAAAAATTTGATCACTATATATATATATATATATATATATATATATATATATATATATATATATATATATATATATATATATATATATATATATATATATATAAAACTTTAATATCACTTTTCAAAAACATACGTTGGTTTTTAGTTAAGTAATTAATATTTGTTTCAGAGACGTCTGAATGAATTACCGTTTACTTATATTTGAATGCCAGAAATTCTTTCATAGTGTTACATTCCATATTTTAAAAGCATGAAGCTTAGATACAAATAACATAATTTTAGAGTAAAGTGGGGGACGTTTTCCTTAGTATATATTACTTTTTTACTTTTTTTTTCTAAAATTACATATGTAAACTTTCATTCCTCTTCCCCTCAGACCTCTTCATTTAGCATTATCAAATGTGGTATGCCTATTTTTCCGGTTGTGAGCCAATTTGGCTCATAGAATGGTTTAACAGTTAATCGCATAAAATGAAATTTATTGGTCGACTCAAGTAAATATTTCACGAAAAGATTTTATTTTCCAATTGAAGAGCTAAGAAATAAATGTAGAGAAGAAGTCGAGAACACTTCCATTCCAATGACAGAAATTCATGCTACTGACACACGGAAGAATTGTTAAGTTCAACAATCATGCAAAAGAAACAGATGTAAAAACCATTGTGCTAAATGTAATTGAAATATTTGCGGAAAATGTGTTTCAAAAACAGATTTTATATGTAAAAAAATGTTTTTCATAAATTTTTTGATAATAAGCATTTCATTTAAATTAATTTGGAACTATTTTCTTTGCAAAAACTTCAATTTTCTTGTATGAGTCAAATTGACTCACTTCAGTAAAAATAGATATATGATCAACATCCGTAAATCTAATGTTAATACTCCGAGTGGAACACACCGAGGAAAAAAGTCTAAAAAAATACGCTAAAGGTTTACTGTGTCAGTGGCCAAAGCGTTCTATGATTTTTTCCTTCACCCTTTGTCGACTAGAATAGAATACGGGAACCCACCCTCGTTATTGTCCCTTTACTTCCGGTTATAAATAGATATATAAATAGATATTATACATTGTTAATTTTTATTACACATATAGCTCGCCAAGTCTCGGAGATCATCCCATAATAAACAATGTATTCTAAAAGTACAAATAAAAATATTCTTTGAGAGACTTATTTATAATTTTTACGAAAGTCATCCAAGATAATTAAGTGGTGCAATTAGATATACATATATTACCGCAAACGAAATACTTTGAAATAGAGATTTACAAAGCCGTGAAAAACTATCAGAGTCTTTGTGCCTCAGGGAGTAGGGGTGGATTCCTCAATAAATGTCAGTCAAAGAGGGGTGCAGTACCTAAACAATCGACCTGACCCTCCTACCTCAAAACTCAATGGGTGAAAACACTGGTAGAAGTGTACATTACATCCATTTTCGGAACGTTTTTGGAGATCGAAAATTGTACGTGACAACCGCTTTGAAGACATCATCGGTTTGGCGGAATTGTACGTGCGAACCGCTTAGAGGGTTAATATTGAAATAAAAGGTATATTTTAGTTCGCAATAAACATTAATCTGCATTCGAATTAATCATGCTGCATTTGGGCATATAATTGTGAATATTATTTTGATAAATATAGTATATATTTTTTCAATTTGAATATATCATATCTATATTGGCCTTCATAACTTATTAGGGGTAATATTTTATGAACTTTTATATTAATTTAATTAGTTCATACTTAGCTCTTTTTTATATCTAACACTATAGATATATATAGATAAAACTGGTTTAACTTTTTTTATTTTATTATGTTTACAATCAATCCTAATACATCTATTTGAGCTTCTAAAATTTCTATATGAAAACATCTTAATGCTGTACAAAAATGTCCATTCTAATGTATTCATCAATGGTTATACTCTTTATCCGATATTACAATGAACCTCTCAGTGTTATTGAGAAACATTAGCTTTGTATCTCTAATAAAAGATCATTATATTTATTACAATTCATCAACTGTAAACATAATCAACAATGCATTAGCGAAATACCCATGGAGACAACCACTATTAATTCTCCTTAGCCCGGATGAAGTACTTTATCCAACATTTGTTACTCCTATTTCTAGAGTTATTATTAGTCCAAATTATTAGTCTTTATATGTGGATACAATAAATTTCAAAGATTATTCAATACAAATCAACACTTAGTATTTCATAAATACTCGACCCAATTTTGCATGTAATATTCTTATACATGAATTATTATATTACAAACTAGTATATAGCCCGTTATGTGACGGGATCAGTAAAATTTTTAATTTTCCAAAATTGTAAAGTACGCTATGAGGCAGGTAAAAAAATGGTTTGTTTTTTGGCTGAGAATTATCTTGCAACAAGAAATAATGGATGATTCAATTTAAAATTATCACATATGTACCTAATATATTAGTTAAGCCAATTATAAAAGAAAATTATTCACGTAATATATAAGTTCAATGATAAAACGCATGAAAATAAGGCATAATTTAAATCATTTAAAATAAGAAATGATTCAATGAGATGGTTAAAGGAATGACGTCATAATGCTAGAAAAATGTTATTTTTTCCTATTTATTATGGGATAAATTGATACATTTAATCGCCTGATCTTAACTAGGAAAAATAGGAGTTGAAATAATGGCATTAAAAGCTCGAAAAGAGGGGAAGAGGTCAATTTCGAACGTTTTAAAGAAGGCAGTATTTTTCACTGTGATATGAAGCATATTTATACCAATTTATTTTAGAATCGGATCTATAGTTTAGGAGAAGATAAACATTACTGTCTTTGAATTTTGCTAACTATGGATGCCTCTATCCATTCCAGGTCCAACCGCTTCATAAAATCGAGGACAGACGTACATATAACTTATTATTATATAGGGGATTTCTGAGATTTAATAACATTACGAGAAACTAACTTTCGATTAAAAAATATCAGAATCTTTCTTAAACATTGCCATAAACTATTGACTCTAGAACTGTCAAACATGAGTATGTACTTAGTTGTCCTCATTCACATATATTATTAGTTCAGAAAACGTCATTTCAAAGTACTGTCAACAGGAAAGCTCTCTTAGATGTGTACCAACTGTATTCAGAGAAATGTTCAAAATCAACAAAACGAGAATACTCTGCTGTAAATTAAAGTGCCAAAGATTGGGTAGTTTAGTAAACGAAAATAATATTTTATTGAAATCAACATATTTTATATATATATATTTCTATAAATTCTATTTTGATCTGACCGACTTGCTAGATCATGTTTATTAAAAATGTTTAAAATAGTGTGTTAATATTTATTTAGAGAAAATTAATTCAGATTTTAAAAATATTCTTATATTATTTAATAATATTTTAAAAATATTTATTTTAATAAATCTTAATTCTTATTAATATCTATATTAATATGCATTAGAATTAAAACATCATAGGTCGGTTTGAGACAACTATACTCAAGGGCCAAAACATTATGACCACCCCTACATTTTGCAATGAACTCTCCTGAATGACGTGGAAGGTACGTGATCAAGTGGAAGTGGTATTTAACTGCTACTGGAGAGTCTGAAGAATCATTCTTCGTGTAGAAGAATCATCTTTTACTTCTGTGTGTCATGGGAAAGACTGGGAATCTAAGTGATTTTGATAGAAGGCAGATTGTAATGGCTCGAAGGCTCGGAACAAGTATTTCCGAAACTGCATGACTCGTGGGTTGTTCACGATCTACAGTTGTTAGTACTTATACAAAGTGGATGAATGACGGTGAAACCAGCAGTAGACGACATGGTGTTGGACGTCCACACGCTATCAAAGAAAAAGGTCGTCATAGACTGTCTCGCATGGTGAAGCAAAACCGGTGCCACACAGTAGCTCAGCTGACAACCCAATACAATGCAGGACCAAGTAGAATAGTATCGGAGCTCACTGTTCAGCGGACACTGTTGGATATGGGGCTACGCAGAAAACATCCCACTTGTGTGTCTTTGCTGTCCAAGCGTCATCGCCAACTGCGCCTACACTGGGCCCGGAAACATCGCGACTAGTCCATGGATCAGTGGGACAGAGTTACCTGGTCAGATGAAGCACGGTTTGTCAATCATCACGCCGATTTCCGTGTCAGGATACGCCGTCTTCCAGGTGAACAGTTTCTCCCTCAGTGTACAATAGGTCATACACAGGCCAGCGGTGGCAGTATTATACTTCGGGGGACGTTCTCTTGGGCATCTCTGGGACCCGTGGTTGTGGTAGAGCAGATCATGAATGCTACAGGGTATCTGAACATCATTACTGACCAGTTTCATTACATGGCCTCTCTTTTTCTAGCTAGAAATAGAATGTTCCAACAGGACAACGCCCCGTGCCACAAGGCTAAAATTGTGTCTGAGTGGTCCCAGGAACATAATGTTGGATTCTAGTTAATACTCTGGCCGCCTAACTCAGCGGATCTTAATCCGATAGAACACATTTGGGATGTCATGGGACGGCAGCTCAGAATTCAAAGACCACCAATTCGCAATATCTCGGATTTACGTAACGTTGCTTAAACATCTGGAACAATCTGTCTCCGTCCATTTACCAAGGACAACAATAGATCGCGACCAACCTACGAGTCGTTCAATTTCTGAAATACTTGTTCCGAGCCTTAGAGGCATTACAATCTGCCTTCTATCAAAATCGTTTAGATCCGCAGTCTTTCCCATTATGCACAGAAGTAAGTGAAAGAATGATTCTTCAGACTCTCCAGCAGCAGCTAAATACCACTTCCACATGATAACGTGCCTTCCACTTCATCCAGGCGAGTTCATTGCAAAATGTAGGGGTAGTCATAATGTTTCGGCTCTTAAGTATATACTGGAATTAAAAAAGCATTGTTTCAATTACATGTGAACGCGTTCATATCTTTATTTCTTCTATTGTTTTAGACCGAAAGTGTTCTTGTAAATGGAGATTTTTCATTACATAGAATTCAGATTGCATTTACAAATACAGGTGTACAAATAAATGTTACATCAGTCCAAAATACAATACTTCAACATTTTATGACTAATGGTTTTTGAATTAGCTGAAATTTAGCTCTATAAACATTTTACCTGTGTGGACCCATTCTAAATGCTATAACAGTCATATTGGTAAAGAATGCCTCAAAAACAATAAATTATAAACCTATTAAGTTTCAAGGTTCAATACTAAAAGGCTGTATAAAAGGAAATATAAATAAAGACTGGCAACAAAATTGAGATAACAGTGAAAACAAGACGAACTAAGTGTACTAAAATTTGGAAAGTAGACCATAAATTACATTTGTACATAGTGTAAAGTTATTATTATTAATCCTAAATATCATAATAACACATCATACAAAAAAGAGATATTAATAGACAAGTAAATCGTGTGGTACCCACATTAGATTTTTTTACTATAAACTACCATTTGCGATCAAAAGCTTTTATGCATCTTAAACTCTCGCCTGTGAACTCCGCACTGCAAGAAACTTCTGTGGGTTGCAAAAGGAGACTGAATCAAAAGTCATTAAATCACTAAGTTCTCCTGCATTGACTACCAGCTCCATTCTTAATTCGAGACAACTCTGTAGCTTGTAAAATCAGTCTCAGAGAAAAGACACTGAACCATTGAAATCTCTATCAATGAAAGTACAGTTGACTCATCCTTAAACATCTAACTTTCTGCTAACTTTCTCTTACTTTTGTGCTTTATTTGTGCTTTACTTTAGTTGGTTTTTCATTTAATGTTACATTTGGACTGAAAGTCTTGCCTTTGATTCATCTTGACCTTCCACTAAACTTTTTTTTTTCATTACTTCTGCTCTTAACAGATTTTGTAACTGGTGTTTGAAGTAGTGCAAATTTCTTGAGTATCTATGTTATTATGGACTCCTTAGAGAAAAACAAACACGAAATTTAAATAACTTGCTCAGTAAATGTTACAGCCTATCAACATTAGTATAGTACATTGTAAAATTCCTCTTATAAAAAAGAAAGAAAACTTTCGCATCACAGATTTATTTGGTATCACATGTAAACATAATACTTTAAAGTGAAGTTTTATAATACATAAAACTACTTGTCATGATTTTAGTCGGTAAAATTATCTTCAGACAATCAAATCCTAAAATATTGATCTAAATAACAAAATTATAAATAATAGCAGATAACTTGAAAGTTTTGTAGATTATTTGTATTTGTAGGATTGTCTTCTGAATTCGTTGAAACTCGTTCCGAGAAAGCCTAATTCTAAATATCACAACACATCATACAAAAAAGAGATATTAATAGATATACAAGTAAATCGTGTGGTACCCACATTAGATTTTTTTTGCTATAAACTACCATTTGCTATCAAAAGCTTTTATGCACCTTAAACTCTTGCCTGTGAAGTCCGAACTCAGTTCGAGCAATGCAAATGAGACAATTTTGGAATGCCTGACCTGAGTTCAGGCAAGAGAAAAAACAGTATTTCAATTCCGTAAACCCCGAAATCGGTTCGTCCAATGCATCATATTTAATTTGCCATTTCCCCAAAAGATAGAGATACTTTCTTGCGAAAAGTTCGGCATTTTCTCCCCATTTGTAGCGATTTCTCGGATACTGTAAAGGATTTGTGAAATTCAAAGACATCTGGGGGACATGGAATTCATGATAGTTGATATAAATAATAATATTGTTTTATTAACTTATAATTATCCAGAAAATTATGTCATTTGATTCATTTCGCTATAATTTGAGCATAAATTACTGTAATTCATTAACATTTCCTATATATGTGATAATATTGAAAATAGTAGTTATTTCTTTGAAAATTTTTTTTATATTTTATTTCTAACATCTTGCAGATAGTAATAAACAAAATTAAAAGTAAAAAATTTCTATTTTGGCATGTTTTTTCGAATACAATAGACTCCGTTTAATGTGATCAGTTTGAGACACTGTGATTTGGATAACAATAACCGATTGATAATAATAGACGATATTCAAAATTAGATAAATCGACCCACCCACCCCTTTAATTTACATGTACTGAATTTCAAAATAAAGCGAAAAACTCACCTTATATTTATGTAATGTATATTATCCTTTAAAACTTAAGAGTTCTATACATAATTAAAAAATGGATCAATTGTTGACTTTCTACAATTTTTTCTAAGAAGATTATTGATAAATTGTTCGTAATCATAATGTTTTTAAAGTCATCGGAGCGGTGTTGTACTTCACGTTTCAACACTTTCAATGCAGTTCCTAGGTTGAGAAATGTCTAACTGCACTGCAGCATTGCGCTGACTCTTTTTTGGTAACCTGTCAAAACGATTTAAAATTTCGATCTTTTGTTTTAATGTTACATCATTTCGATTTCTGGGTTCCATATCGACAAGATGCATGTATGCGAGCAAGGCATAAATTGTGAATAAGCTCCTTCTCATTTCCTATAAGAATGTGTTGCCTTCTGCTTATCTGACAACCATTGACCACCAGCAGGGTGTGCGTATTTTTGAAAAATTCCAGAAACGTGTAATTTGATCATTCCTTTGATCATTACCCATTTCTCTAGGTGGAAGAGGGAGAATTCTCGGAAATTAAAACAGCAGCAAAGGGAAAGGAAAGTCTCGATTCCTTCTGAATACATTGTGAATATTCCTATGCCAGTTAAAATAAGGTTCAAAAACTGATAACATCAACCGATGCAACGATCACATAAAGCGATAATTTTAACGTACAAATGAATAGAGAATATCGAGACCAAGGGATTTCGATAACAATAAGTGATTGATAACAATAACCGCGATCACATTAAGTGGAGTTCACTGTATATTCCACAGGTAAGGGATTATCAATCTCTGTATACAAAAAAATAAAATTTCAAAACGTATTCTTTAAAATTCTATGAATTAAAAGAAACTTTTTCTGAATAAAATGAATATACACATTTAAGAAGTGCATTATTAGTGAAAATCTTATTTTGAAAATATTTTCTGTTTTATTCAAGAGAAAACATTTCATTATATTTTTCTTTTCTCTTAAAAGGGGATAACTTAATAAAGGATTTAATGTCTCTCTCGACATTTTGCGAAGAACAATGAAGAGAAATTCAATTTTAGCATTTTAGAATATGTAGTGTTAGAGTATTTGCTCTTAATTTACAATATTTGTTCCGGAGAAGTCTGAATGAATTACCGTTTAATTATATTTGCATGTAGGAAATAATTTTATTGTGTTATGTTCAACATTTTCAAAACGTCACGCTTAAAAGCAAATGATATAAATTTAGAGATAGTGTGAAAAATTTCCCTTAGTATACAATACTTTTTTACCGATATGTAAATATGTAATTTTCAAAGAAAATTACGTATGTAGTGGTAGAGTATTTACTTTTAATTTAAAATATTTGTTTCAGAGACGTCTGAAAGAATTACCGTTTACTTATATTTGAATGTCAGAAATTATTTCATTGTGTTACATTTCATATTTTAAAAGCATGAAACTTAGATACAAATGACATAATTTTAGAGTAAAGTAGGTTACATTTTTCTTAGTATACACTACTTTTGTACCTTTTCTTTAAAAATTACATATGTAGTATTAGAGTATTTGCTTTTAATTTAAAATATTTCTTTTAGAGACGTCTGAATGAATTACCGTTTACTTATATTTGAATACCAGAAATTATTTCATCGTGTTACATTACATATTTTAAAAGCATGAAGCTTAGATGCAAATGACATAATTTTAGAGTAAAGTGGGGGATATTTCAGTTAGTATATATTACTTTTTTACCTTTTCTTCTAAAATTACATATGTTGTCTTAGAGTAATTTAAAATATTTGTTTCGGAGACGTCTGAATGAATTACCGTTTAACTATAATTGAATGTTAGAAATGATTTCATCCTGTTACATTCCACATTTTTAAAGTATCATGCTAAGACGCAAATGACATAAATTTAGAGTAAAGAGGAGAACATTTACCTTAGAATACACTACTTTTTTACCTGTTCTTCTAAAATTACATATGTAGTGTTAGAGTAATTGTTCTTAATCTAAAATATTTGTTTCAGAGACGTCTGAATGCATTACCGTTTAATTATATTTGAATGTCGGAAATAATTTTATTGTGTTATGTTCAACATTTTCAAAACGTCACGCTTAAAAACAATTAACATAAATTTAGAGATAGTGGGAAAATTTCCCTTAGTATACACTACTTTTTTACCTTTTCTTTAAAAATAACATATGTAGTGTTAGAGTAATTGTTCTTAATTTAAAATATTTGTTTCAGAGACGTCTGAATGTATTACCGTTTACTTAGATTTAAATGTCAGAAATTATTTCCTCGTGTTACAATCCATATTTTAAAATCATGAAGCTTAGATGCAAATGACAAAATTTTAGAGTAATGTGGATTACATTTTCCTTAGTATACACTACTTTTTTTATCTTTTCTTTAAAAATTACATATGTAGTGTTAGAGCATTTGCTTTTAATTTAAAATATTTGTTTCAGAGACGTCTGAATGAATTACCGTTTAATTATATTTGAATGTCAGAAATAATTTCATCGTGTTACATTCCATATTTTAAAAGCATCAAGCTTAGATGCAAATGACATAACTTTAGAGTAAAGTAGGGGACATTTTCCTTAGTATATATTGCTTTTTTACCTTTTCTTCTAAAATTACATATGTACTGTTAGAGTAATTGTTCTTAATTTAAAATATTTGTTTTGGAGACATCTGAATGAATTATCGTTTATTTATATTTGAATGCCAGAAATTATTTCATCGTGTTACATTCCATATTTTAAAGTCAAGAAGCTTAGATGCAAATGACATAATTTTAGAGTAAAAGGGGTTACATTTTCCTTAGTATACACTACTTTTGTACCTTTTCTTTAAAAATTACCTGTTAGTGTTAGAGTATTTTCTTTTAATTTAAAATATTTGTTTCGGAGACATCTGAATGAATTACCGTTATCTTATATTTGAATGTCAGAAATTATTTCATCGCGTTACATTCCATATTTTAAAAGCATAAAGCTTAGATGCAAATGACACAATTTTAGAGTAAAGTGGGTTACATTTCCCTTAGTATACACTGTTTTTTACCTTTTCTTCTAAAATTACATATGTAGTGTTAGAGTAATTGTTCTTAATTTAAAATATTTGTTTCAGAGACGTCTGAATGAATTACAGTTTAATTATTTTTGGATGTCAGAAATTATTTCATCGTGTTACAGTCCACATTTTAAAAGCATCAAGCTTAGACGCAAATGACAAAAATTTAGCTTAAAGTGGAAAAATTTCTCTTAGTATATATCATTTTTTTTTACTATTCTTAAAAAAGTACATATATATAGTGTTAGAGAACAGTCCTAAATTTAGAATATTTATTCCAGTGATGTCTGAATAAATTATCAAAAAATTATTAAAATTATAAACATGTCAGAAACTATTTCATTGCGTTATATTCTATATTTTTAAAGAATCAGACTTAAACGCGAATGATATAAATTTAGAATAAAGTCGGAAAATTTCCCTTAGTATATATTACTTTTCTACCTTTTTTAAAGCATTATATGTATATAGAGTTAGAGAATAGTTATAAATTTAGAATATTTGTTACAGAGATGTCTAAATTAATTACCATTTAAAACTATTTTTATATCAGAAATATTTTCATTGCATTATATTCTATATTTTTAAGCCTCAAGCTTAAATGCAAATGCCATAAATTTAGAGCAAAATGTGAAAATTTCCCTTAATATCTAATAGTTTTTACCTTTTTTAAAAAATTATATTTGAAAATAAATGTGCCTCTCTTCTATTTTGCAAAGATAAATTCATTGAAAAGTTTAATCGTATACAGCCCCTTTCGAGACTTAAATTCTTCATTATAACAGCATTTTTTTTGTTTCCTCGTGAAATAAAAAGCTTTTCTTTTTGTAGAATGACTTTTTACAATTCCTTTAATAACGCTCTAACCTTAAAAAAATTAGTTTTTTCATTTTAAACAGTATCAGAGTTGTATCGGTTTTAACCATGGGAGTTTAGACCAGTGGTTTTAACCGGTTTTAACAGTCCTGATCAATATCAATTTGGACCAATTTTGACCACTAATATTTACTTTTCAGTGTATTTAATACTAATTAAACATAGTTTACTAGCATATGATAAAGAGTTACATTTGTTGAAAATGGCATAATATAAATAACACCAGCAAAAAACAAATATAACATAACCCCAAGGGCTTGACTAAAGAACTGGGTTCTCCAGCCAACTTGGCGATAATGGTTTAAGTATGGTTGTCTAACATTTTCTCCTGATCTCACCGTGTCCAAACAATCTGTATTTTTACTATAATTTATATGATATTTGCATCAGACTCTCATTGTGTAACTCTTTTCTTATATATTAAAAGTGCGCAATGCTTAACAAAATTAGTTATAACAAACCATTAATGGTTCCCTATGGCTGATTTTTAATAATTTGGAGCTGTTGAGTTTCTAAACTGTTAAGGCATCAATTGACCATAAATATAAATGTCCGGTTTTCAAGTCGTTTTCATTAATTAAGGAAGAGTATATAATTCTATTATAATGGCGCACTGTGCATTAATTAAAGTCGCCAGAAAAAGCAAGAAATACAATGTTTGGATGGATTACCTTTGTGTTTTAGTAAATATCCCCAATATTTTCGCCAAATTTGCCAAGGGGAACCCAATTCTTAAGTAGTCTTAACACCAAGATACAAAAAAAAAGTTTTACCTATTTTTTTATACAAGCTGTTTTATAAGAAATTTATGTTGAATTCAAAAAACTGTTACAAGTAACAAGTTTTGTAGTTGTCTCTAAATTTAAAAGATATTGTAATTTATTTTGGATTACTCCAAACTATGAAAACATAAAGCTTTGGTATGGTCACAGTTGTAACAAAATTACGGTGATTGCAGTTAAAATGATTATAAATTAATAACAATTTCAATTGTAAAATGTCATGTTATTTGTTTTAGTTTCAAAATATATGCTTTTAACTACAACTTATGTTTTTAACTTCAACTCATGTTTTATGTTTTTAACTGTAACTCATGTTTTATTTTTTAACTGTAACTCATATTTTATGTTTTTTACTGCAACTGGATTACATTTTTACAATTGCATGTGCATGGTTCATTTTTAAAATTCAAACATTCTTATTATACTGTATAAGCATGTTAAATCTCATGAACTTGTTAGTGTAATATTTTGTTTAACTGCACTACTATTTTTATTGCTTATTAAAAGTCACTTCTAATTACAAAAGATATTATATATTAAAATTAAGACCATTTAAAACTATTTTTAACAATTCTGACCACTTCTGACCTTCTTTGACCCCTTTTGACCAGTTTGGGATCGTTAAGCCTTTGCCTTAAAACAAAGTATGGGAGACGTGATCGTACTGCTGTGCCTAAAATGAGAACCTCGTATCACACACGTGATGATTCTTTCTGGCCAAAAGTGAAAAGCTCGTATCAGTAATAAAATAATACCCCTTACAAAAATTTGACTAATATTATACATTATTCACTTTTAGGTTATCACGCAATAAATTCTACAGAGAAAATATTTAAACGACTGAAAATTTTTACTTTTATTATATAATTAAAAACATAGAAATAATATTATGTGAAATAAAAACATTAATAAATTTTTTAGTAAAAATGAAATGAAATATAATCATCAAATTCTATGGTTTTATTCAATAGTAAAAGCAGTACTATCAATGTCCACTGGTTTGCTCCCAATTTAGCCCGTGATGAAACTGCTGCTGGTCATGACGCATGAGAAAAGCTTTCATCGAAAGTGGAACACACAATCGTCGCTCGATTCATAAGGCAAGAGGTTAAAACCACTTTTATCCAATCAGTTTTGACTGGTCAAAATTACAACCTGAACAGTATACTTTTAAAACAACACAAGAAACAAATAACAAATAAAAATCGAAAGTTACTTATCCTCAAGATAACTTTTGAAATATATGTATGTGTATGTGTGTAGTGACATTTTTAAGCTAAAAAACTAAACAACGTAATTATAAGTGTATCGTAAGATAATTTTCGGGTGATTTTATATCCTCATATGACAAAACTTGGCTACTATCTTTTGTTCTGATTATCAAGTTTGCGAGCAAAAAAACACCAAAATGAATGTCTCATGACTAAAACTAAACTCCATGGTACAACAGCCCCTAGGGGGCCAGGACCTACGGTGCCAATCTCCGTTTCCGAGACCAAGAGCCCTGGGGTGTGAAACATATGTTCCGATTAGGTGGTAAACCTTACGGGGCAGCCCCAGTGTTTAGTTCTCAAGCATGCTTGATCCTCAGTTTGTCCACCCACTGAAGGGATGAAAGGCTGAGTCAACCTTGCCCAGTCCGGGGATGGAACCTCGAACGTGTGTCGTAGGAGAGCGAAACATTACCCCAACGCCACTGAGCATGTCTGATGACTAAACACTTCTTATATGCCTCTTTATATAATTAGTTTTACTTTTGCTCTTCATCAAGTATCATTAATCATTAAAAACCCTGAAAGGCTGGCTAGTACACCTATAAACTTTTTTTCAAAAGCAGCTGGCAATACAGGCACTATATGCCCTTATACTAGTACAAGGCTGTGAAGATGTTACCCATTTAGCCACATCTGTAGCCGTACGTGTAACTTAAGGTATGCCAAGGACACGAGTAACATTACCCCTGCTGGGTCCTCGTAATTTAGAAGCAGGGACCATGCAGAAGACCCCAGGCTTGGCCTGCCACACCCAGGGGTATTGTTTGAGAACTTGGAGAACATTGACCATGAACATATTTTACGTTCACCAATCACCTTTAACGAACACGGCGGATCTTAGTCCTACTCGATCGCCGAGTCGTCAACCTTTACAGTTAGGAGATCTTTGCCTTTGCCGACTGAGCTACCGCCGATCACACCTATAAACTGTGATGTTCTGGTTTTCACCACAGAAGTCATCGGGAGATGATGCCATAATAAACTACTTTTCTCTTTTCCTAAACTCTTGGTTTTCTCTTTCGGATACGTTTATACTTGTGACTGCACCGCAGACAATGTGGATTTACTTACATTTATGATGGGTTAAATTGCCCATTACATGTACACATAATATACATAACTGAATTTAAATATCAAAGTAACACATTATATGCGGGTACATTTCGCAGCGGAATTGTACCGGAAGCTGGCCTTTTGCGCGTAAATTTGGTTATTCAGTTAAATCACAATAGATCGAAAATTATTTAATTTTTAACCAACTTTTCGTATTTTAAATTGAAATATATAAACAAATATGTAAATAGAAATATATAAATAACAACCATACAAATTTTGTAAACAAAAAAATATATTTTTATTGGTTAAATTTATAATAGTATCGTAAATATGAAAAATCAAATAGAAATATTAGTATATAGTTTTAATTTTTTCGTATTATGTTATATATAAACATTTTTACATTATAAAAAAATAAAAAGAGCAATCATAAAACTAATAATGTAAAAACTAGTTTTTATTTGTCTAAATTTTTCCAGAATCTATGCAGTAGACAAGAACATTCGGCTTCGTTTTCCTGTATATACCGTTATTTTTGTACCCACAACCAAACCATGTTGTTACACTAACCCGTACTAGTACGTGACCCGCGCTCAAGTATCAATCATCAAGAAACGTACTAGTACGTGTCCCGCCTAGAATGTGTTAAGATAAATATCTCTTTTACTCTGTAGACCTAAAATAAAACAAATAAACTCTTAAAAATTTGAAATTTATAATATTCAATTCATCATTTTTGTCATACTATAAAAAATATAAATACAGCTCATATTAATATAATTAAAAATCACAGAATAAAAAAGATACTTTAACTCTATTTAATATTAAAATTTAGCTTCTAAATTATACATTTCAAAAGTTGAGTGTGTGTTGATTTCTAATTTTTCCCCTTTTGTAGATATTTTATATTCAGGGCTTCATTTAAAAAACAAAATATTTTTATGAAGTTATTTTTATATAATAAATATTTAAAATTAATTTTTAATAATATATTTTTATATATAAATATTTATATATAAAATATTTTTATAATGTCCCTTATGGTCTAGGAAATTTTGTAACAGAAACGGAATTTTTATAATATTCTATTCATCATACTATAAAAAATATAAATACATCTCATATTAATATAATTAAAAATCATAGAATGAAAAAGCTCCTTGGACTCTATTTAATATTAAAAATGAGCTCTAAATTATACATTTCAAAAGTTGAGTGTATGTTGATTTCTGATTTTTCACTTTTTGTAGATATTTTATATAATGGCTTCATTTAAAAAAACTAAATATTTTAATAAAGTTATTTTTTATATAATAAATATTTAAAATTAGTTTTTAATAATATATTTATATATATAAATATTTTTATATAAAATATTTTCATAATGTCCCTTATGAAGGGTCTAGGAAATTTTGTAACAGAAACGGAATTTTTAATAATATTCTATTCATCATACTATAAAAAATATAAATACAGCTCATATTAATATAATTAAAAATCACAGAATAAAAAAGCAACTTTGACTCTATTTAATATTAAAAATTAGCTTCTAAATTACACATTTCAAAAGTTGAGTGCGTGTTGGTTTCTAATTTTTCACCATTTATATATATTTTAAATACATGGCTTCATTTAAAAAAAGCTAAATATTTTTATAAAGTTATTTTTATATAATAAATATTTAAGATTATTTTTAATAATATATTTATATATATAAATATTTTTATATAAAATATTTTCATAATGCGCCTTATGAAGGGTCTAGGAAATTTTGTAACAGAAATGGAATTTTTACTAATATTCTATTCATCATACTATAAAAAAATATAAATACATCTCATATTAATATAATTAATAATCATAGAATAAAAAAGATACTTAGACTCTATTTAATATTAAAAAATTTGCTTCTAAATTATACATGGCAAAAGTTGAGTGTGTGTTGATTCCTGATTTTTCACCTTTTATAGATATTTTATATACATGGCTTCATTTAAAAAAACTAAATATTTTTATAAAGTTATTTTTATATAATAAATATTTGAAATTAATTTTTAATAATATATTTTTATATAAAATATTTTTATAATGTCCCTTATGAAGGGTCTAGGAAATTTTGTAACAGAAACGAAATTTTTAATAATATTCTATTCATCATACTATAAAAAATATAAATACATCTCATATTAATATAATTAAAAATCATAGAATAAAAATTCTACTTATACTCTATTTAATATTAAAAATTAGCTTCTAAATTATACATTTCAAAAGTTGAGTGTGTGTTGATTTCTGATTTTTCACCTTTTATAGATATTTTATATACATGGCTTCATTTAGAAAAACTAAATATTTTTTATAAAGTTATTTTTATATAATAAATATTTAAAATTAATTTTTAATAATATATTTTTATATATAAATATTTTATATAAAATATTTTCATAATCTCCCTTATGAAGGGTCTAGGAAATTTTGTAACAGAAACGGGGCTTATTATAAAACTAAGAAAACAGAAGTGAATATTTTATTTTACAATGAATCAAAAATAGGTTTTTTTAATGAAGAATTTTCATCTCGAAATGGATTATGTCTCCTTAAATGCATCCTCAGCATCCTGTTAAAGAAAAATAAATTTTGTGTGTTCCTGTCAGCAAAATTGTAATGGTTTCAGTCTACATAAAAAGTGAAATGTTGTTCGTTGAAACTGCAGCATCAACAATAAAACCCATTTGTTAGACGGCATAGAGTACAATATCTTAATGGCTGGTATTATTGATCCGTAAACCAAAAGGAACATGCTCTTAAATCAATATTTTCAGAGTCTATTTTTAGCCGATCTAACTTCTATTTGGCAATGCATCTAGAGATTCAAATTCTGTAAATTTGTCTGGGGCATAATTTCAGTCCGATTTATCACCCATTCACCGTTCTTCGGTTATGACTACATTAAGACATTAAAATCATTCTCACCGAATTTTATTGCTGAGTCTAGTCATGAACCTAACTAGTCTAGCAGAAAATAAATCCATGTGGCCTATTATCTTTCATACATTGTTACAACGTAGGATTTTCCTAAGATGTTTGTGTTATAAATGACTCGTGGTGTATTTTTTATAGTTAATGAAATTTACTTCTATTTAATGGTCATTAGTTACGTAATTTTTTATCTAGTACTTTTACATATCCTTTACTATATTTGCATATCGTTTATCACTTTCATAAAGATAAGATTTTATAATCGTAAGAGATTCTGATATTATTGGGCGAACGATGGCCGAATGGTTAGGGCACTGATCTTCTGAACCGGAGTCCGTATGTTCGAGTCCCACTGTGGTGTGGATGTTCGTAGCCGTTCGGAATCGGCGTTAAGTAGTAGGTCCCGGTTTCATTAACCTTCGTGTTGCAAAAAAAGTAGACCGTAGTGCTCCCAACCAACCTTATAAAGTTATTGAATTACTCAATTTTTATGAAATATAAATTGTAAATATTGTCTTCGGAAAATCATTGTAAATACAACTTACGGTATTCTTTTACATGCATTTACTTTTACATTAGTTTCATAGAAAAAAATTGTACTTGAGTGTATCATACTTTCTTTTTATAAAATTGAATTATAATCGGAAAAAATAGAATGAAATAATTGTTTTAATCGAAAAATACAATTTTAGATCTTCTGAACAGTCAAATATGTAAAAATATAACTATGAAAATAACATTTACATTCTAAATTAATTTATCATGAGAAATGTAACACTTTTTTTTTCAAAATTATGGTGAATTAATTATTTTACATTTGTATTAAAACCTGAATTTAATTTAAATCGTTTGTTAAAACTTTAAATTAAGACTTCTGATTTTTTGAGAGCTGAGATAGATTTTAATACATCGCATATTTTAGTATAATTTTATTATATATTTATAAACTTATCGTCTATCAAAATAGTTCCCTCTTTCAGCATGTAGAAAACCTTTGTAGAGAGTTGATACCACTTAAAAGAAAAACCAGAGAAAGTAAAATATATAGAGAGAGCAAGAAAGACAGCAGACAGCTATTTTCCAACTTCGAAAATACTGCATAGAGAATGCGAGAGAACTAACTTTGTGGCTTGTTTAAGCAGACTGAAAGAAAAGACAGAACCATTGACGTCTCTCATAACACCAATGATAGCTACATTTTTAATACGAGAAAATTATGGGGCTGATAGAAGCAGACCGAGAGGAAAGACTTTGAACCGTTGAATTTTTTTTCATTGAAAATGAAAGAGCATTCTTAATTGGATACAACTCTTTGTCTTATAAAAGCAGACAGAGAAAAAAGACTCTGAACCATTGAATATTTTTGCATTGAAAATGGAAGCGCATTCTTAATGGGAGACAACTTTGTAGCTTATAAAAGCAGACCGAGAGAAAAGACTCTGAACCATTGAATTCTGTTGCATTGAAAATGAAAATGTATCCTTAATTGGAGACAACTGTAGCTTATAAAAGTAAACCCAGAGAAAAGACTGAACCACTGAGGTCTCTCACATCAAAAATGCTAGCTGCATTCTTAATTGGAAACAACTGTGGTTTGTAAAAACAGATTGAGAGAATACACTGAACCACTGAGTTCTTTCACATTGAAAATGCTAGCTGCATTCTTAATTGCAGACAATTCTGTGGCTTGTAAAATCAGACTGAGAGAAAAGAAACTAAATCACTTTTTGTTCTCTTGCAATGAAAATGCTAGCTGCATTCTTAATGCGAGAAACTTCTGTGGCTTGTAAAAGCAGACTGAACCAAAACTCACGAAATCACTAAGTCCTCTCGCATCGAATGCCAGTTGCATTCTTAATTTGACACAACTCTGTAGCTTGTAAAATCAGTCTGAGAGAAAAGACAATGAAACAATGAAATTTCTCGCAATGAAAGTACAGTTGACTCAGCCTTGAATATCTAACTATTTGCTAACTTTCTCTTACTATTTGTGTTTTACTTTAGTTGGTTTTCATTAACTGCTATATTTAGACAGAAAGGCTTACCT